>CM034154.1:764981167-765581167 GCA_019776745.2 Taxus chinensis | reverse complement strand
TTTCAACTTTAAAGGGAGCATGATCAGATTTTACCTTCTCTCTTGCAGTTGAAGTCTCTTCTTCACATTCTTCCTCTTCATCTTCCTCTTTGTGGCTCTTCCCTATGCCAAACTTCTCGGTCAACGCTCGAACCACTGAGTCCATGGAGTCTTGTTTCACTGAAGACGTCTTCTGTAGATCTGAGAGATCTTGTTGATGCCTATACATCCTATCCATCATGGTCTCCAGCATCTCGATTCTACGGACCAAGTTCTCTTCCTCCATTTGTCCCCGAATTCTGTGTTTCCACTTCCTTGTAGAAATATTTGGATCGCAAGGTAAAGCTTCTTTGCCTTTAGATCTTGTCACTGTCATACAAATCCAAGAACGAATACCACAGTCCTGGATACTTGTTAGCTCTGATACCAAAATGATTTGTAAACTCTCTACTTTGGAACCATCTACAAAATCACAATTATATGTTGTTGTTTTACTTTCAATTTGAAAATAACAGTTTAGAGCTAGTGAATAAATTGCTTGTGCTTTAGAACCAATTAATGCAGAGAAATAAGACAATCCTAAGCTTATGAACACCAACAATTTTTATCCTGGAAACCTCCAGAGGAGGAAAACCAGTCGAGAAGGGAAAACGCTCTTTCTTCCCACTTTTATTGGCCAATTTGAATAGGAAGTTACATAATTTACAATAAGTATGAAAGAGAAGTAGATAATATCTCACACTTCCTCCCAATTACTTGCTTGCTCTTCCTTCAAGCTCCTTTCTTCTACAAACTCAATTCCAACACTAAGAACTCTTGCTCACTTACTCTCATGTCTTCGATGATCCATTCTTTGTTCTCCCCAAGTATTTATAGCCTCCCCCATGTCCTCCCGTGCACTGGAGAATGGGAAAGGTCATGGCAGGGAAGGGAAAAATTCAGACGCTCCAAATTTGCGTCCATTCACGCTTCCATTTATTTTTCTGTCCAAAAGTGATAGGACCACCACCCGGTGTAGACCGGTGGTCACAAGATTCTGCCTTGGTTGGGCGGCGGTTACATGTCGCCACCGGTTGGGAGGCTATTTTGTTCACAGAGTGACGGTTCTGTTAAAATGCAAACAAAACCTCCTTTTCTCCATTTTCTCCTTCTGCGTGTTGGCTGATATGATGAAGTAGAGTCATATAGGATCCCTATACAGTGCATGCAAAAATTAGAGCTCTTTAATGTTATTGATTGGTTGTTTTTTATATTTTTTAGGCATCAATTTTTTTAAATATTTTCAACATATATTTAAAAAAACTTGATGTATAATTATCAAGTCATTTAGGAAAAATAAGAAAAAGGAAGAATTTGAAAGAAAACACAATTTTTAACAATGTCTCATTAAATAAAGAGTAAAAAACACCTACAGATTAATAACTTACCATACTACAAGATATTATTTTTTGCGAAAAAAAAATATATATGAAGTGGCATGCCACCCCTAAAGTTAGGAATCTCAACTATTGGCCCCTTCCCCTAATATAAAATAATAATCAAATAAGGAGAAAATTTTCAATAATGAAAAAACAAAAAAACCATTCTTAATCAAAAGGCAAACCAACTACTATAAAGAGGTTTATGGCTTCTATTTTATTTCAATAATTTTCAATTTTTTCCTTGAGCGGATGTAATGAAAAATTAAAATAATGTTTATGAAAAACAATTTGCAAGTGTTTAGGCGGGAAGGTAAAGCACTTCTAAAAAAAATGAGCGCTGGAAACTTCTCACCTACTTCTATTTTCTATATATATAAATTGTAGCATACCCTCGATATATATTAGGCGGCCCTCCATGGAACCACCTCCTAAAATATTTCACTTAAGAATTTATTCTAGTGTTTATTTTGAGATTTTGCATTAAAAGAATTAAACCTTATTACCCCCAAATTCTTCAGGGAAATTGGATGTGTTGGTGACAAACCCTAGGAAAGCTGATGCAAACACGTCCTCTAAAAAGTAAAGGAAAGAACATAACACTCGGCAAGTTGCCAAGTAATAACGCCTTGTGCATTATTCATTAAAAAACATTATAGTTTCTTCCCCTAACATTTGGAGGTCTAAATTTTCTATGTCTTAAAGGCATTATTAACAAATTCATTCCTTCTAGCTTAAGGCAGAGTTCCATGAAGGCTGTTACCTCCAGGTGGTCTAATCAAATATAATAAGCCTATAAACTGCAGATACACAGAATTCCTTCCAATAAATTAAAACTCTGCGCAGAAACTGTTTTATGGAGAGAGATTCCCTGCAGGAGCGGGATAGGGGACTCAAACTTTACAACATGCCACTTCAGAGATTTATTGACAAGTGGCAGTCTGACTTTGTTCTTGTTTTTTAGATGATATCCCACTTGTTTTCTAGATGATTTCCCACCACAACATATACGGATAAGTTTGGATGGAATCTCCTGGGAAGCAGGAGTGGCACAGAAAATTTCAGACACACGGGGACCATTTGCCCGCTGTGACAATTTAGGAATAGCCCTCCTTTGGACCTATAGTCATCTGACCAGTTTCCTTGTTATAGATTCGGATCCTGGTTCACACTATTTGGAGTATGAGAATGTATGTGCCAAAAAATGGAATATAATTACCAAGTAGGCCAACGGTGGAATAATTTCAATGCTTGATCAGTTATATAAGCTACCACTTTGTATTTTTATTTCTGACTAAACATCATGTTTGTATCATTGCATAAATAATCAATATGCTTTGGCTCAGTGCCAAGGACAAAAGGGACATAAGCCTGGTCTCCTCCCTAACTCGGCATTTGGGCCTTTGCACTTGGCAAGAATGAATGAACCCTAATCAACTCCACAATATCTTTGAATTATTAGTTTCTTAATGGTTAAACTAGCTTATTATTTGACCTCCAACTTTAGCTGTGTTAGCTTTCCATGCCATTGGGTTTCGATAATAAACAAAGCCACAGTCAATAGATCAATATTGAGTATCAACAATACCCCAAATAATGACCTTCACATTTAATTTAACCAACTAAACATTTGGTAACAAAATAAATTACAAAGTAACACTTACAACTATCCTTCGCCATACAACAACAAAATCTGAAATTCAAATTTGATGGTCATAACAAAAATTGAAATTCTGAGAAGCCTTAGCTGCTAAAACTGACGAACAAAAAAAAGACATTAATGAAAGATTCCACAAGATTAATTGTGTAAACTTTCAATTTTGTATCTTCAAAATTTACAGATAATGGGAACATAAAACCTGAACCAATTACCAAATTTCAAACTAAATAACTTCATCAAAACACTGAAGAAGATGACTCCAAAGATTAGCAAAGTTTATTCAAAGTAGACAGAGGATACAGCTGATGTAAGAAGATCCTGCCAAAAAGAGGACCACATTTTTATGTTTGATTCAATGATCTTGATTAAACTAACACTAAAAACTTACAGAACAGGATACCTCGTAGGTCAAACAGCAGCCTTCACATGGTAAAGATATAAATTGTGTTCAATCTTCTAAAATAGTTTCACTTCAGCTTCAGCTTTCTTGACAAATGATGATTCTGCTCAACTTCCACCTTCTGCTCTAACAGTAAAATTGATTTTTATGATGTGATATAAACCACCCACTTGATTATAACTTCTTGGCACCCAAATTTAATTGAGTTACCTTCACGTGTACATTTTGTGAGCACTTGTTTATCTTTAAATTTCCGATTCAACCCTACACTGTTCTGACAAGAGTTGCAGAGCAACACACTTATGCTGAATTGCACCAAAATTTAGACAGCAGTTACCACTGAAAAAACAATCATAATACCAAAACATCGAGAGAGGAAAGTAAGATTACTCTTTACATAAAATATTGAAAACCAGATTACAATTTAAGGCAAACTATAGATGAGATTCTCTCCTAGCCTCAGAACTGAGCTGGAATGGAAATACACAACCCTTTGCTGGATGGGAAATACACAACCCTTTGTATTACAATCAACAAACCTGCAAGGCTAAACCCCTTGCCCAAATTGTCATCCATTCTCTTTTAAGTTTCAACCAAGTGAATGGGTATTGCAAGTAAACAGCCTATCTTTTGAAGGTAATAATTTTACCTATTAATTGATTCCCTGTCATATTTTTTTTAAGATACATAAATCCATGGAATCTGCTTCTGTCTAGACCAAAATGGCCAAAATCCTCATAAAAGGCCTGAACCTTGATTGTAAAATGTTACCATTTACAAATATCATACAAATTAATATATATTGAATTATGTTCCCTTTCTAGTTTAAGACATCCAAAAATACAACATAATTTCTCATGTATCATTGGCTGTTTTTCATCTAATAGCCTTTCCCTTACCCATATATGGTTGAGAAGGTTTAAATTGTTCAACAAAGAACTATCAAAAAATGCATGCAAAAATCCCCTCTACCTTCCGAATCTAGACCAAAATGAAGTTCCAAAATGCCTTTAGAATTTCACATAAGGCCTGAATCTTGTGCATTGTAAGAAATGCAACATTGCTAGAGATACACTCATACAAATTATTATCTATCATGAATTTTGGAGCCTTTCTAAAGCTTAATACTCCAAAAATACAACAAAATCCTTCTCATAGATCATATGTATAAAATTTTCAACACTTATTTACATAGAAACCTTAGACATCCATATCATGAATTGAGAAGGTTTAAACTTCAACAAAGAACTATCAAAAACTGCATGCAAAAATCCCTCTAGAATCTAGACCAAAATGAAGTTCCAAAAGACTTTAGAATTTCACATAAGGCCTAAATCTTGTGCACTAAGAAATGCAACATTGCTAGAGATACACTCATTCAAATTATTATCTATCATGAATTTTGGAGCCTTTCCAAATCTTAATGACTCCAGAAATACAACAAAATCCTTCTCATGGTATCATACATATAAATCAACACTTATTTACATAGAAAACTTAGACATCCATCTTATGCACTCTAGAATTACACAATATAGAATGCAGTAGTCTCATCGTTATAGTAGCCAGCATCTGCAAAATGCAGCATAGCAAAATTTGACCCCAATCCTAGAACATAAACTTGTGTTTCACATATGCAACTCTCTTATATATTTACCTATCTGGATGCTAACAAAGAGACTTTGTCGCAGCCTGAAGTAGAATTGCTTGCACTAAAATCCTTATAGCTATACATAACATCTCACAAGAAGTGAGAACTCTTCAAAAGGTTGATTGCTTACATATAACCAAAAGAAAATAAGAGGCACATGGTTGAAATTTGTAGAATTATCAATCCATTCAGCGGAGTGTATTCTGGGAAACTGCTTGGCACAACTCATCCTCGTTAAACAATACTCTGTGAGAGGGTAAATATCTTGAACCTGGGCGTGGCAAGACAAGTGGCTTCGTGCGGTAGAATCGAGAAGACGGGCCTTGGAAGAGGGAAGCAGAGATCTGCCTCATTTCTGCCATTGAAAGGCGAGTCGGAGGACGCTGATCATGCCGAGGAACCTTTGGAGTTAATGGGCACTGCATAAACCCAACTCCACTACATACAGTGAAACAAATATCAGAATTAAAACAAAATGCTGCCACAACATGTTTACCATTGTAGGACTAAGCAAAAGAAGAAGGCACAAAGATTCTCACTCTAAGAAAGGCCAATGTTCATCAGGTCGGGGAGTTGTCAACCTAAGCATTTCTTGTCGTGATCTATCAGGTGTTGTGTAATTGAAATAGCACTGTCTAGCTACTAGAGCCTGCATCAAGTTGAAGAGAACTCTGATTTTACTTGAGTTGCATACAGGACTCAAAAAAACAAGCAGGCACAGAAACCTGAATTAACTGTAAGTCATAAAGTAGGAAAACACTAATTTCACTGTATAAAGCGGCAAAACCCTGATTGAAATATAAAAAAAACACTCATAAAGCATTGATTTTACTATTACTCAAATGCAGGAACCAAACAAAAAGTAAAAGTCATAAGGTGTTCATTCACCAGAAATACATAGAAGGTTCAAAACAAAATTAAGGCAGTTGTCAATCCCTGATTTTACTAGAAGCCAAAAAACAGAATTCAAAGTAAAGGAAACTAGTCATAGAGCTCTCATTTTGTTAGTTGTCACATCCAGTACTCAAACATAAAAGAAAGCAGACAAAATTCATAATTGAATTGCATTTTGTGGATGAGCATAGTCCTGCATGATCATGAACAGAAAAATATTGTATTTTATTCAGTTCAGCTAAAACATAGAAGCAATACAAGTTAGCTGTCATACCAAAACTTGTCTGAAGTCTCATACAGGATTAAAACAAAGAAAGTAAATACTATTAAATTGTGACAATTCCTAATTTTACTAGTTGTCACTACAGTTAATGAAAGCACAAGATTCAAACCTAAAAATAAGCGCACATAAAGTGCTAATTTCACTATCAGTCACATATAAGATCCAAACAAAACAAAAGCATTCATAAGACTTAGCTTTTTCTGGAAACGACGAGCAGGATCCATATATTATAGAAGGTTGTAATAAATCACATTTTATCTAATAGTTGAATAGTGTATCCAAATAAAAAAGGAAGCATCCAGTAAATTTATAATCAAATGGGCTTTTGTGGCAGCAGAGTCCTGCATGCAACTGATAAAGATGAAAAGTATTCAATTTATTCAATTCTGAGACAAAAACAGCTAGCTTTCATCAAATCATTACAAAAACAGAGAACAGACAGTTAGACTTAGCCTTCACTTTCATAATACACTTAAGTCGCATACAAAATTTGAAACAAAGAAAATGAAAGCAAGCATAGATCCCTGAATTTACAAGTAATCGCATACGATATTGACATAAAAAAATAACTAGAAAAATCAAGACATAACACACAATTTTACTTGCAGAATCACACAACATAGGACTCAAACGAGAAAATAAAGCAAAGCATAAACTACTACTTCAAAAGCACTCAAAAACAGACTCAAACAAAAGAAAGTAGTCGTTAAACATGATTTTCACTAGAAGACAGGAAGAGAACAGGAAAAGAAGCAATAATTAAGCAAAATGAAAGGGGAAAGAAACTATCACAAAATATCTATTTTACTGGTAAGATGCAATATTCAAACAAAAATCAAATTAAGGCAGCAATAACCATTCACAATTAGTTGTCATTGTATACAAGAAAATGCCCTGCATGCAGTTCGTAAAGATATATCATTTCCTTTTGCTAAAAAGACAGACGCAAGTCAAGATATTTACCGCTTTCCGAAGACGCTGAGAGACATGGAAAACGGTTTTGAGTTGATCGTGGTGCAAAAGGCAAAGAACTCTAAGCTGCAAAATGCAAAGCGTGGGAAACTCAGTCCATGCTTGATAACAGACACATTTTTCCATTTTCATAGTAAAATAAATTTAAAAACGAACATCTAAATCAGAGTTAATGAAACCCTACACAAGTGCTACAGAAATTCAAAAACAAGGATTAAAGAAATGCTAGTTGAATCAAACGATTGTCCGAGAAAAGTCTCTTATAAATTGAGGATAAAATTGCAGAGGACCTGAAACATTGCCGAAACATAATATTGCATCTGGATACGATAGCAGTTTCTAAAATCTTAACCGTTACACCAGAAAAAACAAAACGATAATTCGGCAGTGTCTACAAGTCCCCTGCAATTTTTCCGTAGAAAGGCCAAAATATTGTCCAATGTGGTCCTCTGAAGAAAAATCTTGTGCTATCAAGATAGAAACTGTTGGAACCTATGAAATTAAACCAAAAATGACTAGATTTTTACCAAGAGGTCGAATGGCAGAGACTCCAGGCGGGATTCGACCTCGGGACCTTGAGCTTCGTCTTTCGGCGTTGGAGTCTTTGGCGTAAGGGGACTGGAAGGGTTTTTAGAGAAGAAGAACATCTTCTTTTGAGGGGACGCCGAATGGATTTTACTACCACCGACCATCATCACTGCTGCCGATCGTCCTTCCCCTGCTGTACTATTATTATTATTATTAATCTTGGAATAATCCATGACCAAAACCCTCTTCCTCCCTATGGCCGTACACGAAGAAGCCTTATTGTTCATGCGCGCATCCCTTAACTGTGCGAGAGCCCCGGGTTTCAGATACTTGCTGCCATTGTTACCCTTATTACTCTTCATCTTTGAGTTTTCTCTTTTTCTCGCAGTTGGAGAATAAAAAGAAGAAGGAAATATTTTCTTAGGTTTTCTGGTACCGCGCCATTCCTCCGCGCGGAAGAATGCATTCATGTTCCCCTGCGGATTTTCAGAATTTCTACTGAGTTCAACCATGGGCAGCGGCGCGACTCGATCGCTGGAGCCGTTCTGGTTCTGTTCCTGTTGCAACATATTATTCTGCTCTTTTAGAAAAGGGGCATCGCCGGGTTTCGACCGCGGGACCTGTGAGGTTTGAAAAAAGGGTTGAGAACGAACTAAAAGGGCGCCATGTTGGTAATAACTCGAAATAACTCCCGCTTAAGCCCACACGCTTGTGTTTATTTTAGGCAAAACGTAAGCACGTCTTTCTTCATTTATTAAAAAGGGTAAAAACGGAAAGCGGAATTTGGTGGATCGTGCGCTAAATATTTCTTTGCCGCCATTTTGAAATATATCGCGATTCGCTTTGTTTTTGTCCATGCGCGCAAATCAAAGTTAGAAGAAAATTAATTTAAACATTTACTGGACTCTACCTATAAAAATTTAAAATTGTAAGGTTCGACCTAGGGAAGTTCACTAAGTTTAATATTAAGATACATTTAGACAAATTAAGGGTACTGATGTTGACAAAAAATTAAGGGTAATCATGTGGATAAAAATATTCACATGTAACACTAGTAATTATGATTAAAACCTTATGTTGTTTTCCTATCATCTTAGATATGAAATTCCAAGATAGGAAATGCTTATTAAAGTGGGAAAAAGAGAATATACTTATATTGTACTCTGGGGTTGGTGGAGATAGAGAGACGCTACCTTATGGGATGCTTGGCTTCACCACTAATTTAAATATGACAACTACTTGAATGTTGACACTATCACCACTTTGTTGAAAAAGTTCTAGACTAAGTAGATAAAACAAAAAAGTGAACTTGAAAAATGACACTCTAAGTGTCTTCTTTGAGAGAGTTAGACTAGACAATACAACAAACTTTTTATTCTTGTGAGGAGCGTGTATTGAATGCACTAATTGTAAGTTTTCAACCAATCAAATACTTAGATTTTTTTGTATTTAAGTAATTGAAAAGTTTGAGAATATTCATTAAGTCTTATTCCCAAATATTCCATTTCAAATGTCAAAAACTTTATAAATTATGTTTAGCTATACAATCAAAATGTTATAATATAAACACGCAAGTAATTACTTGATAGGCTATAAAGCACAAGTGTTTTCTCAAGTTAGATTCAAAGATTTACACGACGTCAAAAACCACTGATTCTATCTTTTAGTGTGTTGGGAAATACATTATTTCACCTTGTTTCTTTACTTGCATAGGGGTACTATACAAAAATTTCAATTGCAGATCATCGCATAAATACGACTCTGGATGATTTCTCCTTTCATTCAACTAATGAATAGCTCAACTTTAATGTCAAAGTTGGCCAAAAATATCATGGAAGTCGTAGATCGTGTTTATGTATAAATAAACCCTAAACACATATTTCCTAAAGAAAAGTTAGAACAAAATTTCCATTAGACCAAGTCATATCATGGAAGGCGACACCGATGTTTATGTATAAATAGACCCTATAACACATATTTCCTAAAAAAAAGTTAGAGCAAATTTTCCATTGGACCAAGTGTGACCTGGTGATCTACAGCATCTTTAACCTCGTCTCTCGATAAATATTGTTTGGGATTCTTATATTTTGAATGCATAACCACAATGGTTAGAAACATAGAACCTGGATTCTCATTGTTGTTGCATGTATGAGTGCAATAGTTCAAAATTGTAACTAGGACCTAAATTTTTAATTATTTTATATTTATGAAACTCATAGGGAAAAGGTATGGGTGCTTTTACAGTATGTTCTAGCTTTGCATTTATTAATGTAAGAGTTTAAACCCTATCCAAAGAGTCATTTTTTACACTCTTTTTGTATTTCCGTTTTGAGATCAAGTAAAGCTTTATAATGTTATTAGTACATTACTACATAATGTGCAAATAGTGTCATATTTTGGCTCTTTTTAATGTCAAAAATTGACCTTTTTGGTCATTTTTCGGCTTGTTTCTTACAAGAAATAATGTCAAATTTTGCGGCACAAAAAAAATGTAAGTAGACAATTGTAGTTGCATCAAATTAGCACCACATTTGTGTCGGATTTACACCATCTTTACATCACTTTTTAATATTTGTATACTTTGTGGGGAAACAATAAGATATATAAAACAAAATTAAGGGTAATTGTGTAGACAAAAATGTTCACATGTTACATTAGTAATTATGGCTAAAATTACATTGAGTTCACATCATCTTAGATATGAAACTTGCAGATATGTAATGCCTAAAGTGGGAAAAAGAGAATATACATGTATTGTATTGTGGGGTTGGTGGAGATAGACGCTACCCTATGGAAAATTTGGTTTAATCGTTAATTTAATATGACAACTACTTGAATTTTGACACTCTTACTACTTTATTTGAAGAAGCAAGACTAGATGAAACCACAAACTAAACTTGAATATTGGCACTCTCCCTACCTTTTTCGAGGAAGTTGGACCAAACAATGCCGCAAACTTTTTATTCTTGTCAGAGGTATGTATATATTGCATCTATTAACTGCAGTAACTGTAAGTTTTTAACCAATCAAATATTTTGATTTTAATGTGTTAAAGTAATTGAAATGTTTAACATTAGGAAACCAGTAGAATATTCGTTGAAGTCTAATTCTCAAATATTTCATTTCAAATACCAAAACTTTATGTTATGTTTAGCTATACAATAAAAACATTATTGTATAAACACACGAGTAAAGTAATTAGTTGATAGGCTATATAGCGTAAGTGAGCATACTTCCCAAGTTGGTCCCATATAACTATACAACGTCAAAAACCAATGCTTCTTGAAGACTTATTCCCAAATATTCCATTTCAAATGCCAAAAACTTTATAAATTATATTTAGCTATGCAGTCAAAACTTTATAATATAAACACACAAGTAAAGTAATTAGCCGATATGCTATAGAGCACAAAAGTGTAAGTTTCTCAAGTCAAACTCAAAGATTTGCATGACGTTGGAAACCACTGCTTCTATCTTTTAGCATGCTAGGAAATACATTGTTTCACCTTATTTCTTCACTTTCACATGGGTGCGCTTTATAAAAAATATGGTTACAGATCATCACATAAATGTGGATCTGGATGATTTCTCCTTTCATTTAACTAATGAATAGCCCAACTTTAATGTTAGAACTGGCCACAAGTATCATGGAAGTTGATGACCATGTTTATGTATAACTAGACCCTATACTGCATATTTCCTAAAGAAAAGTTAGAGCAAAATTTAAATTGGACTAGATCATATCATGGTAGGTGATGACTATGTTTATGTTGAGTTGTGGAGCTTAATTGCTTCACAAATAGCATGATTTAGAAACTTGCAGGTTTACACAGTAACCAACATCGGTCACCTGGGAGAAATCGACATCGGTCACCTATAAGCAATAGGCATTAGTTACCTGTGCATTTATGTTTTTTATTTTAGACACGTGATTAGATCCAACCTTTGATTAAAAGGTGATCTAAAGGTTGTAAATACATAGCTAAGATGCCCTAAGTTTGTATATGCTTATATAAGCTAGGAAAACTAGGGTTAGAGGTAAGGATTGAGGAAGAATATTGATTCTCCTTAGTTGAGATGATGATGAAGAAGAAAAAGAAAAAAGGGGGTTGCATGAAGACAATGCTTCCATGGAAAGAAGTTGGACATAAAGAAATGGCAAGTACATTTGAATGGTGATAAGAGGGTAATGTCTTCTACTGTATTTCCTTTGTATTGTTTCATCTCAATGTAATGGTTTGCATAGTATGCAAAGCACATATGGTTTCTTCTTGTATATCCACATGTTGCTGTGAGATCTTATATTGTAGATCCATGAGATCATGTTGTATTGTTGGTCCATAGAGATCTAGTATTGTAGCTCATTGGATAGCTTGTGGGTACGTGATAGTATCCAGATATTGTAGAGGAGGTTGTCTTCTCATTTGCACATGTTGATGCAGTGTTGGAGGAGAGACTTACTTCTTGGTGCACAATTATGGTTGCACATTGGTAAACCCATTTGAGAGGTTTTGTTTTGCATATTCATGGGAGAACTTGGTTGCAGTTCAAAGATGCAATAGTTCCTAGTTATGTAAGATCAACCAGTGGTTTGGAGGCGCGATTGTAGTGCACTCATGTAGATCTGTTTAAATATATGGAGGAGGAGATACTCTTGGAGAGATGCATTGTACTCTTGTGGGAAGAGTTGATTTGTACCCTTGTTTATTATATATATTGAGATCTCTATCTTTGGTGGACGTAGCCCACATTGGCTGAACCACGATACATGATGTGTTATGTGTGTGTACTTTGTTTTTATTTGGATTTTCTAGTATATGTTTCCACTGCTTTAGATTTTGGGGAATTGTATACTTCTGTAATTGCATGATTTGGTTTGTTATTTAATCATAGCACTATTCTGCAGTCCAATATTCCCAACAGTTTATGTATAAATAAACCCTATAACAGATATTTCCTAAAGAAAAGTTAGAACAAAATTCCATTAAACCAAGTGTGACTTGGTGATCTGCAGTATCTTTAACCTCATCTATCGATAAATATTGTTTGGGATTCTTATATTTTGAATGTATAACCACAATAGTTAGAAACACAGAACTTGGATTCTCATTGTTTTTGCATCTATGAGTGCAAGAGTTCAAAATTGTAACTAGGACCCAAAATTTTAATTATTTTATATTTATGAAACTCGTAGGGAAAAGGTATGGGTGCTTTTACAGTTTATTATAGTTTTTCATTTATTACTGTAAGAGTTTAAAACCCTGTCCAACGAGTAATTTTTTCACTTTTTGTATTTCCATCATGGAATCTTAGATCAAGACAACCAAGTAAAGCTTTATAATTTTATTATTACACTACTACATAATGTGCAAATAACGTCCTATTTTGGCTCTTTTTACGTCAAAAATTGACCTTTTTGGTCATTTTTCAACGTGTTTCTTGTAAGAAAACACATCGAATTTTGTGGCACAAAAACAATGCAAGTAGACATTGGACAATTTTAGTTGTGTCAAATTAGCACCATCTTAGCGTCACTTTGTAATATTAGTTTATGTGAGCACAAAAACTTGAGCAAAAATGGAAAGATAAGAAAACAACTAAACAAACCTCTCGTCCAAGTTTCTCTTGCAAACCTCATATAAGGTTGTGGAAGCATTTGAACTTGTAAAAGCTTTTGAAATTTGGGTTGTGTGTGATCTTGAATTGACTTCTAAACAAAGAAATAAAAGTGTTACGAGCACAAAATTGACACCGAGAAAGTTTACAATATGTAAATACTAGACAAAAAAATATCAGAAGTTAGCTACAAGAGAAAGAAAGTGATCCAAGAGGAGTTGTAAAGGATAATCCTGCTATTTTATAGAGGCCAAGTGGTGGTTGAAAGTGGTTTAATGAAGTCATCAATGCATATGCTAAAATAGCACCGAAAGAAGTTAAAACAGTTCGAATGGACTAAATTCCCATTTGAGGGGCAGTAACTTTTTAGTTGGCATAAGTTCGCATCCGGGAAGGTGGTTGTATGTGCAAGTTTATCACCCCCACCTTTGTAGGTTTCTAGAAGTGGAGTCCATGTGGAGTTTTCTATGATAGGGAAGTGGAGTCCAAGCGATAGTTGACTAGGAAAATAGATTTATTTTCCAATTTAATTAGCTATAAAGTGTGAGAAGAATAATTAACCATTTATTTAATAAATGTTTAATTAAGTTAGTAAGAGTGTGTAAGGAATTAATTTAATTAATTCCAAAAGGTTGTGATACTAAAATTATGAATCAATTAATTTAATTAATCAATTCTAAAGGATGTGAATAACTGAGGATAAGCTGGAAATAAGTATGTAGTTTTGAGGTGGCTACATTTTCCCCTCTTTAAAGTGTCACTATGAAGTAATAATGTTTTAAACGATGGTATACACATGTAGATTAGTGAGCGGAAGATAAGAAATCCGATGGAACATTGAGATGCATGAGCAGTGAGTGAGGATGACAAGGGATGCCCCCTCAAGAAGATGGGTGACATAACAAAGTGGTGGACAACCGTTTGATAGGAAGAAGAAAAGGAATTTGAAGGAGGATGGGAGGGATTGTGCTCATATCATGAGAATCATTCAGAAAGTGAAATTTAGAGCAACCTGATTTTAATGTTGCACAGGAGATTTGTCACCATAATTATGAAAGAATCATAATGGGTAGCCCATTATGTGTGTAAAACAAACACACAAATAGCAAACAAAAGTAAGAAAAGAAAAGAAACCCAATATACACAATAGGTGCACGCATCATGGTTATAAATGAACAAAGATGATAACACAATACTTGTAATTGGTCTAAAGCAAAATAAGAGCAAACAACCCCAATAGACACGGTAAGAGTATGCACCATGGTTATAAATGAACCAATATGATAACTGAATAATGCGTATAATTGGTCCAAGAAAACATTAGCAATAATGCAACATAACTTCGTAAATAAAGACAAATAACTAGGAGCCTTATTGTGTTCCATAGTGATAATTAAGTAGATTTTTTTAATGCCCCCAGATCTTATATTACATTCCTGCAAGGGGATACAAGATCAAACTTTAAGAACAAAGTCAAGTGGTATGAGATCACGCCCCAAAACCACAAACAAACTTGGCTGGATGCCTACTGAAACCAAAAGTCAATCTGAGATTGAGCCTAGGGAGAAACAACAAGAAGCCGAGATTTCCCCAAGTGAGGCTACATGTGAGGGAGACGATGCCCGATTTGGGCGGATCCTAAGAAATGATACAGCCACCCCGAGGCTAAGATAGATCCTTGTCAGTGTCGGGAATCTCCTAGTCATCAAGATGGTCTTCTTCATGATCTACTTCCTCACGCGATAGGAATGGCTAAGCTAAGCCAGGTTTGAATTTTCCAGCAACAGTTATGGGTAGCATTTGTTGAGATTTATGATGACCTGTTGTAGAATTTTTAGTATTTTGTGATTATTTCGAATCTTTTGATTATTTGACGTTTTTTGGAGTTTTGGAGATGTTTTTTTGGATTTCTTGCCAATTTTTAAATGTTTTTGCCCCATTTTTGAGCCGAACTATAGTAACTAGATGAGATGTAATAAAGTGATCTCGAGACCCTAATCAAGCTATACACATATTTGCATGTAAAAGATTATGAAGACTTTTAAGGGATGGATGTGAGAGAAAATGGATAGGATGAATAGATGGACACACTCCACTACAGATTGAAAGAAAAAAGTGACAGAAATTGCCTACATCTCCGGGATCGAAACGGTCGAACCGATGGACTAGGATGAAGGAAGTATATAAGTGAATGTGCTACAATATTCCCCTCAGAAGAAAGAGGTAATGGTATGTTACTGGCTTAGGAATAAACCAGTATCTTCAAACGAACCACATTCATGGGTTATTTATAGCACCCGACTTCCACCTTCATGAGTGGATAATCTCCTTCGTATGCGATCGGCCTATCCTAATTTTAACAGTGATAAGGTAGCACTCCGGACGACAATCCAGGATTTTGTTCAAACTTTCATTTCTGTGTCCCGATATTTGGTTGCCTATTCTTTTGATTACTATTTTAGAACAAGGTCGCTAATCTCGAATTATTGTGGTTTGATCTTCTTGCCTATAGCTAATGATGCCAAGTTGATTATGATACACTGTTGAGATGGTCCCACAAGCATTGAGCCACTTTTCATCTAAGAGATCAATCTCAAGCAAGGTGGATCTAATGTGCGATATCCATCGTTCATTGATCTAGCATTTTGAAGCTTCTACCGTTGCGCCAGTGATCTGTTCATCGTTACCGCTCTATAGGTAATATAGCTTCTCCGTTGAATCGGTATGTCCATGGGAATGAACTAGGTACCCTGGTTCTATACAATTTTAGAGCCCTCACGGAAGGCATGTCCATGATAGTCCCATAGGGCTAGGATATACCATTGCCCGTAGCATAGAAATTGTGACCATGCTATGTCAACAATTTTTTCGATGATGGCATGTTTAATGGGATTGAAGCTTCAGCATTTGACCAGCATAGCATTGGGGATAATAAGGGATTAGAACCCAAATTTGAAGCGTGGCATGATAAAATCCCATAAGGGGTGCATTTGGATAAGGTCCCATAATGGTTTAGTTTTTGGGATGACTTACCGTCTAAGGCTATAACAAGAGAGGATGGAATGCCGAAGTGACAAATAAGGTGATTGAATATGACCACGTTAGGAAATATTACCGCCAATAACATACCGCTTAGATACATTGCTTCCTACCCACTTGGTAAAATACTTCCATGGCATGGGTAATAATGACCCCTATGACTATCGCAATGATGCAGGCTTCCATTTGGTCCTATAAGCATATGAATGTGTACAAGGAAAACTCAAAGCTAATGTTTTAGAACATAAGAAAATAAATAACATATGTAAACCTTCCTTTGAGTCTTCTTGCAACCTCAGATAGATAGCTATACTATGTTGGATCTCTTTGGATAGTTTGATTGTAGCCTGCTACCAACGTGATTCCAACCCATACAATGTGAAGAATAGCTATGAGCAACTGGGTGATCGAATGGAAAACACTTGTCGGTATACAAATTCCAATAGACAAATGGAGAGATAGTTTTGTTTCAAATGCTTGGCAAGCTTCACAATGATGACATTGTGAAGGATTGAGCCCTAATATTGACCAGATGAAGGAGAGGCCATGGACTTTCCTGCTATCACAACTTTGAATGAGTTACATGGAAATAGAATGCATTTTCTTGAATGTATAAATTTGATTTGCGTTCTCATAGTCAGTTGGATGGTTCTAAATATTCATCTTAAGGGGAAACTGACACCATTTAGTTGGCTGTTTAGGGATTTTTTTCAAGAAGGTAGTTGTACGTGAATCATTTTTGCTTCCACATTTGTAGGGTTTTAGAACTTGAGTCCCAGGGAGCTAGTTCATACTTTACTGAGTCTGGATGGTGAAGTGCCAGATGAGTGGAGGGTTGATCGGATAATTAGACTATTGGGTCTTATCCTAAATAGATAATCTAAATTAGCCAAGGGGTGTGAGTGTATGATCTTAAGACATGATAGAATTAATGGGCCCACGATTAATTCTAAAGGGATGTGAGAGGGTAATGGTCTAAGATTCATTCTAGAATTGATTTGACCATACTATGCAAAGGATAGGGATGATTAGGAATGACTAGAAATAGGTATGTATTTTTAGGATGTCTGTCGCTCCTGATCGCATGACTTTGGGATGACTTGTAAACACTTGTAACAAAGTAAAAATGCTAGCAACCATGAATAACCCTTCATCATAGCATTTACAAACAAAAAGGATAAAACATGTGATGTGACAGTGCGGTTGGACTACGATTGACAATTGGACTCCCAGTTGCTTAACCAATCCATGATGTTGCACTACATTCCCTCATTGTGGGGTCAAGACCTCATGTAGCCTCCGATCCTAGGTTATTGTGTAAGTGTGAATACAGACCTCAACGCAATCCGATTCATGAGGCTAAGCCCTCGTGTCTCTTGACACTCAAGATAATGGGATAAATGTATAGTATAGAATGTACCTATTCTAGTAGTACCTGAGATGTGGTGTGCCTCAACTATGCATGATCTTAAGCCTCTTTGTAGACTTTAAAACTCCTTATGCATTGTTTGCCAAGTGATTTTGCTCTTGCTAAAACATTCGCATGTGTGATCTTTAAATGCCCTGGATACCGAATGAAGCTAGATTCTTTGACCTAGTTAAGTGCTTTAGACTTGTAGAAGGGACTACCTCTAGATGATGTGACATACTAATTTCAGGAACCATTCTAGCTGAACCCTTCGCAGTATGCCTCTGGAGAGATATTTGCAATAGTAGCTTGACAAGACATGTTAAGTGAGTAATAAAGTGATGCTAACTTGTTTTTATAGCCTTGTGTAGGTGAAATCATTCTAATAAGGCTCAACCCTAGGAAGATGAAAAGACCCATAGTTAGATCTCTGTGAACTCTACTGTCTGCACAAATGGCAGGGTCAATCTCCAAGCTGTGATAGGGGTGGGATTCCTGTATCCAAGCTGTCAACCAAGTACTCACAACCTGATTAGGAGATATCTTTGGACCCTTAATCTACGTTTTTGAACTAGAGAAATGAAAATCCACTGAGTATTGTAAAGTTATGTCATGAATATCAGCATGTTCTCACATACTACTGATAATCAAATACTTATTAATGCATACGATTGACAACAAAGTAGATTATGTAAAGATGAGTAAGTTGTAGAAGAGGTAGAGAGATGAGGTGATTCGATTCTGAAGGTGAGTGTTCACTTTCAGGTATTAAGTGAGTCTTGGGTCAAATTGTGACATTGCGTAAGGACAAGTTAAAAAAAACCTTAGTGTCTACAGGTTTGCAATAGGCCTAAAAAATCAAGCTTTGGCTAAAAAACTATAAATCTGATGGCTAAATAAAATTAGCAATTTCCAGTGCTTTTCAACCTGATGCCCATAAAAATGGCAGTGAGCACAAAGTAGAATAAAGGTCTATAATTAATGCTTCTTATGGGATAAGGAACTCATTCTGCCATGTGCTCTACTATTTATGACGTGATTGGTCTTTCATAAAACAAGGGCATTGCAATGTATAATTGACTTCATTGGGCATCCTCCCTGCCATCTACCTTGACTTTACAAGGTAACACTTTTCGTGCATATCACTGATGATTGGCAAAATCACCAAAATAATTGCCCTCCTATGTTCTTACTCATTGTTCCAAGTCCATTTCACTCCCAGTGCAATAAATTGCAACCACCACTAGGTCTTTAAGTAATGTGCACATGTCATGGTTAGATGTATAGAGGAACGTTGCCCTCAAAGGGGTCTTACCACCACATTCTACCTAACACAAGTAGATTTATGTTTTTATTTGCATATGAGATACAATGGTCTTCATCCATTATATTAATGCGAGATAAGATTACTGAGTATGTTAAACCTGTCTCTCAGTCTATCCCACCAATCTAGAATCCAAAAGTACAGGCCAATGCCATCCTTGTCAGAGCAACCTGCCCTCATTAACCATCTCGATACAAACTAGGCTTTGGAGCCTAGGAAAGTTTGCAACAAAAAATTACATCACCTCTGACACCAAACCAAAGATCCAAAAATCAAGCAGCAGGTGAAAACTACCTGATCTCGGAGGCTTCTAGGCTTTAAATATTTGCCGATGATTTTCTCCTTTTAAGTAATCAATTTAAATAATGCAAGACAATAAGACAATTGCCACACAGATTGATTGCAGAGTTCGGCAATTGCCTACGTCTCCGGGTTCGTGGTCGAACCGTTCCACTAGTCAAATCTTGTTACAGTGTACAATGGAGTATCTTTCACAAGAAAACCTAATGAATTTTACTAGCCTATCAGTACACCAGTTCTTCAAACGACAAGGGTGAAAAATAACACCCGACTTCCAGCTTCCTTAGCATACAATCTCCTTCGGCTGTGATCGGCCTTCCCGACGCAAACAATGTGAAGCTACGCACTCCGGTCGACAATCCAGGATTTGCAAGTAATTGGTGTGGCTCAATGGGCCTATTGGGTAGTTTACAATTTACTCCCAATCACAAATATTTCATCTAATATTGCCTAAAATAATAGGCCAATAGACAATACCTGTTGACACATCCCACAAAAAAACTTAACAAATAATAAGAATTGTTGGACTAATGTGCGTCTACCGTTCCGCGCTCTAGTAATGAGCTTCTCCGTTGCGTAGGGGTGTGTTCATTGTTCCGCGCTCTAGCCAAATGAGCTTCTCCGTGTGAATCGGTGATGGCCAGGAGGATGAACCCCAGGTACCCTACTGGTGAGGTGACAATTGCGGTGGAGACCCCCAAATAATTCATTCCATATAATGCTGAGGCTGGCAAGCCCATAACCCGTAGCATGGACGAGTTGAGGATAAAATAGTGGTAAGCCCATTTGGGCCATGTTTAATGGGATTAATTCCCATTTGAGCGGCATAGCATTTGGTAAGATGGGATTAAAACCCAAATTTGGCGCGTAGCATGATAAAAATCCCATAAGGGGCGCATTTGGATAAGGTCCCACATGTTTTGGCGGTGGGAGAAAATGTCTAAGGCTTTAAAGCCTTTCCACGCATGTAAAGTGGTTAAAAGACCACGTTAGGCTTATAACCGCCCCCAACAACCGCTTCCCACCTTCTTCCTTCCATGTGGAAGTTTTCCACGCATGGCTCTAATGCCCCCTACAACCGCTTCACCACCTTCCACGTGGTCAAAGCATATGCATTTGATTTGGCGGTTCATACTAAAGTTTTAAACATTAATATATATATATATATATATGTTGGCATTTGGAAAGTGGCCTTACCAATATAATTTCTGACCCATACAATGTGGAATAGAAATAATTAACATCAGTAATCCTGTAGTCCACTTGTCGGCTCCCGATAGGCAAATCGAGCGAATTCGACAAGTGTTGGCAAGCCACGTGGTCACAGTGCGATTGGTCCAAATATTGGACCAGTTGACTAGAGTTGACTTTCTCGCTGTCTGAACTTTGACCGAACATATCTAGAGCTCCCGATGTCCATTTGCTGGTGAGCTGACAATCAGGGCAGAGAACCCCTCCCGTGTTGCCAAGGCAATGAGCCCTAACCCTACTGACAAGCCAAGGAATGTGGTGGTGAGCCCTTACTACATTGGTGCCCAGGTGAGTGGTTGTGCCAATGGTTTAGCCCAGCAGAACGATTGGAGTGACTAAACACCAGACATTGGGATCTGTTGTGTCGGCCGCCATGAATAGAGGGTGAGGAGTGCTTGGTAGGAGAGGGAGGCACCCGGGCAACATTACACGGGGCTTCCCCCCAATGTCGCAGTAAAGTCTGGAGGTGGTCCACCTCTAGCACCACCTTGTTTGCTTGGACTTGGATCTGCAGGAGCACATTGGAGATCACCATTGTAGATTTATTATAAATCGAGAAAGATTGATCAACTGCAGAATTAATAAAGAAAAAATCATTTCTTTCTTTCCATATCCAAAATAAAATCTCCCCTCTGAAAAACATGCCAAATCTGGGTGAACATAGGTAGGAGTTTGGGATTGTCTCCCAAGAGGATATGTTGCTAAGTGAAACAATGGGGTCGTGAGGGAAAGAAAAAAGTATGGATTCAGTTCCAGGCAATTTGAGATTTGGCACAGAACTAGAAGACATGTAAAAACATGTTTCCAGATGCCCACAAAAGGGGCATTTGGGATGCTGGAATCCCAATTTGAACAAGACGGACCCCAATAGGAAGGCCTTGGTGTAGAATACACCAAAGAAAATGAGAAATTTTGGGCTCCACACATATAGTCCAAACATTCTCAAATCATCTGCCCCAGGTAGATAGTGTGGCATGAATTCCCCAATGAGTGTTAAGTTTTTCCACCATGGGAAAATGGGGTGAGAGCCATTGATATCCTTTGTTGTCTTTATAGTTACAGAAAGGAGTATCAACATACCACTTCCAGTATTGTCCACCAAGGGCGAGAAGAGTGCACAACAATCTTATGTAGCATGTGATCAGGAATCGAATTGATCACAATATTGAAAGTATCCTGATCTTGGTTAGAAATCCAAAACAGAGATTTAAAATCTGGCCAAGATAACCAGGATTGCATGTTCTTACAAGAAGAAGTCCTCGATGGTGTGAACTCTGCACATTGAAGAATTTGAGCGCGGAGATTCCCGAGACCTCTGGCTAAGGCATTGATCTGGGGATTGAAAAATTAGGTGACCACCAGAGATATTTTTGGTTGAGAGATAGCCCATTGTGAAATCCATCCCCTTTCCATAAAATCCAGGGTTTGACACATTCCCATGCTTTCCAAATACTTTTAAGCACAAAAGTGCCAACAATTTTGACAGGCACAGGAGTGATGAGTAGATTGGAAAACCCTAAGCCTTTCCATGTGCAGTGTGGCCATAAGGAGAGCCTTCCATGAGATGTCATGTCATATGAGAAATTTCCAAGCTTCTTGGCCAACGATGCTTCTAGATAATCCACTTAACACAGAGAGCTTGCCCTTGGCATTGGGTGTGGATAAGCCCAATGCCTCCAAAATTGCGAGGTAAGCAACATATATCCCAAGAGACACGATGAAAACCTTTGCCAAGTAGAAGCATTAGCCCATAGGAAATCTTTGGGAAGCTTTTCCAGCTTTTAGATGGAGGATCTTTGGAAGGAACCCAACAAGATGAGTAGTAGACATGGGTAGTACCGCCAAAACTTTGGAACAAATTTGGAATTTTCCAGTCAAAGACAAGGGCCTAGTGAGCCACTATTCCAATTTTTTTGCCACCCGTTGAATGACATAATGCCATAGATCAACCGGGGAGGATTGAAAAGCAAAAGGAATACCAAGGAATTTGAAGATCTCACCATGTTGAAGAATTTTCAAATCATATGTGGCAAGCCAGTCCGGCGTAGGAAGGAAGGATTGCCTTTAGCATTGATTTTTTCACCATTGAATGGAGAAACCAGAAGCTAGGAAAAAAATATCCAAGCATTGCATGGCATTGCAAATGTTACTTTCATCCTCGATAAGCGTAAGGAATGAATCATCTGTAAAATTCCCATTGAGGAGTTAAGAGGTGGGCTCAACAGGCAACGAAATTCCATGAACAAGACCTTGCTTTTTGGCATGGGCTAATAGATAACTAAAGCCTTCAACCACCAACACATAAATTGTAGGGGCTAGAGGACAACCCTGTCTAATAGACCATAATAGCCCAAAGGGCTCCGAGATAAGGCCATTGATAGATATTTGAGCAAAGGCATCTACAAAAAGCATATTGATAGATTGAATAAATATGGGGCCAAAGCCCAAGGGCCTAAAGCATGGCGAGGATGAAAGACCATTCAATCCGATCATAGGCTTTCTCAAAGTCAATCTTGATAAACATAGTGGCCTGGTGAGATTTGTGGGCCCATTCCATGCCTTCCCAAATTGCGATGATATTATCCAGGATGAAGCGCCCATGTATGAAGCTTGTTTGATCTGGCTGAATAATAACAGGCAGTAGATTGCGCAATTGCAGAGCTAACACTTTGGCAATGATTTTGTAGGAGACGTTCAACAGAGTAATCAGTCACCAACAAGTGATTTGCTCAGGATCTCCTTACTTAGGAATGAATTTGATGTTTCCCTTGTTAATTCCAAGCCCTAGGGATTGGTTGTGAAAACCCTTTAAGATAGACCTACAAAAGGTCTTGCTCGACGGAATCCCAAAGAGTTTTATAGAATTCATAGGGGAATCCATTGTAGTCGGGTGCTTTATCATTAACCATTTACATAGTGGCTTCATGGAGGTCTTCGATAATGAGCATTCTTTTGCAGAGAACCTTCTGAGCCTCTAAAAGCTTGCGAGGCACAACCCCCAAACATTGCTCAAGAGCAGCCCGAAGAACAACGGAGGGTGGCTGACCTTGGAAAACGAGCTTGTAATATTGCACAAATTCTTGCAACATAAGCTATGGGTCAATGATTCGAGATCCATTATCAATGATAGCTCAGATCTATTGAGAAGGATTTCTGGCTTGAAGAGAGACAACAAAATTATTTTGAGGCCTAATCTCTAACTTTGAGCCAGTGCATTCGATCCCGGATCTTAGCACCTTTGGCATTATAACCATCCACAATTTGGATTTGATGCCGAAGAGTTGTAACTTGTAGTTGTAGAACGTTAGAGAAGGGATCATCTTGAAGCACCACCACCACCTAGCTGAGAACTGAGATGTTAGTGGTATATGAGCAGCACTAAATTTTGGCCAGCTAATGACCGTAGATTCTAAGAAATCTGGTAGTCTGCGTCAGTGCATCTTCCCACCAAAGCAATTAGTTGGCTTGTATAGGTGGGTGAAATTGCTGACAGTGATTGAGTCATGGAATTAAATTCAAATTCCGCTTGATATGATTGATGGTGGGTCCATGTTACATCAAGGTAATATTAAGAAAGAATTGGCCTTTATGACAAAATGGGCTCGCATCATTCCAATAGATACGAAATCGTATAGGGGAGTTGTCTGAAAGGACAAAGTCAGGCATAACCTCCATTGGCATGGAATAAATGTTGTCAAACATAAAAAAGTTTTGAGCTGACAACATGGCCCTATCAAACTGTTTCAGGACGCGATCTGTCCCTCCATGGAGATTGGACCACGTGAACCAAGCTACGGACATGGGAAAGCAATATGTGTTAGGATCAAAGAATCCAAATTTATTTTGCATGAAGTACCACACTTCCCTTTCAACAGGTGTCTACCTCATAAGTAGGTGGCCACATTTATCATTTGGGTTTTCAACCATATTAAAATCTCCACTTATTACACAGTATGCATCGGGAATGGAGTTGGCTATCCGGCGCCACAGATCGGCCCTTTCGGCCGCATCATTCGAGGTGTAAATATTAATAAGCCCAAAAAGGGCGGCCCTCAATATTAAAGAGGACCCATATGACACGGTTGGTGGGGTCGATTCCATTCTCAATTAATAAGGGCCGCCATTTAGGAGGCAAAAAGTGAAATTAATCCCCCACGCCCTACTTCATGATTGCTACAGAAAGCCAAGTTGTTAGGCTAGATGGATTTACATACCATCTACAACTGAAAACCTGTAATTTTAACTTCCTGCAAAAACAAAACATCCAGATTTGCACATCGTTGCCGAGTTTCACGCACTACATACTTATGACAGGAGTCTGTGAGACCCCTAACATTCCAGGATAAATAATTCATGGGAAACATTGGTCAAGAGCCATATCCCCATCCTCCAAGCCCTCAAGGGCATCATATTGATTATGCAAGAAACGAGCATCATTATGCTATGTAAAAATCCTACATATCAATTTTTTTTCGTTCGCCATACTCAATGTTGTATTCATGCTTCAGTGGAATCCACACTGGGTGTTGGGCTATGGTCCTGAGAGATGCGAGGTGGACTTCGGGGTCGTTTGGAAGGCCCTTGTGAGTTGTTTGGAAGTAACAAAGGAATTGAATGTAAAATGGGGACATGAGAAATAGAATTTGACTGGTCCATGAGAACCGACACCGCAAGGGGCATGCTGGAGTACTTTGGCAATGGGGTAGCCGAGATGGTTGTAGTAGTTGGCTCCTTAGCAGCCATAGTTTGTTCCTTAGCAGCAGTTGTGTACAAGTATTCTTTTTCCTAAGTTAGATTGAAAGCAAGAACTACCACCTAAAATAGTTCCCTAACCTAGCTAGAAACAAGAAAATAGTACCATCAAGATGAAGAAATGAACAAGGCCTACACTAGCATCATAACTTTGAAATAGTGACATCAAACATAATGCAAATCAAGAACTCTATTCTTCTAAATTGCCTAATTAAATCAAATGGACCTATGTAGTCCAATGGCAATCAACAATATTGCTTGCTTTGATCCTTCAAGGATGCTTGGGTGTGAGGCTTAGCTCTTCAAGATGGATGATGGAAGGGCTTGAGAATGGCAAAAGGCTTTTAGTGCAAGACTATGTGCTTTATTTTGCTTTCTCAAGGGAATTAGGTGTAGGTATAAAGGTAGAAGGATGGCTCCTTATATAGCCCAATGGATAAAGGAAACACTTCATCCCTTTGCATGTGGGATAAAGGTAAAACATGATTAGGAACGGATAAGGTTGCTTATTAAAGGTAACCTTACTTTATAAGGGTTTAATTTATGCTTAGCAAGTCATGGGATTTGGGGGGTGTTTTAATTAATCAAAGGTGATATAGGTAGGAAGTGTAAGCTTATAGAAGCCAATTAGAGGAATATTAGTACGATTTAGGCCATTAGGAGGGGATTAAATCAATTAATATTGATTTATTAATTAATGAAGTGGAAGGCTAATTAATTAATAATAATTAATTAGTCTAGAGAGAAGGGGTAAATAATTAACGGAAGGTCGTTAATTAGGTTGTTAGCTAGATAAGTGACTTAATCAATTAGCGTATTGTAATTAATTAACGACAATAAGAGGGAATATGAGCGCTTTTTGATGATATGTTGTCAATTTGTGAGAAAGGGGATAATTAGCACAATTTTAAGTATTTAAATTGCTTGTGTGTAATTATAGGTGTCTACAACAGTCGTAGGCTCCTTGGATGGAATGTTTGTGACAATTGTTCCTTAACAGTTGGTTCACGATGACCATGGGAGCCAGAGGCTTTGGATTGTTGGGCTTTGTTCTTGTTTTGCCGACCCCCGACAACTTGCCAACCTTCCTCTTGTTGGGGTTTGACTGGCTCAAGCAGTTGCTTTGGCCACAGGGTGGTTACAGGGGGACATAAAGTGGACAATCTCTTATCTTGTGATCAGACGCTTGACAACGAAAAGCAAGTGTTGGGAAGATTGATATACACGACCCACTGGGTGTAGCATTTATCACCCATTTGAATATCCTCAAATTCTTTGAGATCCTGCGAGAGATCAATCTCAACGCATACTCACTTTTGAGGACGAGCATGGTATAAACTTATCAGCTTCTAGGCAATACTACCCGCCCAAGAAAAACAACAATTTGCGGCAGGAAATGAACACATGGCAGAGGGGAAACCAAGAAATTCAATCCAAACCGGCACTTTAAGGGCGATATATTCAAATACCACAAAGTCCTTATGCCAGGGTGTTAACTACAAGCAACGAGTTACAGACATACCAAGTGGCTTGCTTGGCCAAAATATTGGGCATGTTAGCTAGGGTCAGAGAAACGAAAAAGAAAGAAACCCTTGGTCATGTTTTGAACACTATCTAAGTGGATCCCATGAGGGGTCTAGACTGTGTTGGCCCGGGATTTGAGCATGCTTTCAGAGGGGATTTGACCCACAAAATACCCAATGAGGAAAAACTGTTCTAACCATTGATAAAGCAACATTAAATTCAGGAATGGGTAGAACAACATCTGGAGGAGAGAGATTACCTCGTGAAAAACCTTCGCGACTAATTTCTTGGGACACTTCGCCAGAGGTGTCCATCGCTCACTCTACTATCTCCAGCTGTAGTTGAGAAAACCGAGTTTGAATATGACGAGTTCATTATATAAGGGATGCCCAGATGGCGAAAAACCCTAGGAGAAGCTATAGCAATTAATTCCCGAGGTGCCCGAAAAGGTCGTTGTATGACGGTTGGATGGGGGAAACCCTAGAAGAGATGCCTCCAGTTTTACGCCAGAGTTGCAAAGCATTTTTCATTCCTATCCCGAAACTTTATTCTTCATGACCCATTCAAATAAGCATATTTGAATGCCCCTATGCAACAATAAATGCAAAGGGATTGGATCAAACCAAAGAGCGAAGTGATCTTAGATACTCCAAAGATGCTCTTATTGGATCATGTTGAAGTGTAATATGAGATTAAAAAGGATCCCTCCCATTGAAAATGCATTGGAGAGAATGAGAGCTAAAATTTCCCCAAAGTGAAGTTATATCATGAAGGAAATAAGGAATTTCTTTCCCCAAGCTATGATTATGACATGCAATGGAAAAGAGTAATTGTGATAGTCGTAGATAGTTTGGAACGACTATGAAGGTAAGAGTGAATTGTCTGATTTCATGGATTGTGTTGTTTTGTTGGATTATTTGAAAAAAAAAAAATTCTAATTTTAAGGATTTTTTTATCATTTGAATTTTTTGTGATTTTATAAGTTGTGAGTTTCACATGTGTGTGCTTGAATTTTTTATATTTTGTTTACTAATTTTGTTATTGCATGATGATGTAGATAGGTAGCTTGCTTCCATAAAATATCATAGCTTAGCATTTTTAGATAGGTCAAAAGGAATGATTATTGATTGATAAATGGTAATAGGTTTGAGTGTACTATGATATTAGTCAACAAAGTCCTCAACTAAGGTTAAATACAAGAGAGTTAATTTGTGTGAGACTTATCGAACTACATATGCACAACAATGAAAATTTAGAATCACAGGTTGATAGTGGATTGACATGAAAAGCACACTTGGTGTACAAATTTATTGGTTTTAGATCGTGACACTATTATTCATATGGTTTAAGTCAATCAAACTAGCTTATTGAAGAACTATCTTTGACAGCATTTTGTATGTGTTTCTAATTTTTTATTTTTACATTGATAAATTCCTTTGATTCTGATCAAGGGATAAGTTTAGAAATTCTCTAAAGATGTATAGAATGGTGAACAGTGAAGCATAGATAGCATTTAGAGAGCTTTCCATGACTGTGAGCTTTGACATTTGGCCATTGTTAGCTTAGATACATTCAAAATTTAATTTAAAGGATCAGACGAGATAGGAGTCAACTAGGGTCAGGTATGATCAATGATTGGACCTAATCCCCCTACTGACACGTGGCTCCGCCAAAAAAGAGTCGTCGAATTTGCTTGATTTATTCTTGAGACGACAAGTGTTGATATGCTATTCACCGAGTTAATTATTTCGTGAGGCCAGTTGATGGGTCAGAAATTATATTTACTTGGTAAGTTGATCTTTCCAAATAGCCACACATGTTTATGCCACGCTATCATGTTCAATTTTAAACAATAGTATGTAAAGATGGGATGCAACGCATAACACATATACAAGGTTGACCAACAACATATTAGGTTATGTCTCACTTGGTACAACATAGCAATGTCATGCGTGAGAAGGCTCTTAGCCACTTTGGATAGGTAGGATGGATTGATGCCTAATGTGGCGATAAGCAACGTGTGTCATTAACCACATCCACATTATGCGTGGGGAAGGTGATTTAAAGCCTTAAACAAGGTATTGAAGTTGGTTGAAAGCGTGAGACGATATACCCACTTGACAAATGTGTCATTTTTGATCATTACTCTCTTGATGAAATGTAATCGGCTGATTTGGTCAGTGATTAATATTGGGACATGGTAAAAAAGACATGGGATTTTATCCCATGATTTCATTACGGGTTTAGGCTAAATATTAGACCTATGAAATATGCAATCCATATTTGATAGTGGCCCTACATTTTGTAGGGTGCATAGGGAACCCGATCTTTGTAACACACACACACAGATCAAGATGGTATTGATATGGATTGAAGTGCCTTAATCATTGTTTGTTGATGTTACAACAAAGTTTGAATGAGCTTGTAAAAGGAAATCATTCCTAGGATATTGAAGGAGAAGTTTGATGGTATTTTGTACAGATGTGAGTGAGAAATTGTTGTGTGAAGACACTAAATTATGGAGACATTTATTCTATTATTATTAGGGTGGAGGTTTAGATGATTCAAGGGAATAGTAAATTAGAGATATTTGGGCTATGTTTTGATCTGAACTACCTTGTCGGCCCATAGCGCCAGGATCTAGTACTTATATGAACAACCTCAATTTGACTGGAGTGCTAGCGTCCATATAACGTCGAAAGGCCGATCAAGCCAAAAGTTAGATTGTACGCCAGGATGGTGGAAGTCAGATAATGGTTTGGACCCTATAGGTTTAAGGTTAGATGACTCTTCTAAGACTTAATTAAAATGCCATTAGGTTTGCTTGTGAGAAGAACTATTGTAACTTATCAAGGCATTGACTAATAGTGTGGAATGGATCGATACGAAGTCCTCTGTGAGATGTAGGCAGTTTCCGAACTTCGTACTTATCAATCTGCTTGCAATTTGTCCATGAGGGTCTTGCATTATTTTAAATTGATGGACTTAAAGGATCTAATGTTATCAGCAAATAGTTAAATGATCCTTTCAAGATTCCGAGTCAGGTAGTTGTAATTTGAAGATTTTCGGATTTCCTCTAGACACAAAATTGACGCACTTTGGGTAATTATCTAGTCCTGATTACATATTACTTTTCATATGATTTATAAGTAATAAAATTACTAATTAACCCATGTCTTTAGCCACCTTTCTTTGTCTTTTGTTGTTATTTCAGTCTTGCACACTCTTACTTTCTCAGTCTATCCTTTTTATCTCTGGTTTTGTCATCCTAGACACCAACATCCTAGCCAGGATGCACTAGCACCAGGTGCCCTCGTCCACTCTGGGAACCCCTGACCCCTTTGTACTTTACTCACACTTTTTGGGTCCTTTCTAGTTGTTTCAGCATCTTATCTTTTTGGTATCTAACCTTTTATGGGTTGATTATGAAATTCAAGCAAGGGAATCATATAAATATAAAGTTATGTGATCATAATAAAAGAGAAAAGCACTAAACATTAGCTATCACCACCTAAGGTTACATCCATCTAGGCATCTAAGAGATCCATTGCATCCATCTAGCACCATCACAAGGGACACAAGGGATGGTTATTTCTGCATCACACTTCATAGGAGGGAAGTTCATTCTATTCCATGCACACATTTATTAAATTCTATATATAGTTACTTGCTCACTATCCAAGTGTGACACACACAAGAACCATCTAGAGCACGATTCCGTACACACACATAACTACATTGGGTCTGAGATGTAGTGCACCGCTCAATCATAAGTTCACCATTGTGACAACTAAGGACAATTTGACCCCTCATTTTGCATCTTTCTTTTTTAGGATTTGATGTCTATGTGAGGGTTTTACTGGTTCATATCTTCATTACAGGTTTTGTAGCGACCTAAGCGATCTTAGTGCAACCTTGGAGCATTCAAAGGCGACTAACAGGTGAACACCTTGTAACGACACCTCATGAGGAGGTTTCTCTAAGCATTTTACGTAGATCCAGGTGAAACTTAGAATTAGGACTAGGGTGGCACACTGTGGGAACCCTCTATCCCTCTCCAGGCACCCCAGTCCACCCTATTTCTTCATATCTGCATTTTTCTGGGTCTCTGTGTGATCCTCCAAATCTGCATTTTTTGAGCTGGTAATGCGACGATCAGTGCTTCATCTTTTCCAGTTTTCCAGCTTTGTGCATTCTCTAGAACACTACGAATCAGCTAAGTCTTTTTCCTCCTTACGTTAGTACCCAAGGTTTCATACATTTTATTTCTTAGTTGTACTTGGGTCTAATTTTTGTACTTAATTACATCATTCATTTACTACAATCTTCCAATCACATCAGATTAGGCTTGTGTATTTTCACATTTTAGCTTAATCATTTTGGTGATCCTGTCACTTGTGATACAACCTTTCGGATCCTTCTTTGGCATATCATATTCTTCTTATGCCTATCACTCCTAAAATTCCTCAAATTTGGGCCTCTTTATGCATTTCGAGCTTCCTCCATGCATCCCATAAGGTTACCAAGTCAATGTTCTGGAAGTAAGCCCTTGATACCATGGTATGCTCCCTAGAAATAAGTTTGCTAACGCATCAAGTGAGTGTTATTCCTTAGATCGGTTATATGAACAACCCTAGTATTCAGTGTATCCTCCATACTAATCAGGATACCAATGTTGATAAAGACTCAATTCAAGCTCTACATTATTTATTTTCAATACAGGATTTGCAAGCTAATGGAATCCCACTAATCTTCGACGTCTTAAATCTACAATGCTAACATCTTAAGGCTACTTATCAGGCTCATGTTTGTTATCCTTCTACATTCCATCTTCATTGCTATGTCTTCACCTACCATGTGTTTCCACTCAACCTCTAGTGAACCTCAAGTTTTACCATTACTAGATCCTCTCACCTTTGATCTCAATGCCAAACAACATGACATTCTTACTGCAGCAACCTTAGATCATCTTTGAATACACTTTACCGTCAACTTCAAGGATATCCTCCTTACCGATCTTGTAAAATATCAAGGTTGCCCATATTGCAACTCGTCACTTGAATCATTGGATCATAAAGACAATGATTTCTATGCTCCAGGGTTCACTTCTTAAGAGGCCTCTAGGAAATTGGAGGTGGAATATTTCCTTCTATCCGAATATCCACCGAAACTTCACTTTCGTGACTATAGTTGAAAATTTATCAAAGGCCATGTGTGACCCAAGAGCATTTTTCCAACAGAAACTTTCATTTTGCAAGTCTTGACGATAGTGAGATTTGCAGTCGCACTGATTCTAGCAAATTTATGTTCCTCACATGACATCTAAGTTTATTGTCATGTGACAACAATTTTGTTATCGCATGACAATACATGTCCACTTAGTTACATATTGCAATGCATAAATTTTATGTCATTTCGAGACTCAAACTTTCTATCAATATCGACTGCTAAGATCTCATGTCATGCGAACTTACACAACTTAAACAAGGGGCTAATGTACATCTAGCAGACTTTATTTTCATGCGATCCAAGAAACTAACCAATTATTGTCGCACGATCTCTTCATGTCCCTGTCGTGTGTTTGTAACCTCAATATCATGTGTCAATAACACAATTTTATTTCCACCACATCAAGGAGAGTGTTATCTGTTGTGACATCAACCATCATTTGTTCAACTTTGCATCAACAACTCTCAAGCTAGAGTGAAACGTCAAAAACCTATCTATAAGCAAGATTCACGGTATCTTGAGCATGCTTCGGTACCTCAGTACATGCTAGCAAAGTAAAGTTACTAGTATACTACCTGGTGAAGTACCTACTGTTTATATAGGAGTCAGTTTTCAATGGTAGGTGAAGCCGACCCCTAAAAAACTTCATACTGACAAATTTTAGGCGAACAGGGCATTGACCTGTTCCAAAGTTGACTATTGCTCCATTTCAAATTATATCCTAAAATGGAATTTTTGCCAGTAATTATGAATACGCTTCCTCCACTGCTCAACTTAGACCCATCCCGTCCATTAGGTCGAAATTACAATGACAAATTTCAATGCATCTTGAGCATCAAGGCTTTATCGTACATTCACTGCACAACATTATGTTGCATGCAAACTTCACAATATTATCCAAGATCTTATCAATGAAAAAAAACTTGGGCTTCCTAAGTCTACGACCTTCTATATCAGTCAATGAGCATCATAAGCCGTCAAAATACTTCAATAACCCGTTTCTTCTCTGATCATGATCAAGCGTCATCTGATTCAATCCACTAAAACTAAGCATACCGCCTCTCAAAATGTGCAGTCTCACTCCTCTTCCACTCAAGTTATATACGACATTACCAAGTTGCTCATAAACTAATCACCTCTCCACCAGATTCATTCACCTTTACCTCCTATCATGACTAAGTCATGCTACAGTTTATTACTGATCAGTTGCACATCTAAGCCACCTCTATCTAATCCATCTCTATCTTTACCACCGAAGTGCCTCCAATCATAGTCTTATGAACACATGTTATCAAATGAGCCACTTCATTGTTGCAAGGTCCCTCCCTAATCACCACTATAGCAACCAATCACTTTCATGTCAAATGAATACTAATCCTACCGAGTGGTCAAGACACATTTCAAACTACTGTCGGTCACCATCACCATGGTCCTAATGCCTTGCTTTGTACCACAAACAATCGAATGCTGTAACGTGCTCTTAGGCCTCAGGTGAATTTTTAGGGCTCGGTCTACCTCACTTCCATGAATTAAACTCTACTTGTGCTGAGGGTTCATGCTTGACTGTTGAGGGTCATCTCTAATACACTGGTGAACCTCACACCACTCTGTGGTCACACATTACCCATCCTCTTACAGGTTTCAACATTGCATCATCTACACACATGAAATCTCCTTCTCGTGAGCTTCTATTGACACACTAGGTCACATTACCATCACTAGCTACACATGTTCACATTACGATCCCTCTTGCAGTCTAATCACTTAGTACAATGCATTAGTCTAGGTCCATTACCCTATGACACACTCTTATGTTATTGTTCATAGTTGTACTTTCAAGGGCATCCTCATTTTACTCCACGAAGGTGTCCATCACACTGCACCATATGACACTACACATATATCACATATTCACTCTTCATGCACTTTTCTAAACATACAAGGTGCCCACCATATACTCATTGGTACATCATTTGCATATATGTGTTTCATACACATGCATAACATCTATACACATTTTACACACTACACTATTCTAGCATTTTACATACATCTGCATCTTTGACATCATCACGTGCTTTACACTTCCATCTTTTACTTTCATCGGATAATATACTCACAATCTTGCAGTTGGGGGGTATACTACACTTATTCTACATTACACAGTACACCCTTTAACATGTCACACACATCTTATGACATCTCATCTACATATATTACATAGATCTTTACATACATCATCACTCTACGTGTTACACATCACTACCTCGATGACGCACTCTAGTCTAATGGTTTATACTTGACTAGTTAAGGGTCATACTATTAAACATTAAACCTCACATACTGCATCATGCTTACATTTGATTCAACACTTTGCATACTTCACACATCAGTCACATCAATATTTTTCTTATACCATGTGACAGTCCTAGCTACTAATTTCTTCACACATACCACGATATATGCTTTATTCTAAACTATCACACTTTTTGGCATCTTACTCACATATCTCATGACATACGCTTTAGACTAAATTATCGCACATTCTAGCATCTCATTCTATAACTTTGTGATCAATCATCCCTATGTCACATTCGATATTATCTACACATCATCATTCTACAATTAACGCTCTACGATCTATTCATCAAATATTTCTAACATATGACAACACATCACTTAGACCATTTCCCAATGACACACTCTCGTTTACAGTTCATTCTTGACAGCTGAGGGGCATAAATAATGAACCTCATTACATACATTCACATCCACTCAGGGGGCATGTTGCCCTTACAATTCACACTGAATTCCATTTCATCTCATCCACAACCTACTACATATCTTGGTTGCATTTACTCTCGCTTACTTATGTTTTTACATGTTCACTTTATTACACATGATAGATAGATATCTTGTATGTCATTATCTTTCCATACACACATGTGCATTCACTTGATTTCTAGTTGTGATCACAGATTTTACAAATCCATTACACGCAACATGGATGTTTGGCACAATACCTCTTACCAGTCCCATAACGACTCCTAGGGGCATCCACTTTCATACACTACATATATTATTGTTTCGTTTTGTTTCATATCACATTACTTTATCAAATTATACACGTTTTGACATACTTTTTATCTTTCTAATATGCTAATGGGTGCTTTATGTGAAACATTTGTTATACAAGACTATTTTCTTCCATGGTCATCTGTTACATTGTCTGCCATTGTTTGCTATTTGTATGCTCTTGTTTGTGGGCTTTTCCCTTTGTCTTGTGTTCACACTTGTTTGCTTATGGAAATTTCGGTAATGATTGTCTTGTGACATCGTGAGTGGTTTCCCATGTTTGCAACCTAATTTTCATAGTCCACATTTTCTTATTGTGTGTTTACATTATCTTCTTGCATCTTAGCTTACACATTTTCTGATTATCATACATTTTGTATTATACATGCATGTTTGTGTTTCCTAGTACTAACATTTGTCTCTTAGCCACTTTGTTTGTGTATGCCTTGGTTTCTACCAAGCAAATTCCCTTCCCCCTGCAAGGCATAACTTTAGCATAGAGGTCGGTCCTATTTTGGGCTGTACACTTTTTTAGTGACGTCACATGCACCCCAAACGAGGGGACATCATTTGGGTGAATCACTCACGCCATAAAACATGATACACAACACGGTACCGATACAACACAATTTTTAGTTTTAGACAAGACTGGGAATCAGACTTGGGTCCTTAGCACAATGACCTTTCTTGGATTCTTGAAACCATGGGGTGATTACATAGTGATTGGTAGTTCAGCACAATCTACAAAACTCCACACAACAGATTTTATAGGGCATATAGTCCTTAACACTTTCACCAATTTTGCACACCATCTGCAGTGGTGTCCTACACTACAGGAAACAATGAAAGGTTGGAGGATGACACCAGACTTTTCTCCCCTACACTTCTTCCATGAAATTGGCATGAAATCACCCCAAAATCTCGCAGCCGGTGCAACTGGCATGAGATCACCCAAGAAACTTGGACTTCTACAACATCTTCAGGATCCTCTCTACACTTTTTTTCTAATCACGGATCAAGTGCACCTGTTCCCTTTTCACATTTTCAGCATTTTTACATACTTTTTACACATATACATGCGTATTTGACTACTTGTTCATTCTTCTCTTTTACAGGTACGTACATATGGGAAGCGGTAGTCAATATCATCAACATCATTATAAAAACAACAACAACATCAACATCAACAACAGGTACATCACGACATCTACACATGTGGTTCTGCCCTAGGTTAATTTTCATCATCACTTTTTTACACTTTCTCCTCCTTATCATCCACACTTCACATTTTTATCACTCCACCCTTTGTTTAGTCCCTCAGCACACTTTCATCATCGATCTACATGGTAATCAGATACGCATCTCTTATCTACTTTATGTTACCGAGCTTTCTACTCACCAACATAAAGTATGGGCAAATGTAAATACAAAATCACGCACTTTGAGTAATTATCTAGTCTTGATTACATATTACTATTTATATGATTCGTAAGTTAAAAAAGTACTAATTAACCCATGTCTTTGGCCACCTTTCTTTGTCTTATATTGCTCCTTTCAGCCTTACACCCTTACTTTCTCAGTCCAACTTTTTATACTCTGGCTTTCACCATTGTGACAGTTGAGGACAGTCCCACCCCTCATTCTACATCTTTCTTTTTAGTATTTGATGTCTATTTGAGGGTTTTGCAGGTTCATATTTCATTGTAGGTTTCCAATGATCTTTGTGCAACTTTAAAGAGACCAAAGATGAATAACAGTGAACATCTTGTGACCACCTAGAGGATGTTTCCTAAGCTTTTCTGCAAACCCAGGCACCCGGAAGCACACCTAGGGCGGCCATGGGTACCTCGGTCTAGCCTATTTCTCCATATCTACATTTTTTTGGGTCTTTGTGCAAAGCTCCTGTTATTATGTTCAACTTGTCAGCACTTCGGTACACTCCAGATTTTATTGTGAATAAGCTAAGTACCTCTTGTTCCTCTTTACAATTAAGGTTTCATAATTTATTGCTTTGTTATTTGGGTCTAATTTATGTACTTAATTACATATTTACTTTACTACTACAATAACATTAGATTAGGATCTTATTAGCTTAATCATATCCCAACTAGTACTTCAATGCTTTATCTTTCATGACTATGAACACCAGGGCCCAGGCGCCCTCGTCCTTCTAGGTGCCTAAGACCTCTTTTTACTTTACTCGCTCTTTTTAGGCTTCTTTTATCTTTTGGGCATCTTAATTTCTTGTGGTTCATCCTTTTAGCTATCAATTACAAAATTCAACCAAGGGAATCATATAAATACAAAGTTATGTGACCATAATAAAGGACCAAGCTCTAAGCATCTACTATCACCACCTAAGGTTGTATCCAAATGCGTTCATAAGAGCATCAAAGGAATCCATCTAGATTCATTCAATGGACAAGGGGATAAATTTTATACATACACACATAGGAGGGGAAGTTTCATTTTTTCATTGAAACATCTATCTATACGTTGCTACATCTAGCTATTGTCTTGTTATCACACATGCATCTTGCACAAGAGCCTCCTAGGTCACAATTCTACACACACCTACACTAGAAATACATGGAGTATGAGACATAGTGTAGTGCATCACTCAGTTGTAATTTCACTCTGTCAGGAAACCTCTAAGGTCAGTATGACTCCCCATTTGCATATTTTTATTTTTTAGGAGTTTTATGTAGTTTTTGGGTTTTACAGGAGACCATTTATTGTGTAGGTTATAGGATGAATTTGGAAATCATCCAGTGACATATAGGTGACCAAAAGTTGAAGGTTAGTTAACGACACTTGTGTGACATAGAAAAACTAATATTTCTAAGCTCTTGCATGGTCACAAGAGCCCAACAGAGGTCCCTAATGCTTAGGTGCCTAGGCACCCCTAGCACCCCTAGTCTAGGCTCATCTGAAAGTTCCAGGATTTTCTTTGTGTGATTGTAACAATCTTCTCCTCAGTATTCATAGTATCTTCTAATCCATAAGGACTTTCAATCAAGTGAAATCAGCTAATTCTACTTTACTCTATCTCTCTTGCACTTAGGGTTTTATATTTCTTTAGCTTATTTCTTGTGTCAGGTATCTGCTTAAGCATTTATTTATCATACGTGACTCTGCAATATCCTAAGGGTTTTACAAATTTTAATATTTGTTAAATCATTTATGTGAACCTGTCATTCGAACACTCAGATATTTTCTTTCTTCTTCTTGATTTCAATCATCTTAGGATCCTTCCCCCATGGATATCTCCATTCATGATTTCTTGCAAGATAATCCTAATTGTGTAAATAAAATTAGATCTTATTTAGCTAATACTTATATTCATCCTCATACTTTGACTTGAGTATGTGTATCATAAGTTTACTTCAACTCTATCTCTCAATGAAGACCACATTACTTTCACATCAGATGAGTTTCCTTCTCAAGCCATGTTAGAAGCATGATTCCCCCCTTTATATTCAAGTTTGCATCAATAATGTTGGGTTAAACGTGCCTTATTTGATAATGGATCAGGGCTTAATATTTGTAATATTGCATTTCTCTCACCAACTTGGCCTCTCTGAGGCCTCTTTGGCTCCTTCATCTATTTCTATTTGAGGATTTGATAATATTCCCAAGTGTGTCTTAGGTATTATCATACTCCCCATTACTATGCCGGCCCATGTACACTACCTATTCCATGCCAGGTAATGCCCAATAATCTTAATTATAAACATTCTTCTTGGGAGATGGCCTTGGATCCATGCCATGCATGTGGTTCCTTCAACTCTTCATACACAACTTAAATTCATTTATCGAGGAGTTGTCTATGATGTTACAGCGAAGATCCATCCCCTTTCACATATTGTAATTATATTGAGCATTCTGTATAGATACCCCTCTAGTCTTCTTGCATCTAATCAAAATTTCTCCAAATATAGTCTTGGATATAAATACATTTACTTCATTATGGTTTTTTTATGGTAATGGTTTAGGCCAACATGGTCAAGGAATCACAGAACCATTGGATCTCCCCACTCAATCTAACAAATTGACCTTCAGCATATCATCTTCCCTCCACATCTTCTTCGGAGGCTTATGTTGTTCTACAATACTTCTTCACTTCCTCACTCTCGTATATATAGGAACTCATCAGTGACTCTACTTTTTCTTGCTTGGCCTAATTTGGAAACTTTTTCTACTAATGATTCTCTTTTAGAATACATGGGGGACTTAAGATCACCTCCCCTCTTTCCATCATAAGAAACCCTTTCCATCACTTCTTCATGCTACTTCCTACTTTGGTGAATTAGGTGTGCCCGTAATGAAAGTACCGATACTCCTGACACCATTCTATTGACCCATACATAGAGGATTGGTCAACTCTTCTAAATGAGGACACCATTCAATATAACCTTGGCACTACTACCAATCCACATGAATGGTTTTGTTAGTTACTTCTCTTACACCTTCATGCTGAGCAAGATGATATTAAACAAGTACTTCATGAATTTTTAAATATATTTGCATGGGATTGTATTATATGCCTGTTATTTACCCTTCTGTAGGCATGCATAATATATGTCCTTAACCCCAGTGTAAAACATGTTTAACACAAAACTTCATAAAATACATCCGAAGGTCGCACTCCTGGTCAAGGAATAAAATACAATTATTAGTTACTTGGATTTATTCATGTTGTGGATTATCTTGAGTGGGGTGTCTAACATTGTGCCAATTATGAAGTTGGATGGCAAGGTCATTTTATTGTATAGATTTTTCACGATCTCAATAAGGCCTGTCCCAAGGATAGTTTCCCATTACTGCATACATTGACACCATCGTTGATTCCACTGCTAGATACAATATCCTTTCTTTCATGGATAGCTTTGTCTGGTTATAATCAAATCAAAATCAATCCAGTAGATCAAGGAAAAAATTCATTTACTACGCCATGGGGAATATTTTGTTACACTGTCATGCCCTTTGGACCTTAAAAGTGTCGGGGCCACTTACCAGTGAGCAATGATGCATATATTTCATGATTATATTCATAATATCCTTAAATATTATGTTGATGATATACTTTCCAAATCACGACATCATTCTACACATTCTCAAGATATCTCAGCACACTCTTCGAACATTTACAACAATATAAAGTACACTTAAATCCAAAGAAGTGTGTTTTTGGAGTTACAACTGGTAAGATCCTTGGGTACATTATTTCGCAATATGGAATTGAAATAGACCTCAATAAAATTTGTGCCATTATTGACATGCCTCCACCTCGTAATTTACATCAGTTACTGCTCACTATAAGGTAAATTCTAGGCCATCCGTCATTTTATTATACAGCTTGCTGACAAAACTCATCCATTCACATGTTTAATGAAAAAGGATGATAAATTTGTCTGGGATGATCATTTTCAAAGGGAATTCAAAGCTATTAAAGCATATCTCTCGTAAATCCTCCTGTCCTAGTACCTCCACAGCTGAGTGGCCTTTCTTATTATATATTTCTACTACCTTCCATGCATTAGGGGCCCTTCTATGCATACACGATGATTCTCAACATGAGTGATGGTTGTATATTACATTAGCTCAGACTTTTCTCTCTTATGAATTCAATTATAGTTACATTGAGAAATTATGCCTTGGCCTCGTCTTTATAGCAAGATAAGTTGTGCCACTACCTTCTTAACAATGAGGTTCATATCATTACCAAAGTAGATCCTTTATGATACCTCTTGTCTCATACACATCTCTTAGGATGTCTTCCATGCTCGGTCATGCTACTTAAAGAGTTTGAATTCAAATTTATTCCATTTAAAAAGTGCAATTAAAGGACAAGTTATCACTTGATAACTAGCTAGGCACTCACGTATCTGCCATACATCACCTGCATTGTGATTCTTTTCGATATGAATGATTTCATTGCTTACACCATTGATACTGATACTTAGACTATGTACTTTACGAGCTTGGTCTCATTGTATCTCAGGGGAGGGAGGTTGTATTGTGTTCATCACTCCACATGGTGATCATCTCCCCTTCGTGTATCACTTAGGGTTCTCCTGTACAAATAACATTGTTGAATATGAGGACCCTCATTCTTGGCCTCACCGTTGCACGTAAAATTTTATTGCACAATATCTGCGTACATAGGTGATTCATAACTTATTATAAATCAAGTTAATGATACATATCAAATAAAAGAGGAGCTTCTTGTCCCATACAATAATTTGGTAAAAACAATCTTTGTTACATTTGAGTCCTACTCTCTTTCTGTCATTCCAAGCAAGGATAAATCGACATGCAGATGTTATGGCTAGTGTGACATCACATCATTCCTCAAGATATCACTGATGAGTATGCCACATTCATGATTCGCCACTTACGGGCAACCATCTACATTGATAGTCCACCTTTTTGAAGGATGTGCTCTCACACGTAACAATGACCATCCTGAATGGTTTACTCAAATTTATAACTTCCTATATCGAAAAACCATTCCCAGTGGATTTCAACCTCATGAAGCTCATCACTTTATGATGTGAGGCCACACAATATTTCATCATTGGTAGATTCATTATTCAAAATATCATATGATGGTCATTTGACTACATTGTTTAAGAGTCGATGACATCCCCACAACTATTTCTCACGTTCATGATAGTTTTTGTAGTGGTCACTTTTCAGGAAAATCCATGTCACACAAACTTCTACGTCGGGACTATTATTAGCCTGCTATGGAGCATGATTGTTTAGAATATGCCAAACAGTGTTGTGATAAGTGCCAAAAACATGGAAATCTCCATCATGCACCTACATATGACCTCCAACCTATTGCTCCATCATGGCCCTTTTCCTCATGGAGTTTTGATCTTGTCGAGAAAATTAACCCCGAATCGGTGGATGGTCATAAACACATCATTACTACCACAAAATAATTTACTAAATGGGTTAAAGTTTTACCCCTACAAACTATCACTGACCCAAATATTTTTTATTTTATTACTACCCAAGTTATTACACGTTTTGGCACTCCCTCCGCCATTATCACCGATAATGGATCACCTTGAAAAAAAAGGATGTTAAGCGCCTTTGTGCCAAATTAAAGATTAAGCAAGCATTCTCCACACCTTATTATCCACAGGGAAATGGCCAAGCCAAAGCCACAAATAAGACAATTATTTAAATATTACACAAGACCATTGATAATAGTGGTGATGATTGACATAGTCAATTTCTCTACGCTCTTTGGGCTTACCGCACTAGTATGCGTACCCAAAAAATTTATACGCCCTTTTCACATGTGTATGTCACTTTGAGTGGTAATCACCTTAGAGTTGGGAATTCCATCCTTATGAGTGTTTGTTAAAGGCATTCTCTAAGACAACGAATATCATGAACATCGACTCCACAAGCTTGAGATGTTTGACTATCATCATGTGCAAGCTCTTGAACACCTCCTTGGCATATCATACTCGCATTGCACAAGCTTGCAATAATAAGCATCATCCACAAGAATTCAATATCGATGACCTTGTGTTAAAGGAAAATAACAAACATAATAGTTGAAGCCCATATCAAAGGAAAATTCAAACCTAATTGGTTTGGACCTTATGTCATCACAAACAGGCTAAGGGAGGGTGTCTATCGTCTCACTACTCTCCTTGGCAAGCCACTCAAAAACCTGCTAAACATGGTGCATCTTAAACGTTACTATGTATAAATATATTCATTATCCTATGACACACTCTAGTTCCATAGCTCATGGTTGACTGCAGAGGGTCTAAAGTAAACTGAATGTCACATCATTCACTATTTATGCTCTATGCTTCATTGATCTATCTTTCTAGTGCACACAAATCAAACCATTTCCCGATGATGCACTCTTATTCTATGGTTCATTCTTGACTTTCGAGGGGTATTTTATAAATGAAACCTCATATCATATTAATCCACATTCACTCAGGGGGGCACGTTCTTCCTATCACATTCAATTTTCATTTAATTCTATTCACACTTACAACATGTTGCATATCTTAGTTGCACTTATTCTTGATTGCTTATGCTCACATCTTACACTTTGTTTACTATGTTAGACATATATACAGTATGTCATTATCTTTTCTATATACACATGTTAGTTCACTTGTTCTTTAGTTATGGATGCATACTTTCTACGAATCTTTACACGCGGTTGATTAACTAAAATTAACTAAACTAATGTAGTAAAGGATAGTTGATCTAATATAGGAAGGCATATAACATAGTAATTAAATGCACTAAGATAGTATGTAAACAAGATAATTAAATAAAACTAATGAAATCAGACACCCTAATGTGCAAGAGGGAAGAGGAAAGAACTCAGTTGAATAACAGAAGCCTGTCGGATTGTGTCCCAGTGATGAACAAAAAATCAAAAAATAGGAACGACTGTGCGGAGGTCCCACAAAGGACAGATCTAGGTGATGTGCCTAGAGTAGAGCACCTGGGAGAGGACTGGGGTGCCCACGGGTGCTCTGGTAAGAAAAATAGGCTCCCTAGTATGGGAAAAAGGCCCGGAAGTAGTCTTCATAGGTTTTGAAGATGACTGATAACCTTCACCGCTTATCACATTAATTTTCCCTGTATTATGCCGAATGCTCCAAATATTCCAAGAGGAAGAATAACCTGCAAAAGACCCAAAAGGAAGTATCAAAACCATAAAAAAGAAAGATGAAAATGAATGGAGCAGACTAACGTCAGTTGCCACAATAGTGGGCTTACTAAACTGAGTGTTGCACTACATTTTAGACACAAATGTAGTTTTGGTGAGTGCGTGCAGTGTCGTGCCCTAAGTGCTCTTGTGTCAATCAATTTTTTTGAAATAACAAGCAATAACTAAATTTAGAAAATGTAATAGAATATGTGCATGGAATAAGATAAAATCCCTCTCCCTATGAAGTGTGATGCAGATGTTCTAGCTTGTGCCTTGATGATGGAGCTATGTGGATGCCAATGTAATAGATGGATGTAACTCTAAATGGAGTGATAGTAGTAGATGATGTTAGGTCCCTCATTATGGTCTCATAAATTTATATTTATAGGGTTATCTTGCTTTATTTTCATGATTAACCTCGAAAAGGTCGATCACAAGATAGATAAAGATGAAAAAATGACTAGAAGAGGCCCAAAAAGTGGCGGGAAAGTGTAAAAGGGATTGATGTGCTCCCCTAGCTATATACTACTTCACCAAATTGGTGGGGACTATAAGGACGAAAATTGACATGCAACCTTCAACCACACGAGACCTCCTTGAGGTCGTGTCAGAGGCAGTCGAATAGTTGAAAATGTGTAGCTGACTACAAGAGGATCAATTACTAAGATCTGGTAGTGTGATCTCCTAGTAGATGAGTTGGAAAAGGGGAGATGTAGAGGCTGTGAATGGGTAACATAAAAAACCTATGGTTTGTTTGCCTAACTTGGATCTAAGTGTTGATCTATTTTGAAGTATCCAAATTAACTAAGATGAAGACCAAAAATCTATGCTACTACTGAAGAGGAAACTAATCTACAATAAATCATGAAAACAGAAATATTATAATCACAAAAAACAATTTGCTTCTATTCTAAATAATTAAAATATTTCTACACTAAAACTAAACAAGCAAGATAAGCCTGGTGTGGTTATTCACCTATGTGCTGAGTGTACTGAAAATAAACTAACTTAAAACAAGAAATTTTCCAAATGATCTCTGATATGTAGAAAAAATCCTAACAAACATTCTCTCCTTCAGATCCATAGGGATTCTAAGAAGAAGGTTCATCACCGAGAACTATTATGAATGGTTTAAACTCTCTTCGAAATTAAGTAATTACTTGCAAATGAAACGAATACTGAGTTTCTACTCTATTTGATATGATATAACAATGATAAATTGCAAGCAATGAATGAAATCAAAAAACAACTCCAACCTGAGAATTCAAACAACAAAGGTAAATCTAGATGTGTAGATGACTGTGTCCCCTCATTTTATCCTTTCTTGCTCTGTGTGTTTATATGATTCCAAGGAATTAGGAATGCAAAGGAAGTATCAGGAGAAGGTACTTTAGAAATGGCAGCTTTAAGGTAGTCTTGGTTAAAATGCAAGTGGAAGAGGGATAACACAAGTGAATAGAGCTTAGCTATGTAATTTTCAATAGGATTGTGGCAACTAATACTATGCAATATACTAAAAAAATCTCAGGCCATTTTCTTGAATACAAGACATTGATTATATAGGAATTAGCCATGGGATGTGCCTTCATGCACAAGGCAAGTGTTGGAGTGCCAAATCATTGGGTGAGAGAGATAGTTCAAACTAATTAAATCTATTTAAAAATAGAAGAGGGAAGGAATACCATGTAACAAGGCAATTAGGATTTGGAATTTTCTAAAATGGGCAAGAAACGTGTTTTAAAATAGAAGTTAAGTGAAGCGTCGCATGTGAATTTGACGTATAGAAAGTTCTGGAAAAAGCACACATGACCGCTACTCTACTTGGGTGGTAGTTTCAGAACCATTGCCCAGGTAGCGCAGCAGTCTTGGTACTAAAGGCCAAAACATGCACAGAATGAAGTGGGAAGCTGGAAGAAAGCGTAGAAAAGCTAAGGATGTCTAAGCTACAAATATACACTACGAATGGGTTCAAGAAGTCGAACACCTTCTTAAAGGACATGAATCACCGTTGGGGAATTTTGTAACCATTTTTTTGACAATGTAGCACATGCAATTTTGGGTACGTACAGGAGCCCCAATACTAAATCTGGGCATCCCAGTTGAGGCTAAAATAACGCGGGATGTCAGAAAATGGTAGGGCATGTGATTGCAATAGGTCGTAAATTACAAAATAAAATAAACAAGATGGCCAAAAGGATGGGGGTTAATTAGTACTTTCTGTACTCAAGAACCTTCTAAACAATAGTATGAGATCGAGATAAATAAATGTCTAAAGCACATGATTTTGTGACTACATTTATCCCCCACTTTATGTTGGTGAGCGGAAAGCTTGGTAACAGAAAGTAGTTAGAGATGCATACCTGATGTCCATGAAGAGTGTAGTAGAAAACGTGCTGAAGGACTAGACAAAAAGCTTGGAATGACAAAAAGATGGAGGAGTGTGGAAATTATAGATGAAAAATGCGCAAAGAAAAAGTGATGAGAGTGAACCTAGGGTGGAACATGTGTGCGTAGTTTCCCCAGTGTGTAGTGTATCTACATGGTTAGTAAAAGTATGTGTGCTTCTGTAAAATGATGTTGTTGTTGCCTTTGTTGTTATTGTTCCCCCATTTGACTACTTTTTTCTCATACGACCGGACCTACAAGGAGAAAATGATCAAGTAGTCAAATATGTATGTATGTAAGTGTAAAAACTTTATGTAAAATATGTATGTAAATATGCTAATGTAAATGGAAAATGTAAATGTAAAGGTAAATGGAACATGTGCACCTGATCCATGTCGAGAGAGAAAGTGTAGAAGGATATCTTGTACTACGAATTTTTTGGGCGATCTCGCATTGCCCTATATAGAGAAGTGTAGGGAGGAAATGCTTTGTGTCCTCCAAGCTCTAACCGCACTGTTGAATATGTGTGAAGAGATCTTTGTATTGTCTTGGTTTTTTGGGTGATACGACGTCACTGACCAAAGTACTGTAGAGAGGCACACCCACCATAACCTCCAAGCTTGTAACTACTTCCCATAAATGCTAAGGACACCATGTCATGTAAAATCCATTGTGTCTAGGGTTTGTAGACTAGTCTGAACGCACTCGCTGTGTATAACTGAACTAGTGTAAATAAGTTGTGTTAGTATGTAAAACCCCCAAATGATGCCCTCCCTCTTCGGGGGTGCATGCAACGTCACTGATAAGAGACATGTGGCCTCAAAAGAGTACCAACCACATGCACATTGTAACCCTGGAAGGTTTTTAGTAGAAACCAAGGCATGCAGAAACAAGAAGGCTAGCCAAAGACAAGTGTAAACATGTATGCATGTATAAAACAATGTATAAGCTACACAAATACTGTAAAATATACCAAGCAAAGCAATAATGTAAACATGCAAGAAGATAAGTAAGCCACATAAAGTGGGCTGCAAACATGGGACATCACTCATGATGTCGCAAGACATGAAAGGCCATCATGACCGTAAACAAGGAAACAAGTTCGCACGCCAAACATAGGGCAAGTCTTGCAAACAATGAAAAATAATGTAACAAACAAGTATGGAAACAAATATACCTGTATAACAATTGTTGCACATGAAGCACCCATTAGCATGTTAGAAAGATAACTTGTATGTCAAAAGCGTGTATAAACAAGTAATGTAAAGTGATAAGTACAAAATGAAACAATAGCACCACGAATATACGAATGTGGGATACCCCAAGCAACCGGTGTAAGAAGGGTAGAAGGCAAGAATTTGCATTGCATGTAAGAGACCTATATTTGTGATCACAACTAGAAAAATGCATGAACGCACATGTGTGGATGGTATAGATAAATGACATATAAGTAATCAGACTATGTAACAAAGTGATCATGAACAACAAAAGTAAGTAAGATTATAAGTAACCATAATATGCAACATGTTGTGGATGGATGAAATGGAATGCAAGATGGAATGATATGAGCTGCGTGCCCCACTAGTGAATGGAATATATGTAGTGAGGTACATTTTGTTTTCACCCTCAGCAGTCAAGAATGAACCGTAAACAAGAGTGTGTCATCAGGAAATGGTCGAGTAGGGTGTCTATCATGTCTAGCGTGTTGTGATAAATGTGTATATGCGTAGTGGTGATGACATGTGACATGTAGAATAGATGAGTGTGGACCTTATAACCTAAGCATATACCACAAGGAGATGAAATGTGGAGTGATGATTTATCCCTAAGTGTATATCACTATAGAATGTAAGGAGGGTGTGGTGATGTAACCTAAGGTGTAGACCACTAGAAGAGGATAAAATAGGTGACTGTTTGGGCTAAAGTGTATGTCACCAAGAGATGAATATTAGGGAGTGGTGATGTAACCTAAGGTGTTGTTGGGCCCCTAAAATATTGACTAAGTACAAAAAGGTGCATGAGCACACAAGGCCTAAGTTGAGGGGTGGGCGCGTAAGGAGAAGGCATGTGCAAGGTAGGGTTCTAGGAGGGTTTTAGAAGAACCCGTGATACGTTCTGGCAGAAAAATGGTCTCGGGACTTAGCCTGTATTTGGCGTATCGGGCAGGACACGAGAAAAGCGTGACCCGCACTGCACATGATGAATGGATAAGGTGTCATTCCTGGTGACAGGTTGGCCTAGGAAGGAATATACCTACGTTGGAAGCTTCTAGAAGACCATCATGGCAAGGAGTGGAGAGCTTAGGCCTGGAGGAGCATGCTCCCATAGAGGACCACATTGGGACACTTGGCGCCGGATCTGAAGCCTCTAGAAAGGTGAGTTGGCAGTTCAAGAGGCCTATAAATACAAGCACCCACAGAAGAAAAGGGAGAGTAGATCAATAGAGAGTGGAGCTCTGCAGAAATACTGCGAGGATTTGTATTGGGTTGGGTAGATAAAATATAGGAGAAAGGATGCATCAAGGGGCTTGGGATTGTAAATTTTCTTTTTTTGAGAGCTAAGGGATGTAAATCTAGTTATGATGTATGACTTTGGTCTGCCATACTGTGATGTTCTGTAATGGATCTAATGGATGTAATGAGGTTACTGGATTATTTGAATATGATCATTAATGATTTTGGTCCATACATATATCTTCATAGTTTTGTTTCATAGTATGTTTATGGAATGATTATGAATCCTTATACATTTTCCTTTCTCATTTTGGTTCAGTCCTATAATCTGTTAAGTATCTTTCTGTCTGGAATGACTAGCATTGGTCTAGAAGTTATTCTGAGCTCTATGATGATTGCATGTCTTGTTTCCACTCACTCTCTTTAAGTTCCTATCATAGATGATGTTTCCCACTAAACTCACATAAAGGAGAGACTCAGCTTGCCCATCGCCTGCCTCGGGTGAGCGCCCAGCACCCGCTGGGTGATAGGCCGACGTGCATGGGATTCCCTTGTTCTTTGGTGGGTGTAAAAATGACTACATCTTGGTTCCGTTGTTGGAGACCTCTTTTCAAAGTTGTAGTGGGAAATGGCATACATCATGATCTGTGCAATGAGTGATGACAGAGAATTTAACCTTGGAAGAGTGTTGAAACATGGTTTAAGAGCATAGAGGATGAATTTTCTCAGAGATTCAACACTGGACCTGAGTTTGATGCATGTAGATGGGTAGAAGAGAACCTCTACCATGAGTTGTATGAAACATTTTTCTGTTTCTTCCCAGTAGAGCTCTATGAATGGCTCTCAACATATGCATCCAGATCAAGTTGGTATTATAGATCATGCATGTGGACCCAAGAAGAGTACCAGAGGCTGAAAGATGCAGGATCTGACATGGACTCGTGTTGTGGATCATTGGTGGAAAAGGAGTACTAGCTAGCTACACCCTGGAGTATGCTATTTCTACATATTCTTGTCTGGAAGTTACTGAGTTTGAGTTTCTGAGGGATCCCAGAGGATCATTTCTACATGTTATTCCTCTGGAAATGAAGATCTTGATTGTTACCTTGAGTTTAGAGGCATTTCCGATGGCCGGCTAAACCTTTATGAGCACTAGGCAAGGAAGCTAGGGTGGAGGAAGATGGACAGATATTGTGACTGAGAAAGAAAGGGAGGAGAGATGACTCAAGTATAGTGAAGCATGTGAAAGGGAGATTGCTAGACAATGCGAGGTTGCAAGTGTGATGGATCTATGGAGGACAGACGTTGCGGGAAGGAGTTGAGGTTCACACAGAGGACGTGGAACCTATGAGTAATCTATGCTACCCCCATCTTGGCAAGCGTGTAAGAGAGACCCCTTTGGCTTCTGATGAGAGTTTTGTTGCACGGAGAGAGAAGAGTCTGTTGGTGCACATCTGAACCCACCTAGTGACCAAACCATGGCGCTTGGTTTTCTAGATCAAGGGAAGAAGTATCGTTAACCCAGTTGGTATCGGTGGAAGTGACTGATCTGCACCTAGGAGATATAATTTTTCATTTGGGACTTCTATGGCTACACATACTATTCCAGTGTTCAGGAGGAATTTTTGGACAAGGAGAAAATACACAAGGCTTCGGTAATACATCGTAGGGAGTGGCGCGGGACACACATCTGGTAGTGGCACAATCTCACAGACTATTGGCATGCAGTTTCAGTGGGACGTTGGGGACCCTAGGCATGACCACTTTAGGCCCATTACTGGTTGCAAGAGGATCTAGGAGGTGGAACTGGTGGGACTGAGAGGCATAGGACCTGGTGGATCTAGTGGATCTAGGAGGAGGAGGAAACACTGGAGGAAGTCAAGGAACTGGATCAGGAGGACAAGGGCCCAGCCACCTCCTCAAGTCTTCTTTGAGATGTCTTTACATTTTCCAGATTACAGAGGTATTGAAGATGTTACAGAGCATGTTCACAAGTGTGAGCTTGTTATGGCATGCAAAGGGGATCACAACCCCAGAGCGGAAGGCCAGTCAGTTTGTAATGACGTTGCAAGGGCGCACACATAACTGGTATAGGAAATATGACCCCCATCAGATGGTGGTGGATTATACTGCGTTGAAAAATGCCTTCCTAGTAGAATTCCACATCCCTAAGTTTGAATAGAAGAGCATCAACGCTCTCAAGGAGATTCAACAGGGAATGGCAGAGAGTGTGCGGGAGTATGATGCACAGTTCAAAACTCTCCTGTCAAAGTTTTCATATGACATTCACCCTTCATAGCATGCTTAATGGTTTATTGGAGGGTTGATAACACATTTTAGAAGGGATTTATCTCATAAGACTTTCACAGACCCATGCGAGGCATTAGAAGTTGCTCTGCGCACTGAAGCTGTTGGAAGTGTTGATACTGGTGTTAGCCCATTCCTAGGAAGCTCAAATCACTGTTATGGCTAAGCAGCTGGAGAAGTTTGTCTGCGAACTCAGCCCATGAGACTCGTAGTGGTATGTGGTGTACAAATTGTGAAGTAGAGGGGCATGTCAAGGATAGTTTCCCTCAGGAAGTTAGTACACCGTAGCAGTAGATTGTGAAATTTGTTATGGGGACCATGATGCAAGTAGATGTCCTTTACTACAAGGCACAATTGGTAAGAATGTATCTTATTATTACAAGATCTTGTACCTCTACAATCGCATGATACTAAAGATTGTAGGCTTATTGACCAGATCCATGAGGCCATTGATCTTGGTGTGCGCTAAACTAGCCTTGCAAGTGGTTCTAAGGGTGATGACCACCATTATGAGGAGCGCGCAAATGGAGGCATGCGAACAGAAGGGGATTTCATGGAGGATTCTGTGGTCATGGTAACCATGGAGGAAGAAGTGAGTTCCCATGTAGAACCTGTTTTAATTATGGATCTACAGACCACTACAAGTGCGAGTGTCCAGACTTATTGCAGTGCTCATGGTGTAGGAAGAAGCACAAGTATGAGGAGTGCCCTGAGTTGTTTGAGCACATGAGTCAGCAACACCGGAAATACAAGGGTGCTGCAATGGTAAGCATTAAGAAGGCTGACACACAATGGATGCCATGGGTGACACGTGATGTAGGCTTGGAACTTGTTATGGTAACAACAAGAGCAGAGGCCACACGCGCAAAGGAAATGCCAAGGTAGAAGAACCTAGTTTCAAGAGAAGAAGTGGTACATGGGAAGTACCCAGACCCTGTGCATCAAAAGGAGGTATATCAAGAAACCATGGATGTCATTCATAGTTTACAAGGAGAAATCCAGTGTCTAAAGGAGAAGTCCAGGAGGGAGGAGCAAAGAAGGAAGGTTGAGGTGCCAAAGGATGACTCGGATGAGGTCAAGGAAGTATGTAAAATGCTAAGGCAAGAGAATATTATTCCCTTGCTAGGATCATGGTTGAGAGAGAAGGTACCATGCACTAGGAGTAGAGCACGAGAGGTATGTATTGCATGCAAACTTCCCCCCTCATAGCCTTGATTATGATAAGGAGATCACATTGAATGCAGTCGTGGATGGATGGATCCTTAGTAATATCCTCATTAACACAGACGTGGAGGTCAATGTTCTCACCTTGGATGCATGACATCATATGGGAAGGCTTGCATTACAACCATCTTCGAATGTGTTGTATATGGATGAATAAAATGAAGGCAATACCCATCAGTTTCTTAAAGGATGTAACTATCACCATTCAATGGGCTAAGTTTACTGGGGAATTCGAAGTCTTGGTGCTCACCAAGGTAGATAATTTCCCAGCATTAATTGGGTGCCCATGGTGCTATAAGAACAATGCCGATCTTCGGTTCAACAAGGGATACATAAGTTTTGAAAATGAGGACGAACGGGTCATCAAACCCCTGGCTAATGGAAAATCAACACCCTATATTGAACCCCTGGGAGAAGAGGTCTTGGATAGAATATATGTGCTGCTCAATCAGGGATCTAGAGATAATTCATCCCACAGAGGGAGTTATCCGGTTTGAGGATGCTCAATCCTTAAGTGACGCCACCATTATAACATGTGATAATTGGGCACATGGGACTTATGAGTTGATTGGATGAAATTTGAGAGGATCAGTGACAAAGGTGACAAAGGTGCGTACAGTCTGAGGTGCCTAGGAGGAAAGAAGATACCTAAGTATTCAGGAGGATCCTTCCCTGAGATCTTTTTGTAGGAGATGGAAGCTCAGTGGAAGACAGGAGAATGAACGAAGAGGGATGTTAAATTATGTCCTGCTCAGCACAACAGGCATGGTGGTGGGCTACACATCAGGAGAACCTCTTGGAATGGCGTGAGGTGAGAATTTACCTCTCTTTTTGGTTCTCTAGAAGCAACACGCCCACCACCATCAAAGATTATCATGGTAAGGAACCCGCCTCTTTCCATATCTAGGATTGTGAGAGGGTCTGAAGAGAAGGCGCAGAGGATTTACCACCATCCCTATGGGTATACAAACTATATTCCACATTGTAAGGTTGTGCGCACGTATGGTACATTCACGCTGAGACACACCGCCAGACAGGGAATTGGCAAGAGTTAGTGGCTGATCTCATTCAAACATTCGAGTATCAGAGTACAAAACCCTTGGTGGATAAGGCATTGTAGGTTGTCAAGTGCCTTACCATTAAGGATAGTGCCATGGAAGAAGATAGGCTACTGGACTTGCTAGGTGAACCTGGCTTGGAGGCGTGCTTTGAGGAGACAGAACCAGAAGAGGTCCAACTTGAGCGTGTGTGTGTGGAAAAAGAAAAAGGAAAGATGGTTTATATAATTGATGGGGAAGAAGCGGAAAACTTGGATGTTGACCATTCTGTAGGGACGCACGAGGTGTTAGACAGTGTTGATGAATGAGGCGTGCACCTATCATGAACCTTTAAAGAAAAATAAGGTTAACATCGGCTCAGAAGAAGACCCTAAACAGGCTATCATTAGAGACTATTGGTCGGAGAAGGAAGTCTCCAAGATCATTGATCTTTTACGTGAGTTTGAGGATTTATTCCCACACGGGTATCATGAACTCAAATGAATTCACCATTCCTTGGGGGAAATGAGAATTAAGTTGAAGGAGGGTGCACGCCCGGTCTAGAAGAGACCATACCGAATGAATCCTAACCTGCACGTGAAGGTCAAGGAAGAAATAGATAAGATGATAGTGTCGGGCATCATTGAAGTTGTTGAAGAGTCAGAGTGGATAAGTTCCAATGGTAATTAGCATCAATAAGGATGGAAGGATAAGGATTTGTGTTGACTATAGGGAGTTAAATGTGGTTTGTGTCATTGATCCTTTTCCAACCCCATTTCACTAAAGAAATTTTTAAGGAGTGGCAGGGCGCAAAATCTATTCCTTCACGGATGGATTTTCAGGGTACCACCAAGTCCAGGATTACCAAAGAAGACCAGAGAAGATGAATTTCACCACCGAGTGGGGAATTTTTTCATATACAACCATGCCTTTTGGGTTAAAGAATACGCCTGATTGTGTTCTCAAGTGTGGTACAAGCTTTCCAGGACTTCATCCATAAATTTCTTCAGGTTTATCTGGATGATTGGACAGTATATGGGTTAGTAAAAGACCATTGTGACAACTTAAGGCTGATGTTTGAGAGATGTCTGGTAGTTGAGGATATCCCTCAACATTAAGAAGTGTGTCTTTGCTACCCCATTTGGAACATTATTGGGGCACATCATATGTAAAGAAGGCTTACTAGTAGATCCAACCAAAGTTGCAGTAATTGTAGGATTGGGGGAGCCTACTAGTCAAAGCATGCAGTGCATATTTCTTGGGCATATGGGGTACTACAGGAAGTTCATCAAGGGATATGCCAAGATTTCCATGCCTTTAGAAGAGTTTCTTAGACATAAAAGTTCCTTTCATTGGGGAGAGGCGCAACAGAAGGCATTCAACACTTTAAAGGATAGGCTTGTCACTGCACCCATCCTGACATTTCCCTTCTTAGGATAAGCCTTTCCATGTTCATGTGGATGCCTCAGGAACTGCCATTGGAGTAGTACTTGCACATCCTGGTGAAGGGATTGTTGATCATCCTTTGTGATTTGCAAGTAGGAAGTTGACACCAGAAGAGCAGAATTATACTATAACTAAGCGTGAGGCATTGTCAATGATCTACGCACTTCACAAGTTCAGACAATATCTTGATGGCAACTCCTTTTATATTTTACATTGACCATATGGCATTGAAATACTTGGTGAACAAGCCCATTCTACAAGGGCACATATGTTGGTGGGTACTATTATTCCAAGAATTTGAGTTTACGGTGGTTGTCAAACTAGGTAAAAGTAATTTCGGACCTGATCATTTGTCTAGGATTGATTCAAGAGAGGACACGCAGAGCATTGAAGAGACTATGCCAGACGCGCAACTGTTTAGGTTGATGGCGTGTGCACCCTCAGATTTGGAGGACATTGTGGTATTTCTTAAAATAGGTGTGGCACTAGATAGAATGAAGGCCTTGGAGAAGAAGAAGTTGGCCATACACGTCATGCCCTACATGCTAATTAGTGGAGATCTGTACAAAATGGGTTGTGATGAGGTTTTGCGCCGATGCATACTAGAACATGAGTGCATTACAATTATGGAAGAGGCACATGGTGGGATTGCAGGAGGAAACTATGCGGGAAATGCAACTGTGTGGAAGATTCTACTCATAGGGCTTTGGTGGGAGACCATTTATCAAGATTGCATTGATTTTTGCAAGGCCTGTGACCATTGCCAGCACCTTGGAAAACCTGGAAAAAGGGATGAAATGCCCTTGCGACCAATAGCCAGCACATGGAACCATTTGAGAAGTGGGCTATCGACTTTGTCGGACCAATCTTGTCAGTGGCACGAAGGATTGGTTCGTGGTATATCCTCACTTGCACTGATTATTTGACAAGGTGGGCAGAGGCAGCACCTACAAAGGATTGTACAATAGCTACAACTGCTAGATTTTTATGGGAAAACATAATCAGACAGGTATGGATGCCCATTGAGTTTGACAAGTGATAGAGGTAAACACTTCCTCAATGAAACAGTTAGGATTCTGTTATCAGAATTCATGGTGGCCCATCACAAAACTACTCCCTATCACCCTCAAGCAAATGGAACTGCTGAGGCATTTAACAAAATACTTAGTCACACATTGACTAAGATCTTGTGATGTTGGTAGACAGGATTGGGATGACAAAGTATCAGCCGTTCTTTGGGCATATAGGACAACCTACAAGAGGTTGAATAAGGCCACACCATTTCAATTGGTGTTTGGCATGGAGGTTGTCCTACCAGTTGAATTTATGTTGCCTTCACTACGTATAACGTGCACGTAGGAGGATTGGATGATGAACAAGCACTGGAGGAAAGAATAGACAAATTAATGCAATTGGATGAGAGACGATCATTAGCCAGGTGGAGCCAGACAACTAAAAAAATCAAAACAAAAGGCATGACATGATCATCACATTAAGAACAAGAAGTTTGAGGTTGGGAAATGGTCTTACTATATGATTCAAAGTTTCTATGCGCCATCCTGGGAAGTTAAAGGTGCATTGGTTGGGTCCCTACATCATCTCGTACATTCTTGACTCAGGTGCATGCCAGTTACAAGTGGTGGATGGGACGAGATTTCCAGGACACTTCAATGGGAGTAGGCTGAAGCCCTACTATAAATAAGTCTTCTTGGTGTTTGTAAATAAGGAAGTGTTGCTAGATAATTTAGGATTCCCTTTAGTGCATTTTTTTTCTTTTCTTGTGTTTCCCTTTCTCATTGTTGTTTTTGTTGCACCTTAGGCAATCGGTAACCTCGTTACTTTTTGAAGGTTGTGAATGTGTAGAGGACCACCACATCGTTTTAGTGTGGGGTGGAGTAAGATGGAAGAAATTACAAAGTGTGAAGCACTAGGGAAGGATTGCATTGGAAAGCTCGGTTGGATGGCCCTGGGAAAGGAAGTGCATGGAAGGAAAGGTGAAAAAGGATGGTTGGTGTTAGGGTAAGGCTACATTGTGGATCCACATACAAGAGAGGAAGAAGCACAAAAGCAACATGAGGTAGGTGAGAGAAAAATCATGATGGAAGTACCTTCGGCACTGGTAACGCACGCACAAGAGTCTCTTGTCAAGATGGATTGATTACATGCACCAGAAGGTTGGGGGATTGTCCGCGCAAGGTTGGGCGCAATGAGTTAAGGCACTAAAGTTGGTTTTGTTGAAAAAACCACATTAAGTGTTGAAGTACAGTGGTAGGTGAGGTAGCATTTAATGTTAAAAAGTGGGAAAAAATATAAATAGAAGGTTGGACATTTCATTATTTACATTGCGAATATGAAGAAGGAAGAGATTTTGTGAACTAGGGTTTCTAGAGTTGATCCATGTGAAGAAAAATTGGAAAAATTTAACCGTGAGTGACTAGTTTGGATCTGCAAACTAGGAGGGAAGTAGTTCACGGGCATAGAGAGAGTTGTGGAGAAGTGTCATCTTGTGAAAGGGATATTCCAGTTAGGGTTTGATAGCTAGGGCATGGGTTGAAAAGGATTTTCTTCACAAGTTTGAGATCTAAGCTTGGAAAGGGTAGAGAAGCAGAGCAAGAGAAGTTGAAGTGCAAAGATAACCTACACAATGGCACCCAAGAAACTAGTTGTAACACCTAAGAAGGGAAAAGGCAAGGGTAAGGGAAAACAACAAGAAACTACCACAAGTACTAATGAAGAATGGTATGCAGAAATGTAGTACCCAGATGGGGTTTTTCTTGGAAAGGAGTGGGAGTCCCATTTAAGAAAAATGATAGTAAGCATTATAACCATCGCACAAACGCGACTGAAAAAGAAATGGTGTTGGAGTTAGTGTGCCCGAAAAACAAGAGGACACCAGAAGGGTTACCCATTTATAGTGATGAAGTAAAAGTGAAGTTGGAGAAGGCGGGATTGTTGCAACTCTATGAGTTTCCCTACTTTGGGAAGCCTGAGCACCACTATCATTGGCTGATGTCGTGCATGCACGAAGACCACTTTCACTTTGTGGGGCACAAGATGCACATAACCCCTCAGCTGATTTCAAAATTCATAGGTCTCATCTATGAAGGAGAAAGTATAGAGGATGACCTATGTGACAAATAAGCCATCAAAGAAACCGTCACCGCATATGCATACAAGAAGGGGTCAAGGTACTTTGATATTGCAGATATCCAAGACCCGGTGATGAGAATGGTCCACGCTGCCTGGTAACAAACTTAATGACCAAGAGAGGTGGATGCAAGTGAAAAAGTCATGGCTCAATGTTTACAGAAGGATATCAGAAGGTGCCATCTACAACTTGTCCATGTACATTGCGGATGAGATTATCAGTAGCACGCAAGAGGGTGACAAGATACTTTTCAGGTGATGTCCTCTTGACTATTGTGTTTTTAGAGATCGAGAGTGCCAGATGCGGTAGATAAGTTCATTTGGGAGTACCCAGAGGAAGACCCCTCACCCACAAAGAGATTCAAAAAATACACTTGTGATAGCATGACGGCCATTCACAAGGCACGTCTTGAGAAGTGGTATACGTGCTTGAGGAATGAGTTCAGGTGTAGAGTGGAGGATCCCAGAACAACTGCCAGTGCTCACAGAGGGAGAAGCTGAATTCACAGTATACCAACACTTCTGCATTGGCAGATTTAAGTTGGTTGATGAAAACATGATCCCATGGTGTAAACTTCCATTTTCCTTCACCACTCAGTACTTCCAGGTGGGAGTAAATAGATTTAAGGAATCTAAGAAGCTGAAGTTTGACCTTGGAAATGTGGATCGGGACCACATGGAGATGCAAGATGTTGGTCTACCCCAACAAGCATACGTATGTGGAAAAGTATGTATCACATGAAGTTCAAATGATGAGACCTCTGACTCTACCTATTGCAGGGAGGTCCAAGGTGCATGTATACCTTCGCATAAGGCCCAAGTTTGAGAAGGGCACTTATCTTGAAAATGAGGTATCTATACCTGAAGATCTAACAGGTAGAAAGAAGACCACACCCAAGAAAAAGGAGATGGAAGAGATAAATAAAAAGGCACCAAGTGTCCAAGGTACACAAATGGTGGGTGCCCCAGGAACAAGTGCTAGAAAAAGTATTTACTCACGCAGGAAAAAGTCTCCAGTCAAGGAAAAGACACCAGAACTAGAAAAGGCTTATAACTAAGGAGGAATCATCAGAGAGGGAGGAAGAAGAGAAGCACATAATCTCCTATACTGGAATCCCTAGTTAGGAAGAAACAGAAGGTAATGGAGGAGGCGTGATTCAGAGGAAACAGAGAGCTTGGAGAACTACAGGGGTGAGAGGGATGATGATGAAGAAGATGAACCTGAAGGAGACCAAGAACCACTTGTTTTCAGCATGCAAAATTCAAAAGAAGAAGGCGAAGAGGAGAAGAATGACTATCACTTTGTGTGAAGGAAGGGCAGCCTGGAGGAGGAGGGTACCCAGGACATGGGAGGAAGTGAAGAGGTTAGCACGAAGAATAAGAGGACTCCAAGCCTCACAAGGATGAAGCAAACAAAGCGTAGCAGAAATAAGTGGAGAAGATCGTTGAGACTTAGTGGTGGAAGAGTTGGAGTGCAGCGCTGAGTTGATAATGAAAAAAGAAAAAGAAGCGTTGGGAAATATCACAGCAGCACTGGAGGCCCTAGTTTAACGGTAACTGTTCCCAAGGGCACACGCACAGGAGGAAGGCACACAGAGAGCCAAGGGCTAAAGATGGGTTATATTGATGACCCAAAAAAGGTATTGTGGGTGATGTTCTAGAGTTCAATTCCAACAGAACAACTCCTGGAAATGACGTCTTTTGATGCGGAGGGTGCATACCCGCGGACAAGGAAATGCTTTCATGGGAATTTGAGTCCCATATAGATGAGCCAAGAATTTGAGGTAAGCCAAGGGGCAATAGTAATAGTGCCAAGTCAAAAGGAGACAACCCCTTGGTGAATGCCCAACAACTTTCAGATGAGCAGATCCCAACGCGCTCAACAAATTTTCAGTTGAGGTAGAAGCTAGAATTTTTGGGAGAAATGATAGAGTTACATTTCTAGAGGCTGAATTAGAAAAGAAATAAGAAGAGCTAGCTAGGAGAAAAAAATATCTGAAGCAAGAAGAGTTGGTCAGCTCCCAACTAAAGTGTGAGTTAAGGGATGAGAAGTTCAAGGTAAGCGAGGTGTATAAGAAGGTAGAATCCATCACAAATGCCATTGTGTTAAAGTATCGTAGATCTAACACCACCCCGCGTAGAATATGGATGTACCCTTGAGTGCCTTGAGGACTTAACATGCATCCTCACCATGGAGAGGCAACCTATGGCCTTAGAATCCGTAGAAGAAGTAGCAATGTGCCTAGAAAAGGAGGAAAAATTGAAGGTTGTAGCAATCATTTCCGAGTACAATAAAGTTCTTGCTGATGTGAAAATTACTACCCATACTGTTGAGGCTGCATATGAAAATTGCACAGACAGAGCTAGAGTGGGTAGTATTCTGGTCACCCCTCAGAGGTAGATGTTTCGGCTTCTGGGAATAGAGTTGCTTCTATCCTTTCATTCCTTTTAGAAACAGATGAGGTTAGGGTTAGGAGGAATACCTGTTGAATGTGGAGATGGTGTGCGCGTACCATAGGGAAAGATCAGGCTGACTGCGGAGAACTCCTTTTTGTCTTGGAAGGACTACCTGCAAATAAGAACACAAGACCACAAGATTTTGATTAAACAATAAATGAGGAAACTGCCTTGGGCCCAGGAAATATAAAACTTCCCTTCGAAGGTGGTCAGTTCCCCTGCTAATATGAATTAACACAAAAGACTGCAAAATATCAATTAAATTATTTTGTTAAACTGGGTAGGGGGAAAGGCTGTTTTTCTGGTTTTGATCAGAGGAACCGATGGTGGTTATTGATAACTGATGCCGGTTACTGATAACCGATACCGGTGGGTTATAGGATCTTCTTGGCAGGTTGGTGTTTGTAATGGCTGGTTTTTTGGATGGTATTAGGAAATGGGATGGTTAGGAGTGAAAGAATGACAGTTGGATGCAATGGCACGTTGGGTAGTGGATTCAGAAACGGATTTAGGAGGACTGAGATTCAAGAAACATAAGAAATGTTATGACAAAAGGACATGCAAGATCTGACTTACTGATTTTGACCGAGATGCAAGTTGATCTCCTTGGTTGCAAACACTTCTGGTTTCTTTACTCGTCTCTGCTCTGTCAAGTGAAGATCTGGACTCTGTTCCTCGCTCGCAATGCTCTCTGTTGATCCAGAAATCCTTTGACTGATCTCTCAAAATGAAATTCCGATCCGTTGTTTTGGTTTGGGGAGCCCATTTACAGGGAACCGATGGCGGTTGCGTAACCGACGGCGGTCGAGTAGGAACCGGCATCGGTAAGGAAAAAGTAGGCTATTTTTAGTAAAATAGCCCACCTTCCCTGCTTTTCTCCCGAGAGATCAGTTGCGGGCTTGGTCAAGTGGCTAGAAGGTCGGCTTTTGGTGCGAGTAAGGAGGCATTAGTTATGGATGTGAGTCTAGACCAAGTCATGGGTCTTAATTAGCTTAGTTTAGGGTTAGGGCTAGGTCATGATGAGGTGGCAAAGTGAGGTGGCGGGTAAGGTGATGTGGATTTATCAATTACAAGGTAATTAATAAATAATTGTGTAAAGTTTAGGTAATGAGGTTAGGTTGCGAAATGGGATGCGGGTCACAAGGGGTCGTGAGACACGAATTTGGTGTCTACATTAGCCCCTTATTGTCGTGTAGCTTGTTCTGTAAAGCTGCGCGGACAATAATATGAAGTGGTTTCTCATGTTAAGGATATAGGTAATCCCCCTCAAATCTATCACAGATTGAGTGAACGGGAAATCAGGGATAGGGTTGATAAAGGGTACATGTTGTAGAGAGGATGGTAAGGTGGTGGGGTAGGTCCAAGGAAGCAGACGCATGTTGAAATGCAATAGTACGACTAGGGTACATGATTTGACTAGCAAACCAGCAATGCATAGGCAAAGGTCGATAGTTTATCCAAACAAGGGTGATATAATCCTGGTATCCAAGGCATAGGAAGTAGCTCCAGGGTATATAACAGGTGAGGTACAGGAACGTTTAGGCATGTTCGGCAGTACCAAGTGGTTGGTTTGGTTGAGATAAACGTCACGGTCTAGGTCTGGGCAAAGCTGGTCGACAGATCAAGTCAAGGACCCTAATCATGCTAAAACACGAACAGGTGAGCTCGATTGAACACAAGGTACATGATGGATGTATAAAATAAAACGTTGATTGTGGGTATGGTATGGAAGTGATACGGCCTTGGTCAGGCCAAGTGGTTGGGCGGTGGCCTTGGGTCAGGCGGTGGCCCTTGGGTCAAATTAGGTGGGTAGGTTGAGGCCTTGGGTCGGGCCAAATAGGTAGGGCGAGGCCTTGGGTCGGGCCAAATAGGTTAGGGCGAGGCCTTAGGTCGGGCCGAATGGTAGGTTGAGGCCTTGGGTCGGGCCAAATAGGTAGGTTGAGGCCTTGGGTCGGGCCAATTGGTAGGTTGAGGCCTTGGGTCGGGCCGAATGGTAGGTTGGAGGCCTTGGGTCGGGCCAAATAGGTAGGTTAAGGCTTGGTCGGGCCAAATAGGTAGGGCGAGGCCTTGGGTCGAGCCGAATGGTAGGTTGAGGCCGTAAGGCTGGACAAGTGAACAAATGTTGTGCAGCAAAGGTGGACAGAGGCGATATTGGTGAAAAAGAGGCAAGGAGTAAAGAAGGGCAAAGAATGGGGTGAAAGTTGGGTATCGAACCGATGTCGATTCTGCATGACCGATATCGGTTAAGGGACCGATACCGGTTTCTTAGGGCAAAAAATGAAACCGACATCGGTTAAGGTCGAAAAACCTATAAAAAGAAAAATACGGCCTGTCATTGTCACTTTTGTTATTTGCAAACCAAAGCAACTTGTCTGACGTGGAGAGTTGATTTGGAGGGTTATTGAGTGAGGTGGAGCTATTTGATTGGCGGAGAGAGTTTCCGAAGGCATTGAGTTGATAGGTTGGACGATGGGTCCAGACAGTGCGGCCAATTTGGATTTGTGCAGGATATACCCCTGGCGAATATAGACCATATATGAGGATCGACGTGCGAGGATTTGTGCAGCATTCTCACCTCCCCGGCCAACACCTCCAGAAGGGCCTGAAGAGGTAGCAGCCGATCGCAGGGTAATGGATGCGGGAACGACAGAGGCCTATAGATTATGGTGGGGTAGCAGAACTGCGAGGTGTGCGTGAGCGCCCTGACATAGCGGTGATTACAGCAGAGAGGGATCGTCTGCAGCGTTTGGTTCAGCAGCTCCAAACGCAGGTGAATGAGACAAGAGGATTGTTAGTGGTTGCGGAGTCACGGGCGGGGAGACTAGAGGCTGGAGTCCTCCATGCGAGAGGGCGTATTCATATGTTACAGGAGAGATTGGCAGATCAGTGGGCGGTACCAATAGCCGTGGTACCTTTGAGGACAGAGAGGCCCGGCGAGAGGGGTCGACGATCACGATCATCACCTAGTTCGGGATGAGGCGTGATGGTCTGAGTACATGTTAGCAAGGTATAAGAATAAATAAGGATGCCGACCTGCGTGTCGATGATAGAGAAGATGTATTTGTTTAACATCTAAATAAAACTGAATATGTATGTTGATTTGAGTTACGATAATAATAAGATTGTTTGTGTTTTGATTTTCGGTGTTTTGAAAAAGGATAAAGAGGACTGTGATTAAATAGAAATACACAAAAATATTTATATTCACCACACAGGATAGGTTATGGTAGGGGATGGTCGAGCTAACCTTGGGAGACCCCATGTCTCCAAAGTGCTGCCTACATAGCCCATTGCACAAAGCAAGGAGGGGCCTCAGACCGATGTAGTTCTCCCTTAGGACCAGGGAGAGGTGAATTCAGGCAATTTGGGTATGGTTAGGCAGTTTGTTGGTTGATAAGATTTTGATGTTGATAGGGTAATGTTGTTGGTGTTGGTAAGGTATGGGCGATGTTGATGTAGGTATAGGTAAAGCGAAAGTTAGCTTACCCAAAGAGAAGGGAACCATGTCCTGATTAAGATCAACACACAATCCTAGATGCGAGGCAAAGAGGAAAGAGTGTCCCGTAGTTGAGAAGAGCTAAACAAACCACATATTAACATAGGATGAGCTTGAATCCCTAGGTACCTTGCATAGGCGAGAAGTCGATAGGTGAAAAGAGTTGTATAATCACAATATATCGGATATACGTCACATCCCTTGAGTTGAAACAAGTGGTGAGGTGAGGTGGATGATATAACTGAGGTACGCAGAACTTATTACAAAGTGAGTGCTCTGACGAAAGAGAACCTACCCTAAATAGACAAGTCCATGACTCAAAAGTCCTTTTGAATGAGGCTTTTCTTTTATTGAATGTAGACTGATCGATGCGGGAAGTCTACAGGGGATATTGATTGTATTATTCTTGAGGTCTTCACGAAGCTGATCAATGCGAGAAGCTTCTGATAAAGGCTGACTGTGTATAGCTGTCCTTCGAGGGAGCAGTCTATTTATAGTAGCAGATATGATTGTAATGCATAGCTGTCCTTCGGGGGAGCAGTCTATATATAATAGCAGCAATAGTTCGGCATATAGCTGTCCTTCGAGGGAGCAGTCTATATTTAATTTAAATGACTAGATGTTCATTTGGCGTGAAGCATCTAGTTAGTAGGAAGTTTGACTCAAGAAAATCCCAGAAGAATACGGCTTATTTTAATACTTTGAAGTCATGGACTAGACTAAAAAGGGGAAGGCATCATCAAGGGGAGGTGAGGATCAAACTATGTGAGCCTGATTGTTATTATGAAGTGTAGGAAACAGAGTGTATGTAGTGGTAAGTGAGCTCAAGGGACGAGCGACAGGTAGATAAGAAGTGATATAATACTAATTTCAACAGTAGAATGGTCGAAGATGCAAGGCATTAAGGGGTTCAGGCTCAGGTTTACCATTAAGCGAAGCTAAACGATAAGTACCAGATCCATAGGTATGAGTGATTATATAAGGCCCAATCCAATTGGGAGCAAATTTTCCACGTTTGCTCTTTTCTAGTTTGGTTACATGTTGATTCTCTTTGAGAACAAGATCACCAACCTTAAAGGTACGCTCATGAAGTCGCTTATCATAAGCACGTTTAATGCGTTTTTGATAGATTTGAAGGTGATCAAGAGCTGTAAGACGGCGTTCGTCAAGAAGCTCCAATTGGGCTAACCGCTCTTGGCGGAAATCATCGTTGGTGAGAATATCCTGAAGAGATATTCTAAGGGAGGGTATTTGTATTTCGAGAGGCAAAACAGCCTCGGTACCGTATACCAAAGAAAAAGGTGTGGCATTAGTAGAAGTACGAATGCTAGTACGATAAGCCCAAAGGGCAAAGGGAATGTGATCGTGCCAATTTCTTCCAGATTCATTGACAACTTTCATGAGGATTTTGGTTAGTGTTTTATTAGAGGACTCGGCTTGCCCATTGGCTTGTGGATAGTAAGGTGATGAGAAACTAAGTTTGATACCAAAGTTGTCACAAAGGTCTTGCAACAACTTGTTTTTGAAAGATTTTCCATTATCTGTTATCAGGCGGTGAGGAACACCAAAACGACAGATAATGTGGTGGTTAATGAACTCGACAATTTTTTCTTTTTTGATTGAAATGAGTGGAATAGCCTCCACCCATTTTGTGTAATATTCGGTCGCTGTGAGTATCCAACGGTGACGTTGTGAAGAGGTTGGGTGAATCTCACCAATAAGGTCTAAACCCCATTGTGAGAAGGGCCAAAGATCTCGAGCGATCTGGAGCGGGTGGCTAGGAGTATGTTGAAGGTTGGCATGTTGCTGACACATAACACAACGCTTAACATATTCGTAGCAGTCGTTATTGAGAGTAGGCCAATAATAACCAAGGCGAAGGATTCGTTTGGCCACGGCAAGGCCGCTAAAATGTCCACCACAAATACCGTCATGGACCTGTTGGATGGTATGAGTGGCCTCCGCGCCAGTTAGACAGCGAAGGAGGATACCATCAAAGCCACGTTTATAGAGGAGTCCCCCCATGACAACATAACGCGAAACACTTTTAAGAAAAGCACGTTTGCCGTTACTAGTAAGGTCAGGTGGGAGGACAGAGATTGTAAGGTAGTCGTGGAATTGGTGGTACCAGGTATCCTGTGAATTAGTGGACACAGTATTTATCATACAAACTACCGGGGTTGAATAGGATGGGGCAAAAAGTTGTTGGACCACGACGAATAATTCAGAGTCAGTTGGCGCGGCGGGAATTTGCGAGGCTAAGCAAGCCATAGTATCCGCAAATTTGTTAGTGGAGCGGGGAATGGTTTGTATAGAATAGTGGGTAAATAAAGCTAGAAGTGAATCCACGTAGTGTTTGTATTTTTGAAGTTCCTCGTTTTTGCATTGGTAGACGCCCATAACTTGATTGACTACCAATTGAGAGTCGCCAAAAATGTTGATAGATTTGATACCTAAGTGTAATGCAACTTGGAGACCCAGAACAAGGGCCTCGTATTCCGCTGTATTATTAGTGCAAGGGAAATCAAGTCGGAATGAAAGAGGCATAGGTTCAGCGTTGAGAGGAATGAGAACAACGCCGGCTCCTCCGCCGCGCTGGCATTTAGATCCATCGAAGAAGAGGGTCATTGGGTACGACTCCTCTGTGAGGGAAAGAGTAGCGATGAGTTCGTCGGGAAATGTGAAATTGGTAAATTGTTCCCCCGGTAAAGGAGCGTCCGCAAGTTGGTCTGCGATGGTTTGTCCTTTGATTGATTTCTGGTGGATAAACTCAAGGTCGAGGTCGGCGAGAAGCATGAGCCATCTAGCAATGCGTTGGTTCAGATGAGGTTTGGCGTACATGTAATGGATGGGGTCTGTATTGGTGATGACGAAAGTCTTGTGATTTAGAAGGTAGTGTCGGAGTTTGGTGGCCACGAATGATAGGGCAAGGCATAATTTTTCTACATGTGTGTACCTAGTCTCATAGTCCACCAAAGTACGACTTATATAATAAACGGCTTGTTCGTGATTCTCAGAGTCACGATGTGCAAGCATGGCTCCTACAGCGTGGTCGGTGGCGGAAAGGTAAAGGTAGAAAGGGCGGTTGTCTTGGGGTGGGATAAGCACGGGTGGCTGCAAGAGATAGGATTTGAGAGCTTCGAAGGCTTGGTGACATTCTTCGCTCCATTGGAATGCAATATCCTTTTTAAGGAGGTGATGGAAAGGTTGACACCGATCCGAGAGTTGGGAGATGAAACGTCGGATAGATTGGAGCTTACCTTGTAAACTACGCAATTGTTTGAGATTTTTGGGTGGGGGCATTTCTAGGATAGCTTTGACTTTCGATGGATCGACCTCAATGCCACGCAAAGAGACGATAAAGCCAAGAAGTTTTCCCGAAAGAACACCAAAGACACATTTCTTCGGTTGAAGGCGGACAGAATATTGTAACAGGCGATCAAAAATAATGGTTAAAACATCGAGATGTTCACTACGATGTTTAGACTTGCCGAGAAGATCGTCGACATAGTCTTCAAGGATAGTGTGCATAATGTCATGAAAAATGTAGGTCATAGCCCGCTGATAGGTAGCACCAGCATTCTTAAGGCCAAATGGCATGACACGATAACAGAAGGTTCCCCAAGGAGTTATGAAGGCAGTTTTGTGTTGATCGGCAGGGGCAACCAAAATTTGGTTGTATCCTGAAAAACCATCCATGAGAGAAAGCATTTCATGGCCCGCAGTGAGATCAACAAGTTGATCAATACTTGGGAGGGGGAAGTCATCCTTGGGGCAAGCGAGGTTAAGATCCCGGAAATCTGTGCATATCCGAAGTCCCCCTGTCGCTTTAGTGACAGGTACGATGTTAGAAATCCATTGAGGATAGTCAATAGGCAAGATGAAGGAAACAGAAAGGAGTCGTTGGAGCTCCTCTTTGACCAAGAGAGCAATGCGTGGATGCATTTTTCTCAATTTCTGTTTGACTGGTTTGGAAACGGGGTTTAGGGTGATGTTATGGACGGCGATAGTAGGATCAATTCCTGGCATGTCAGCGTAAGACCATGCGAAAGCTTGGTTACGAGCACGGAGAAAGGTAGTAAAGGCGGCTTGTTCTGATGTGTTAAGGGATTGTCCAATCTTCACAATGTGAGGATCCTCCTCCGTGTGGATATTGATTTCTATGGTAGATTCGTTCAGCATAGTTTGGGTTTCAGATGGTAAGGCTCGTTGAATATAAGAATCATCCGCGCCAAGGTAAGTGAGGATGGAGTCGTCATCCTGGCATTCAACAACATTAATCAAAGGCGAATCCTCTTCGATCATGTCTGGATACAGAAGGGGAAGAGAAGATGGGTCCTCATTATCGCGTTGATAAGTGAGAGGACCTATGAAGATAGCATTTATGAAAAAAAAAAGTTAGGGGGGATGGATTCAGGGTCTATAGATTCTGTGGGTGATGATGGCAAAGTGGGTGATGATGGTTTGGTAGGGGCGACGTCTTCTTCTTCCAGGATACAGCTGACAGGAGGTGTCTCCTGTGTAGGTGTTTCGGGAAAACCGAGACCACTGCGATCATTATGTTTACGGGTAGTCACGGGAATGAGTGTATGTCGGCCTTGTTCGTAAAGGCCAAAACCAAAGCCTTTCCACGCACAGCGAGTCAAGAAGGTGAGGGCGAAACGACGATTTGTCAAGTATTGAAAATCGGATTGGAAAGGAACCACACCAAGAGGAGGTTCAGGGGTAATGGAGGATGCGTCAACACCCCCATACGTTAGGTTAGTGCGGCAATAGGGTGGTCCGTAAGAGATTATCTCCCCCACGCGACGGTCGTAGGTGGGATGTGCATGTAATTGTCCGTACTCCTGCGGGGTAGGGAAAGAACTAACGTTATATAGGCGGTACTCCCCCAGCGTAAGGCGCTGAAAAACATCTACTAAGGGGTCGGAGGTTGGAATGTTAGCTGCGGGAAGGGAAGTGGTTTTTGCGATGGTGGTTTCATCAATTGAAGGCGTAGGCGCGGTTGGGGTGGATGGTTGAGATACATTTGAGGAGGACGGTTGAGTTGAATGTATGGGTGTCTTGATTGGTATAAGCACATCGTTAGGGCGGTATAACATATTGCAGGTTTTAAAGGGGGGAGGGTCAGCTTTTACGGTGTAAGACTTCCCCTCGTACTCAAATTTTATGCATCTATGTAATGTTGAGGGAACGCATCCCATGGCTCGGATCCAAGGACGACCCAGCAATATATTATATTGGAACTCTCCCTCAAGGACATAGAAGAGTTCGGGTAAAGTACGTGGTCCTACGCGAATGTTGAGGATCACGGTGCCTAAGGTAGAAGTAATAGCGTCATTGAATGACCGCAACATGATGGGGTTGGCACACATGCAACTAGAAGGGATGTTCATCTGTTGGAAGGCTTTTGAAGAGATGATGTTTAGGCTAGCGCCCCCGTCAATCATAACCCGACGTACTCGAATGTCCCGGACGTAAGCGGAGATGAAAAGGGCAGGGTCGGGATCTTCTGTACCAAAGTCGACAATTTCATCTTCAGAGAAACTGACTGCAGCAGCTTGTTGTACAGAGACAGAAGTGGTTGGGGCAGTGGGTTGTTTGGTGAGAGAAGCAACGTGATTGGGTGTTAGAATGGAGGTAACAGGCAGGGTTTCATTAGGCAAAACCTCTATCCCTTGAAGGATCTCAACGAGAGCTTGTCGATGAGATTCAGAAGTCTGAATGAGATCATACAGTGTCATTTTTACGGGCGATTGGTGAAGCTGTTTAATCATATTTCGGTGGGCAATGCCATTAGAGACGGGATAGGCGGGTCCGCGAATGACCACTTTAGGTGGTGGTGCAATCGGGATGTTTGACGGAGAAAGAGATGCCGCAGGTGTGTTTTCTTTTGCTTTCCCATTGTTTTTCTGCCCTCGAGTAGCGACACTAATCATATTAATCTCGTAGACCTGAGATGAGGAAGATGGTGGGGATAACTCATGGTCTTCAAGAGGTGGGGTTGTAATAATGATAGATCTTGGTGAGGCGGGGACAGATGGTATAGGAGAGGGAATGGAAACTAAAGGTCTCTCCCTTCGTAAGTTGTCTTTCTTAATCTTTCTATCCGGGAGAGGTGACTGGCGAAGGATGGTTTTTAGAGCTTTGCATCCCTCCACATCATGTCCTGGTGTGCGGTGATAAGCGCAGATTTTAGACTCATCGTAATCCATAGGTCGGGGCTTAGACGGGTCATAAGGTCTAAGTGGAGGTAGGGAAATGGTCGCATTCTCCACCAACATAGCAAGGATTTTGGCGTAAGATCCTTTGAGTGGGTCAAAATCGGAAGAGGATGAGGGTATTGATTGTGTGGGTTTTGGTAATGTTTGGGCGTGGTTAGTTCGTATGGGTGGCGGTTTAGCCGAGGGGTGTTGATACATGGTTTTTACTAAACGTGATTTCTTTGGCGCAGAAGCTATGTTGGATGATGAGGCCGCAGATGACGTGGTATCAGAAAACAACCATGGGGAAATAGGAGTAACTGAAAACAAATCTTTTGATGATGGTATTTGTTTAGGGTTGATAGGTGGACAGGATACGCGGAGTGACGGTGTTGCTATACCCTGGAATTTCTGTATAGGTGCGGAAGGCGTAGGTTGTTCTAAAGAAAACGCAGGAGGTATGATATATTGGTGTAAGGTAGAGGGATGGGGTCCCAATATGGAAGGTAGGTATGACGATGATGGTTTTGATTGTGATAGGGGCACGGATTGAGTTTGTCTCCTAGGTGGCGGAACGGATTTATTTTTGGATAGATCGAGTCGCTTAGGCGGGTGTGTTAGACTGGGCATTGGTGAGGTCCCAAGCGTAGGGGAAGATCTGGTTAAGTTGATAGAAGTGGACGGGGCATTTGGTAGAGGTGAGGGGGGTGAAGGTGAGAACAGGGGCATTTTAAGCTTCTGTAAGCACTTCGGGTATATGGTGGAGACATCAGGATCAGTCATTTGCATTTGAGTAGAAAAAGGGGTACTCAAACGTTCCCATAGGGCCTGTCTATCTTCTGTGGAATGACAGTCTCCAGGTGTGATTTGTAATTTTGGTACGGAAGAAAGGTGGGTTGTAATTCCAGTCCATTGCGGGTGTGACACAGGAGGTAGATGAGGCACTGTATCAATAGATGTTAAGAGGTCAACCGGTCGTTGAAAAGATTTAGGCGATGAGGGACTAATAGGTAGGAGGGCGTGTTCGAGGGGATCTGTCACGTTTAAAGAATGTGGTGATGTTAGTGTAAGAGATTTCTCGTCTAAGGATGTCAAAAGGAGTGGTGAGCCTTCCTCTTGTGTAGCAAGAGTGGTAGAAGGGGACGTTTGGGAAATAGATAAATTAGATAGCATCCGCTCACAGTCTTGTAGGGATGTGGTGTAAGAAGACTCGTTGATGAGAAGAGAAGTCCGGGCAGTTAACTCTTCTATGGGTAAAGGAATGATTTCACTTTGGCTTGATGGTGGTGAAGGAGGTTCAAACTCCTGTGTTAGTGGAGAGGCTTGATTTAAAAAAATTTTCAATAGAGGCTTTTGGCTGAGAATCGAAGACTGCATGGATCTCATGAACACTCTCCTCGGCTAAGATATCTTGGTTCACGTTACTGTTGGACGAGTGATTCGGGAATGGCTTGTTGAAAATTTTCAGATTTCGGTTAGCAGGGGCGTTAGGATTATCGAGGGTTATATCCCCTGCGTCAACCATTTCCTGCACTATGTTTTTCAACATCTTGCAGTTTTCATGACTATGTCCTTTTACGCGGTGAAAGTTACAAAAGTCATTTTCTTTGTACCAGGAAGGTATTGCGCGGGTGGAGTCAAACCCAGAGTGAGGTTTAACAGGGGGCAAGGTGATAGCCCCAGCTTTGAGCAATTTCTCCAGGATGACGCCATAAGTTTCTCCCAAGGGAGTGTAATTGGTGGGCTCGGCTTTGTACTTATAAGTGGTTTTCGGCGGAGTATTGGACGGTGTTTGAGATTTGACCATTACCGCGTGGACAGCTCCTTTTGATTTAGAAGAAGTGGACGCGTGAGGAGTGGTGGTGTTTGGCTTGTTGGTAGAATCAGGAGTTCGGAAATTGGGGTTTTTGTTACGCAACCGCAATTTCTCTTCTTCTAAGGCTCGAATTTCTAGCTTCCGAGCCATGGTAAAGGCCTCGTCGAATGTGCGGAAAGTTTGAATTTGGAGGGTAGGGGAGATGTGCTTAGCGCAGGCCCGCGTAAATAGTTCGATGAGTTCGGTTTGAGGCAAGGCATACGTAAGTTGGTTGATAAGGCCCCGCCATCGTCCAACGAAATCTGCGATAGATTCGTCTTCAAATTGTCGGATGGCATAGAGGTCAGTGATAGATACTTTCTTGGCAATGTTAATGGAGAAATGATCCAAGAAAGATTGGGCTAGTTGGTTAAAAGAGAAGATTGAGTGCTGGGTTAAAGCACTGTACCACTCCAAGGCAGGTCCTGATAAGGACATGGGAAAGGTGCGGAGTAACAAGGCATCATCATGGGCAATCAAATAACAAGCATGTCTAAATGATCGCAAGTGTTGTTGAGGATCCTCTTTACTGTTAAAACGAGTAAACTTTGGCAACTCCCATTGAGGAGGATATGAATGAAGGGGGACAGAAGGGTGAATGGGCTCCCGACAAACTTGCTCGTATGTCAAGGCGCTACGACTTCCTGAAACGGAAGCCTCCAGGTTTTGCATTTTGTCCATCATTTGTTTGATGAAATCTGTGGTTGGATGAGGTGATGGTGCCACAGAATAGGGATGTCCCATATAAGGTGTTGAGGTTACTGGATACGTGTATGGGAATGAAAAGGTAGGCGGAGCTTGAGAAAGAAAGCTCGTGTGAATAGGTGGCAGAGAGTAAGTCATGAATGGAGTGGTCTGAAAGAGAGATGAGATAGGGGCAGTTGGTGGTAACGATACGTGAGGTTCAAGGTTAACCAAAGGAAAGCTAATCGGGGTCGTATGAACCTCTGAAGCTGTCGGATTGGGAGACGGGGCTAGTGATGCAGGAAGTAAGGTATTGTTATCAGGAGGAGTGGGAGCTAAATGAGCAGCTATACTAATAGGCATGCCAATAAGGAGCTGACCATCAGGCGTACGGTCAGGGGTATGAGACAAATAGTATTGTACAGCGCTGGGATTAGCATCCAGAAATTTGGCAAAGTCCTTGTCTCCTACAGGAATTTGGGGGATCTCACTGGTGTCCGTAGGGTTCCCTATAGAATGTGAAGGGGGTGATTCAGGCAAAGACACAGAGCAGGCATGTGAAACCATGGCGGCGGCTTGCTTCCGAGTGATGACAACCATAGACCAGAACACACAGGAAAGTTTCAATCTATCAAGAACAAAAACAACCTCAGAATGGTGAATTTGGCAAGTTGCTGGTTTGTCAGGGGCTGATGAAGACAGTAACCGATATCGGTTTAGTAACCGGTGTCGGTCACAGATCAAACGACGTCGGTCCCTTAACCGATGCCGGTGTCAAAAGTCTAGGATAAGAAGATATAAAAGGCTGCTAATTTGATTTTAGCAACGTTGAGTATGTTTATCAACTTATTGATCACAGAAGACAAAGTATGACAGAGAAAACAGGATTTGAAAACAAGCAAGAGGCACACACAAATCTAGAGACTAACCCTAGGGTTAATTTTAGTTATCGTGGGCTTATGCCTTTAGACGTAAGATGATGTCAGAATCCTAAACAACAAGACCTAGGGGAAATGTCAAGTTTGTTTTGGCTTATAAGGTTACCTCAATCGGGCGGAGGAATACCGCGGAAAAGGGGGGATGTTTGAGCTGTTGTGTTAATTGTGAAGTGATTCGGTATGTGTTGTGCAGTGAAACTAAGGTTAATTTCCTGTCAATACCGTGGATATCACCCCCACGTGTACGACCTGTTACTTAATCTATGTTCACTAGAATTGGAGAACAACAAGCAGGAATGCAATGCACGTGTTTTAAACCCAAATCGAAAATTATATTCGATGAAGCAAGAGAGATGACTTTCACTAATGCGAAACCAGGAAAGCAAGACAAATTCTTTACTAAATATATAACAAAAACAGCAACAGCAAATATGCTTCCTAAAATGAAAATAAGCAAGAGAAAGAAACCCAAAATGGGTCCCACCGGGCGTGCCAAAATGTTTCGCTCGGAATGTTTCGGCTTCTGGGAATAGAGTTGCTTCTATCCTTTCATTCCTTTTAGAAACAGATGAGGTTAGGGTTAGGAGGAATACCTGTTGAATGTCGAGATGGTGTGCGCGTACCGTAGAGAAAGATCAGGCTGACTGCGGAGAACTCCTTTTTGTCTTGGAAGGACTACCTGCAAATAAGAACACAAGACCACAAGATTTTGATTAAACAATAAATGAGGAAACTGCCTTGGGCCCAGGAAATATAAAACTTCCCTTCGAAGGTGGTCAGTTCCCCTGCTAATATGAATTAACACAAAAGACTGCAAAATATCAATTAAATTATTTTGTTAAACTGGGTAGGGGGAAAGGCTGGTTTTCTGGTTTTGATCAGAGGAACCGATGGCGGTTACTGATAACCGATGCCGGTTACTGATAACCGATACCGGTGGGTTCTAGGATCTTCTTGGCAGCTATGGTGTTTGTAATGGCTGGTTTTTTTGGATGGTATTAGGAAATGGGATGATTAGGAGTGAAAGAATGACAGTTCGATGCAATGGCACGTTGGGTAGTGGATTCAGAAACGGATTTAAGAGGACTGAGATTCAAGAAACATAAGAAATGTTATGACAAAAGGACATGCAAGATCTGACTTACTGGTTTTGACCGAGATGCAAGTTGATCTCCTTGGTTGCAAACACTTCTGGTTTCTTTACTCGTCTCTGCTCTGTCAAGTGAAGATCTGGACTCTGTTCCTCGCTCGCAATGCTCTCTGTTGATCCAGAAATCCTTTGACTGATCTCTCAAAATGAAATTCCGATCCGTTGTTTTGGTTTGGGGAGCCCATTTACAGGGAACCGATGGCGGTTGCGTAACCGACGGCGGTCGAGTAGGAACCGGCATCGGTAAGGAAAAAGTAGGCTATTTTTAGTAAAATAGCCCACCTTCCCTGCTTTTCTCCCGAGAGATCAGTTGCGGGCTTGGTCAAGTGGCTAGAAGGTCGGCTTTTGGTGCGAGTAAGGAGGCATTAGTTATGGATGTGAGTCTAGACCAAGTCATGGGTCTTAATTAGGTTAGTTTAGGGTTAGGGCTAGGTCATGATGAGGTGGCAAAGTGAGGTGGCGGGTAAGGTGATGTGGATTTATCAATTACAAGGTAATTAATAAATAATTGTGTAAAGTTTAGGTAATGAGGTTAGGTTGCGAAATGGGATGCGGGTCACAAGGGGTCGTGAGACACGAATTTGGGAATTTGAAGGAATTGTTGAAACAATGAACACTCAAGAAGATGGACTGGGTTTTGAGGAGGTAAGCGCCCTAGTCAGCGACCTCTGCCAGTGAGTGCAAAATGAAGTCGATACCTGGAATAAGTTGGAGGCCAACTTGTAAAGAGATTTTCCTCTCTTTTTTCATGTTCCCGAGGGTGGAGAATAGGTAAAGTGTGGGGTGATGTTGGACCCCTAAAATATTGACTAAGTACAAAAAGGTGCATGGGCGTGCAAGGCCTAAGTTGAGGGGTGGGCATGCAAGGAGAAGGTGCACAAGGCAGGGTTCTAGAAGGGTTTAGAAGAACCCATGATACGCGCCGGTAGAAAAAGGTCTCAAGACTTAGCCGTATTTGGCGTATCAGGTAGGACACAATAAAATTGTGACTTTCCTACACATGATGAATGGATAAGGTGCCATCTTGGCGACAGGTTGGCCTAGGAAGGAATATACCTTGTGTTGGAAGCTTCTAGAAGACCACCATGGCAAGTAGTAGAGAGCTCAGGCCTAGAAGAGCATGCTCCCATGGAGGACCATGTTGGGACACTTGGCGCCAGATATGAAGCCACATAAAGGTGATTTGGCAGTTCAAGAGGCCTATAAAGATAAGCGCCTACAGAATAAAAGGGTAGTAGATCAATAGAGAGCGAAGCTTTGCAGAAACGTTGTAAGGAGTTGTATTAGGTTGGGTAGATAAAATATAGGAGGATGCATCAAGGGGCTTGGGATTGTAATTTTTTTTAGAGCTAAGGGATGTAAATCTAGTTATGATGTATGACTTTGGTCTGCCATACTGTGATGTTCTGTAATGGATCTAATGGATGTAATGAGGTTACCAACTTATTTGAATATGATCATTAATGATTTTGGTCCATACATATATCTTCATAGTTCCATTTCATGCATGTTTATGGAATGAGTATGAATCCTTATGCATTTTCCTTTCTATTTTGGTTCAATCATATAATATGTTAAGTATATTTCTACTTGTAATGACTGCATTGGTTTGAAAGATATTCTGAGCTCTATGATGATTACATGTCACATTTCCGCTCACTCTCTTTAAGTTCCTATCATAGATGATGTTTCCCACTAAACTCACATATAGGAGAGAATCAGCACCCGCGCATGCCTCGGGTGAGTGCCTAGCACCCGCTAGGTGATAGGCCAACGTGCATGGGATTCCCTTGTTATTTGATGGGTGTAAAAATGACTACAGGTGTATACCACTACAAAAGGATATAATAGGTGACGATTTAGCCTAAAGCGTATGTCACTAAGAGATGGATAGTAGGGAGTGATGATGTAACCTAAGGTGTAGACCACTACAAATGGATGGAATGGGGGACAATTTAGCCTAAGGCGTATGTCACTAAAATAGTAATGTCACATGATGAAAAGGTGTAATGGTGAATGTGTAAGGTCCATTTGATTTGTAAACCATCAACAAATGAGTATGGACCGATGAACTCAAGTGTGTCATTCGGCGGTGAGTGCAGCGCATAGAAGACAATGTAGTATATGTAAGGATGAAGAATGACAATGTGATGAGTAGAATGTGTAAAGACATGATGTGTAGAATGTGTAGAATGTAATGTTTAGGATCGTATGTAGAAATGTGTAGAGTGTAGTGTATAATATGACATGTAATGTATGTAGATAGAATAGTAATGTAGAGCTAGACTCCTATATGATGAAGACTAGTTTAACATGTGGAATATGTGGGAAAATACGAGGTGTAATATGTATGATATGTAGACAAACTGGTAATACGATATGTATGATAAGTAGTGTAGGATGTAACTTGCATGGAAAAAGGTGTAGATACAATGCACAAGTATTGAAATTTTTTATACTAAATGTAGAAAAAAGCATGTATTACACGTAAATGTATGATGAGTTGCAATGTTTGATACCTATAGTGCAGTGTGTGAGGTTCAGTGTAGTAGTAACCCATCAAGATTCAAGTGTGAACCAAAGCATAAGAGTGTGTCATCACAGGAACTAAGAGGGGGGGTGAATCAGTGCATATCAATTTTTCAATCTTTGAATCTTCTTAAGTATAACCAAAATCAAACAATGAAACAATTATATTACATGCACGAACACAAGTACATAGGACAAAAAATATATGGTGGGAAAACCTTAGAGGGAAAAAACCCACTAAAATCAAAATCCCTATTTAGGAACACCCATTCCAAAGTATTATAATGATCTCAACTTGTTTGAGCACCCACTCAAACTATGAAGCACCCACTTCTATGTTTTTCCTAGCACCCACTAGACTAGGAACACCCATTCCCTGATTATCCAAGCACCCACTCAGATGATAGAGAGAGAAGCACCAACTTCCTCTAGCCTAATAACCTACTTAGACAATTCAAGTGTAAATAATGACCATCTAGCCTCTTTGTTACTTGATCAACTAATTATGGTCTCTTTTCTGGCTCTTCACAATTCACCAAATCAAAAACCACCCTAATAGAATTCATTTGGTTTTGCATCTTTTATACATTCATGAATACATATCATCCCCTAACACATGTTAATCTTATCAGTAACAACTCAAACTTCTCATAACTCTGCTCTTTACTCTGTTTCACATAGTCATCATACTTCTTCATCATTTTCCCTCAACTGTCTCACACTTTCTCGCAATATTATTCAGTCAATTATCTGTATATATCTCTTTCATAATCTTCTAGAAAATTATATTTAGTTAGACACACATCCTTCAGATCCTGATACAGTCATTTTAAATTAGCATCAACATCTCATATCATTCCTCTCATTGTCTCAACTATACATTGCTTCAACTTCCTTCAAAGTATATGTTTCTTGACTATATATATATATATATCCCTCTATAACTTATAGTTATCCTTTTGTTCTTTATTCATCACCTAGTACACCCCCCTTAGTCTTCAAAAACTTCTCTAAAATTTTTCATCTCCACTTCAAGCCCCCTTTCCTTTCTCATCTTATCAGTTTTTAAAATAGAACTATTAACATTTCATCTTTCCTATTTTTGGAGTAAGACAAACAAGTGACTTTTTAAGATAGTTCACTTTTCTTGCTAAAGACAAGTGTCTTTACATCTTCTCATCTCAAGTTAGGAGAGATATTCATAACTTTTATAACAATTTATGACCTTCAATATTTACCAAGGATCAAGGAACTTTGATCCAAACAAAATATTCTTTGACTTTTCAACTCCCTTTTGTGTCTTCAAAGGTGACTGCTTGATTTCCTTATTTTATGAGAAAAAAGGTGTCTGATCATCTTCTGAATTCAAAGTGACAAACCTAATGACTGTTGGGCTTCAATATTGAATCAAAAATTTCAAGAAAATACTATTTTAAAGCAATATAGAAAATGACAGAGACTTAGTAGTTCCTTGTTTAGTTCATCCATATTGTTTTTTTGTGATAGCATCATTGTTATGAAATCTACACCTTTTAATACATCATTGTGAGAGCACTCAGAGATTACATCACTTTTTCTATGCCTTTTATATTGTTTAAGCCTATTTCAATGTTTTCTAAGAAGATTTTACTTTGATACATTACTTTTAAAGTTCTCATTTTGCAGGAGATAACATGAAACCTGTTACTTCAAGGAGTTTCTTTGTATATCTGTCGAACAGATCCTCTTTAAGAATGACCGAAATTTATTGATGGTTTCTCGAAACATGTGGGGGTTCACAAACCCTTAATAAGTCTTTAAATTTTGAAAATGATCACTCAAACACAAAAGGATTTCTTAAATTCCTGCTAAACCATGACTGTGCACATCCATGAAAATTTCTACCAAATAGTTCTCAGTCCACACACGATGAAATGCTTTTAAATTTTTTGCAATCAAATTTTATACCTCCCATAGAGATCTGTATAAAATTTCATGAGTTTTTATTGGTGGAATCGGAAGATTCGAACAAAATTATTTTTGGGAAAACTCTAGCTCAGGGTATGACAGTCTGTGAATCCCGAGGATGAGAAAATTTTGATTTCTCCTTCAAATGTTGATGAAATATGAATATTTTAAATGCTATGGACTTTTAAAAACCTCCTTTACCTTTTTGAACTAGTATTTGACCTTGCAACACCTTTTCACGGTCCCATAAATTGATTTTTGCAGTGTACAGATGGGTAAGAACCAATGTTCTTGATTGCGGAGATATTTCAGTTTAGTTTCTCATCTCTTGATTTTTTTTGATGACTTGTAAAAGCTTCAAAATCTTCCATGGGTGATATAAATCATTTGAGATCACATGAACACTACTAAACTTTCCCTCTTTATTGATATGCATGGTTGCACCAAAGAGTTGCTTCCAAAAACCTTTTTCAGAAAAAATGTCAACCAATACACCTTTCTATTCAATAGTCCCATGAAGGGTATAAAAGTTTCTTCAGCCTCTACATGTGATTAAAGTTATGATCAATAGCACTATATTGAAGAGTAAAACATCATAACAATGGCTTCATGAAGAATTGAGACAAGTTCCTTGGTTTTCTCTTCAGGACAGTTTAGAAAAAACTAAGTTCACACCTTGATCTCCACTTAGAAACCATCTTAGTTGATCAAACACCTTGAAAATTAATTTTGGAGAGAGTATGGGCCCTTGTTGAATCAATATCACTATTTTTTGTATGTTGTGCAAGCCCATACCTGGAGTATCATTTAAACAAGATCCAAGACCTGACCTATCAACTGTAACTTCATGGAGAGTAACCTTCAAACATCATGTGCTCCTATAGAACATCAAGAATGTACTCCTCGTCACTTTAGAAGTGATCAAATAGGACATTTTATATCAATTTCATCTTTTAACTCCTATCGATTTAGAACACAGTCCAAGAGGGAGAAAAACTGCTTCACTAAAATGCTAATATCTTTTCAAAGACATGTCCAAATGACTTGAGACTTTTTACACTAGTTCATGCTTGGAATCCTATTCAAAAATTTATTTTACGATTTATCTGAAGGAGACACTATATTTTTTCATGACACCTAAGAAGCTAGAGGCCTCAAAATGTATTTTCCAAGAAGGTTGTTTTAGAAGAACTTGAATAACTCAAAATCCCCATTACACAATCTGATGAAATTTGACATGGAGCATTGCAAGACATACCTCTACACCTTACATCTATTGGTTAGCCATAGGTTTTCATGTGAATCTCTAACCAATCCAATTTACATGAAAGAATAGTTGGGTTCCTCAAGAGTAACTTTGGATGACTATTGAATTTTTCCTTCAGGATTTAAACCAAGCCTAGTTTTTTTTCTCAAATATGGCTTGGAAAACATTACTAGGTCACTTTCATGCTCTCATTGTATTTTCATGATTTGTGACATAGACATTTCACACCTCATCAGGCTCAAGGAATATTTGAAAAGACAATGTAGAGCATGGAATCATCCTCGTAATGTTTTGGTTAGTCATATGTTTTCCTATGAATAAATGATCAATTCCATTTGCATGCAAGAACAATTGGGTTCCTCAAGAGTAAATTTGGTTGACTATTGAATTTTTCCTTCAGGACCTAAACCAAGCCTTATTTTTACTCAAATATTACATATAAAACATTAATAGGCTACTTCCATACTCTTATGGTATTTTCATGATCTGTGAAATACTTTCACACCTCATCATGCTCAAGAAATAGGCCTAAATTGGCTAGTTTGAACTGATATTTTCATCAACTGGCATGATATTCACTGTAAAATCTTGTTATCATTCTTACAACCACATACATTATTTGTACCACATCTGAACTAGACAAGCCTTTCATGTCCACTAGACTCCTTCCTCACCAACCAAGCCTGCAGAGCGTTGAGACCATCATGAACTTCCTTACAGGGTCTCACTTCACCTTTAAATTCTCTTCCATCAATGCCACTTGAACATCAATGACAACACCAATGACTAGGGTTCAACAAAATTCCCCTTTTTTATTCATGGAAACCTACTTAGAAATCTATAAGCTTTGATGGCAAACACTTACATACCTAGTTTTTGGCTACATACTCTGTATATCTCCCCCTTTGACATCACTAACAAAGGTCTATTGACCACTTGACATGAACCAATGATAGTTAAGGAAAATAAAACATGAGCAATTAAACTTACATGTCCACAAGCTCCCCCTTGGATGATGTTCTAATCTCATGACTCTTGTGCCTGCCTTAAACTCCCCTGAGTGCAAGCAGTCTCCCTTTGCAGATAAGAGTCATATTTAACCATGAGCAACATATAGAGATCCTTAATAGACCTCCCCCTGAACATATTACAGGATAGATTTTATAGTACCTTCATATAACTTGAACAAACATATACCCTCTGAAGCATTTACCAATCCTTTGATGTCTAGTACTTAGCAAAAACACTCCATGACAGTCCTTCAACATGATAATATACTCATGATCATTCTTAACTCAACTAGGCCTCTTACAACTTGTTAGGGATCTTACAACATGGCTATGGCATGATACATAACAAATACTTTTAAATACCTCAAGACTCATAAACACATACCTATCGGAGGAATGACGAAGATCTGGAGGGAATCCGTGAGCATTGACACGTTGCACTCAACTGCAGAAAATGGCGTAGCTTCAAGATCGAAGCAAGAACTCACTCGGAAAGTAATGTGCATGCATTGAGGGAAAAAGGCTCAAAAGAGGCCCATGCTCCATGTTCATAGATCAGGAAAGGTGTGTACATATAGGGGAGTAAATGTGTAACTCCCATGTAAGAAAAGATTCCTCCATAATGGAGAAGAGGAGTTACTTTCCCAAATGGGAATGTAACTCCTATGACGCAACTTACACATATGACAGATTCTGTAAGAGAATCTGTCATAGCTAAGATTACACCTAGATCCATGTCCACCTAAGTGAGATGACTCACCTGGTGAGGTGGAATAACACTAAATAAGTGAATAAATATACCACCTACACCAACAATACCTTCTTTTCCAAGATGTCACTAGACAGTAATAGACCTTTTTGAAGCACCTTTGCTTGCTACTTGAGCGTAATTTGACTGACAATAGTCCTAAAATTTCATGGATGATCCAAATCAGTATCTATTCCCTTGCTCCTAATCTAACATCTTTTTATGCATTCTTCATCAACAATTTCAGAGATCAATATACATACCTGTAGACACTCACTCTCTTAACTAAGACCAAAGTGATCAATCTTGCCATGCAAATCCTTGACTATTTATCAAGATACTCACAAGAAAAACTCATGGTGCATCATATCAACCTTTATACCTAGAGGAATACAATTTCTCTTATTTCTATACGAATAGGATCTTACAGTCACTCTCAATCCAATGAATTTGTATTTTTCACCATGTTTCTTCATCATTGTCAAGGATACAATGAGTTAGTGAAGATATGAAAGTCCTTCCTTATGTTCTTTACCATATAGGATTCATACTGAACCTTCAAGGCATCACCATATATCAAAAAATTCTTGAGATTTCGTCAACAATACACTATGTCTTCTCTACACCAACTAACACACTGTCATAGTCTCCTAGCCCAAAGAACTACAAGGTTCATACCCAACTTTTGATATATATATATATATATATATACAACTTTGAATACTTCTTACCTGATGTAGACACTTATTTGATCAACCAAACACTCCTTCATACCTTGAGAACCCATCGTGCTCATATCACAGAAGGATATCTATCACAGATTAGGTCTCTATGCTCAAAATCCAACTTTACAACATTGTAGCACCTAATTATTATCAACTTCTTCTCCATAGCTCAGAGAGAGTCTAATTACATGTCTTAGAAGCCTTAAATCTTTATTCTTTCCTTTAATGCATTTCCAAACCTCTATCAATCTAAACATTCTTCATAGCAGGGAGATTCAAGATATGATCATTGCAGACCACTGAGCACATTGATTAGGGCCAAGTGAATACATTTTCATAAGTAACAAGAGACAACATTTCACTTTTCTTTACTGGTTGCAACATTTGTTTATTGTCATAGGGTTTTATGACACACTTTTGATACACAAACTTCAATCTTTAACTCCTGAGAAAACACCATAGCCCTTTGGATACCTTCTTGCAACCTCCATAGACTTTGTATACTACTCTTGAAAAGTGCAAGCCTTGACTATGGTTTTAGATACTTTTGCATAACACAGAACCATCATGACACCTTGACTTGAATATATTTTTGTCAGTCAATGAGAATGTTCACTTCTAGGATTGATATATGATATAATTCCTTGAAATAACCTTTGTGGAGCTTGGTGACAACTTTCAAACTTCTATAAGAACATGAATGACTTGTTGAGGAACACATTGATCCTGACAACACCATAAAATTCTGAATGGAGATCACACATTTTACTTTTGTGGAGACACATTATCGTAGTAACTCCGTAAAATCATACCCAAAATGACACACTTAGTATATTTCCTTTACTAATATCTTTAAGAACTAGACCTGCAATTATCACAAAACACTAATTTGGTGACTGAGACCATTTTGAAATTTTGAAGAACCACTTATTGACTCATATAACTATTAAATAATCAGGACATATCACACAAATACTTTTAAAACATTTGAGAGACAACTTAACATAGATACTTAATACTTCATAACACTCATGGAAATCTAGAAGATCATGTTACAAGCCATTGCAATTTATGGCATACATAATATACATCAATTGACTTGGATTCCTCATCATATAAATCACTGACATATGTTCAAGCTTCACAGTACACATTAACATGACTGAGACATACCAATTTTAATAGGAGACATGACACAGTCATAATCACTTTGATAAGAATGATTGAACATGAACTTAGAGACTCCTTCAAGACTTCATAGATATTATGAACCAATGATACACATAATCAGGTTACTCACAACAGAGATATGATAATTGGTAATCCTTAAACTCGAAGCTCCATACTCAAAATTTGACAAGACATACAAGAAACTTATGGATGAACATTATCATTGTACTTGTGACATCATAACTATTAGAATTGATAGCTTAAATAGAAAATAAACATACCTCAACATGATCATACACCTTTTTTCTCAAATACAATCCTAAAATTTGTATTTGAAGACTCTGTGACCATTCAGTCTTGTGTGATCCTTCTTCAAGCTGTGTTGATCTTTTGAGCTTGACTAAACCTTACTCCTTTGAAGGATTTTGATAATTTTGGCTTCTAATATATTTGTTAGATATTTCTTATCAACACTTGATGATGGTGTCTTCACTCTAAACCAAACTACTGCTTCATCCAAAAGAGTATATCTTCTAGAAGCATAGAGAAGACACTCTTTTCATGATGAAATTTCTCATAACAGTAAGAAGTCGTAAAAAACATATGATGACTTCATCTTCCCTTTCCTTGTTTTCACACTCTTATTGACCTTGTTAGTTGAATCTCTAGGAGTGATACCTTCCTCATTACCCGAGCTCTCATCATCTGTTTGTATACCTGATAAACATAAATGTTGCACTTCATATACCTTCTCTACCACTGCTCGAGGAAGAAATTCCCCATTCTTGGTACTAGAGTTGTTCTCATGTCTCTTGCCTTTGTCACCATTTTTTGAAACAATATTTTCTAGTTGTGGCTCTTTCATATTTTCCCATGTCACCTTATTTTCAGTCTTTAATTTCTTAAATTATGACCTTACTTCCTTGATCCTGTATACCCATTCCATTTTCTTCTTTTCAGGAGCTTCTTGAGGCTTGGGTTGTCTATAATTATAGCAATAATTTGAGAAATTCCCAACTTCATGACATGTATAACATATGACCTTATTTATCCTTTTTCCTGAGTAATGACTGTCATTGCTAAATTGACATATAAGTTCTTATAGGAAATGCTTGGCAGTATGACCTTTATTTCTACAATTGAAACATACTATGTTCTTTTCATATTCAGTGGCACAAGATCTCCATGGGTGGGTGCTCTTTGTCATAGTTCTTCATGCAGTCTCTAGCTTTATGTCCAAATTCAGAACAAGAGAAACAATAACCATTGAATTTCCTCTCATACCTAGATGTATTTGGCTGTCTAATTGACTTAGCTCTTACCATATTTTTCTACTTCTTGTTTTTTTGCTTGTTGGGGTCATCCTCTTCATTTTTTTGCCTTGATTGCTCCAGTTCCCCTCTAAGCATCATCAACTTTGCATTTAGCTCACCACATTCTTCATTCTTAGCTTTGATGGTTGCTTCATTCTTACAGTACAGACCTGATCTGTCATTCAATTTAACTTTAACAAGTTACATCTGCTCCTTTGAAGTCTTCAATTCTTCCTCAAGTTTAGTACAAACCTTTTCTTTGACACTTAGTTATTTTGATAACTTATCAACAACTGTTGCCACTTCTTGGATTCCTTCAAGATAATTTACATCTTTGAGCTTGAGTTCAACTTTTAACTCTTTAATCAGAGCTTAGGCAATCTCATACTTCTTCTTCAACACAGACTCTACTGATATACACATGTTTTTGACTTCTAGATCACCTTCAAGCTGTTAGGCTTAACTTAGAAGGACCACAATCTAATACCAATTGTTGGAAATCACAGGCACTGAGAGGGGGAGGGGGTAAATCAGTGTAGATCAAAATTTCAATCTTAGAATCTTCTTAAGTATAACCAAAATCAAACCATGAAAAAATCATAGTGCATACAAGAGGAAAATTAGACAAGATACCAAATTTATGGCGGGAAACCCTTAAAGGGAGAAAACCCACTGAAATCAAAATATCTATTCAAGAACACCCATTCCAAAGTCTTACAATTATCTCACCTTGTTTGAGCCCCTACCTAAACTATGAAGCACCCACTTATGTATTTTGTCTAGCACCCACTAGACTAGGAACACCCATTCCCTAATTATCCAAGCACCCAATTAGATGACAGAGAGAGAACCAATAACTTCCTCTAGCCTAAGCACCTACTTTGACAATTCAAGTATAAAAAATGACCGTCTAGCTGCCTTATTTCTTGATCAACTGATTATGGTCTCTTTACTGGCTCAATTCATCTACATCACTGATCTTGCACCCTATAGAATTCAATAGAAAACTATGTTAGTGTTCTATTTCAGTTTTGTACCTTTAGGAATGCTCCCTGCCTTCTATTTCAGTCAATATCTTTCAATCTTAATCTAAAATATTTTAATGTTACTAACCATTCTTGTAATTATTCACCATCTTTACAAACTTCACACTTTGTTCTATCCTCTGAGTTCAAGTTAATTCTATGTAATTATTCAACATGTTGACACCTTTCTCATGATATCCTTTTGGTTTCTATATACATATTCATTTGCAATTATGTCTCTATTTTCATGCTTTGTTCATTCGCGGTTTGAACATGTAATCATTCCTTCTTCATATACTATATTCAGTGAATTAATTCACTTTACCTTGTCTCTGTATGTCAGTATTTATATCATCATTTTTACAGTCTCATATTCAAATGTTTTCATCAAAAACTTAACTCACACATCTTAGGCAGAGTACATACACCAACCATTGGATGTCTATTGGCAATTTTTAAATCTTTAACTGCCCTTTTTAGCCTTGACTCAACCTCAAGAGTCACACCTCTTTAACTTCCATCAGCTTGGATTCATATTCAAGACTTTTTCAAATTATATTCTAAGACTTCTTGTTTCAAGTATCTTGTAACTCTTCAAGTTCCTGTTCAATTTAGATAATTAATTTAATTATCTTGTGACTCTTCAAGTTCATGTTCGAGTTAGATAACTATCCCTGACTATTTGACTTCTTCCCGATCTTGAAAGAGATGTTATTACATGTTTCTTTGGCCTCTATGATCAACATTAAACCATCTTATAACTCCTCTGAGAATTACAACACTCCTATTAAGCTTAAATACTCTTATGTAGACCAATTTGAATGCATTCATAGTCTTGAAAGTGTAAATTTGTCTCTCTAGCATTGTTCATTGTGCAAATACAAATACCTATAGATGATTTTCTTATACTTTTGAAAGAGTTAAGCTTGATCAAACTTACACTCTAGCCTTCAAGAGTAATACACCATAAAACCACTAAGATTAAATCATTTATACATTTTAGATAGCAAAGGAACTCATGGAAATCGATAAGAGGAAGTTTTCACAGTCAACTGTATATTGTGCATGTTCTACAAAAACTTCTGCTAAAAGAATATTTGTCAACACTTAATAAAACACCTCCAAATATTTTGCAAATGAGAGAAGATTAACTCACAGAGGTTTGGTAATTTTTTTTTTGAGGAATGAATAGTTAACGAGCTCAAATTTGTCAAAAATTTCTTAACAAAACCCTAGTTCAAGGTTTGCTGACAATATTCACCTGAGAGCTCAAAAAGACATGTTTTCTCTCCTAAATTTGAATGAAATTTGAATATGCAACCGAATGTGGATAGACAAGGATGAGTAATTCCTTTTCCAACCATATCATTTCAAGAAATCCTCTGAAGATGCTCTTATGATTCATTGTTATAGTGCAGATAAGGAGAAATGAATTCACAACTACTCATTTGAACAAGAAACTTTAATAAAGAAACCCTAGAAATATTCACCAAAAGAAATATGTCTTTACTTGACCTCCAATGCTCATGAAATGGTCAATGAGCTTGTAACTGACCTCAATCATGAGAAAATTGACATCAACACAGAACAATGACATTGAAGCCATAATAGGGCATGATGAGTTCAACCGTTAATGAAACAAGGTGTGTGAGAAGACATTTATTTTCATGGAGAATGAATGGAGTCTTCTAGTCATTTTCAGAGCACCAAAACACTCTTTTATACACAAACATAAAACCTATATAATGGTTTCACCTTGTATGGGAGGTTCTTATTCATATTTTGGACTGCAACAACCTTCACTACTGAACTTGAGGAGAGATTATGTCCAAATATGATTGGAAACAACATTGCATACATATGAAGTAATTTGCACAATCTCAAACAAGTTATTTTCGTATCAAGATTTGACTTCTACTTCCATTGACCAAATAACCTACCTAGAAGAGGGATAGACTGCTTTACCAAAATGGATAGAAATTTTTACTTACACCTCCTTTTCCCAAAATTATTTCTACACGGGATTTATAGGAAAATTTAATCCAAAAATTCATTCTATGAGTTATTTGAAGAAGTCTCTATATTTTTACATGACTGCTGAGAAGCCACGCAACTCAAAATGAGCTTTTCAATAGACATGTCTCGCAAAAAATCACATAACTTGCTCAAATGACCTCACAATGACCTGAAATTTTGCATGAAGTTCTAAGAAACCTTCATCCATCATCTCTCATGATTTTTAAAAAAATAATATGTCTAAAATTTTGTAACCTATCTCATTTTCATCCCAGAACAACTGAGTTCCCAATAACAAATTTGGCTAACTTTTGAACTTTTCCTTTAGGAGCTAGAGTAAGCTTTATTTTTTCCAAAATATTCCATAAACAACATTACTAGGCTACTTAAATTTTTGCATGGCCTTGTCATGACCTGTGGCATACCTTCACACCTCATCAGGCTCAAGGAATAGACCTGAACGAGCTAGTTTGTACTGAGACCATCATCTGACTTGATATTCACTGTAGAAGCTTTGTTATCATGCTTACATCATCATACTTGAATTGTACCATATATAAACTTGCCATACCGGCCATGTCCATACTTCCACTGGGCTCCTGCATCACCAACCAATCCTATAGAACACCGAGGCCATCTTGAACTTCCTTACTAGGTCTCACTTCACCGCTTTTCCATCAATGCCACTTGACATTATTGACAACACCAATGACTAGGGTTCAACAGTGACGTACCCTAAGGTGTATACCACTAAAAGAGGATAGAATAGGTGACGGTTTGGGCTAAAGCGTATGTCACTAAGAGATGGATAATAGGGAGTGGTGATGTAACCTAAGGTGTATACCACTACAAAAGGATATAATATGTGATAATTTAGCCTAAAGCGTATGTCACTAAGAGATGAATAATAGGGAGTGGTGATGTAACCTAAGGTGTAGACCACTAGAAATGGATGGAATGGGGGATACTTTAGCCTAAGGCGTATGCCACTAAACTAGTAATGTCGCATGATGAAAAGATGGAATTGGGATTGTGTAAGGTCCATTTGATTTGTAAAACCTCAATAGTCGAGTATGGACCGATGAACTAAAGTGTGTCATCGGGTGGTGAGTGCAGTGTGTAGAAGACAATGTATTATATGTAAGGATGAAGAACGATCGTGTGATGAGTGGAATGTTTAAAGACGTAATGTGTAGCATGTAATGCTTATGATTGTATGTAGAAATGTGTAGAATGTAGTGTATAAGATGACATGTAATGTATGTATATAGAATAATAATGTAGTGCTAGACTCGTATATGATGAAGACTAGTATAACATCCAGAATATGTGTGAAAATGCATGGTGTAATATGTATGATATGTAGACAAACCAATAATACGATATGTAGGATAAGTAGTGTAGGATGTAACTTGCATTGAAAAAGGTGTAGATACAATGCACAAGTATTGAAATGTTGTATACTAAATGTAGAAGGAATGGTTTACTACGCATACATGTATGATGAAGTGAAATGTGTGAAACCTATGGTGTAGTGTGTGAGGTTCAGTGTAGTAGTAACCCCTCAATAGTCAAGTGTGAACCAAAGCACAAGAGTTTGTCATCAGGTAGTGACGATGTAGGTGTGTATGATGACAATGCAAAGATGATAAGTACTAAAAGTATGATGTACTCTTACACAACGATGCTAGAAATGAGGGGGGAATATTAGGTGTGATGCCCACCAGGATATATATGAAATCCTTGGTTAAGTAAGATCATCTAAAAGACCATTAGTGTCGTCGAAATCATATTGAACAACACAGGAAACCTGATAAGCAATAGTCTCTAGCTGGTCATCCAAATAACCGCAAATACGTAAGTTATACATTATCATGACATATTTTTCATCAGTAAAGGGAGGAAATTGACACCCATGAGTATACCAAATAGTAAAATTGGGTGAGTAACAAAGAAAAGAGCTAATGAAAATGCGCACAGTACCAAATGGCCTAGGAAAAGCTATATCAAAATGACTAGGATCAAGTGTGCCACCAATAAAATCTAACCAATATTGGCCGAGAGTAAGTGGAGAGGAAGTATGATAACGCGCAAGGTGAATGACAAGATGAAAAATGTGAAGTCCATATGCAACAGTGAGAAAAACAGGTCCATGATACAAATGTGGATTGTATAAACGAGAATGGAGATCTACGAAGGTAAAACCAAGCCAAAGGATACCGTCACGTGAACAGATGGTTGCTTTGCAAGAAGTATCAAGATGTATGTGCTCCCAGTATGAATCATACTCAAAGAGAGTACAAGTGAATGATGGGTATATGGATGGTGGTGGTGGAGGTGTGGATGATAGAGCGATGTTCATAGATTGGACAAGCCCCTGATATGTAATAATATTAGTTGTAGTAATAGGAAACATAGAAGGAATTACATCTATCATACAAATGGCACCCTCAAATGGTGATGAGTGAGGTGGTTTGTCCACAAGTTGAGGTTATGGAGGGATAGGTAAAGCAAGGGAACATTCTAGAGTAGACCACGTATAAAGTATTATAGTATTTGTGTAAAATGTAGTGCAATGCTCAATCGTAAGATCACTCAATCGGGTGATCACCGAGGTCAGTTTGAATCCCCTTTTGCATCTTTAATTTTTAGTATTTGATGTAGTTTGGGGTTTTTTAGGATATCACTTGTTTTGTAGGTTACATGCGAATTCAGAGATCATCCAACAAAATACATGTGACCAAAAGACAAGATTAGTGACACTTGTGCGACACAACAAAAAACTAGTTTCTAAGCTCCTACGTGCTCACAAGTGCCCAACAGAGGTCCCTAGAACCTAGGCACCCTAGTCCTGTTCTAGGTGCCCTAGTCTAGGCTCATTCGACGGTTCCAAGATTTTATGTGTGTGATTCTGACAATCTTCTCCTCATGTTCATCAATCTTCCAGTCCAAAATACTTCAGGATCAAGTGCAAAACCAACTAAGTCTTGTACTCTCTCTCTCTCTCGCACTTATGGTTTCATATTTATTTAGCTTATTTCTTTTCTCAAATCTATACTATAGCATTTATTTATCATACATAACTATACAATTAGGGTTTCATAAATTCCATATTTTTTAAATCAACAACTTATTTAATAAATTAGGATGATAACATAATACGTACAAGTGATTGAAAGACATGAAACAAACATGTCAAACAAACCCAATATGAACAAGAATTAACTGCACCAAAGTTATATCTGAACTAAGATGGTAATAATTCATCTGTAATTGGTCTAAAATAACAAAGTACAACAAAATAACAAACTAACATGCTAATAAAATCATCCTCACAATGTTGAGAAACCACAACAATACAACAAAATTTGTCATAATGACATCTAATGACACCCCTAATTTGTTCCACATTGAAGAATTAGACACATATGAATGACCTCAAGTGATAGTGTAGAAACACAAGATGATTGGATCGGGTCGAAGAGCAGAGTGTTCTTAGATACTCCAAAAAACACTCTTGTTAGATCCCATTGTAGTGTGGCATGTATTGGATTAAATTGAAACCCCAGTGTGTCCTAAGAAAATTTATATTGAGAAAGAGTAATTGATTGTTTTGCCTCAAGCATAGATAAACACCACGGGTAAGAAAAGTGATTATCTGAAGATGATCTGGAATGATTAGTAAGATTTCCATCAAATGGTGATATTGGTGAGCTGTGTTATTCAATTGCTAAGATTTTATCAAACATTTTATGAATGTTTTACTTTTTACTAGTTTTATACTATTTTTGGTGTTTGCGAGTTTTATACTATTTTTTGGTTTTTATGAACATATTTGACTTTTTTGGATTTTTGAAAGTTTTTACATTTTTGACTCGATAAAATGGGTATACTATCTGAACTCATATTCAAACAATTATAAGGATTTTATTCCATTGGCAGAATGTAGATGATATAGTGATAGGATTTCTCACTCCATTCATGACTCCACGTAACTAGGAGGATGCAAGGGCTTACCACCGAGAGCCATAAATGAGAACCAAGAGAATAATGATATGAAAATGAAAATAATGGATGCCAAGACGCAAGGTGTAACAACGATCCATTCGAGAAAATGTGACTTATCTACAGTCAACATGAGAAACATCTTCAGATGTATATGATTAAGCACTTTTGATTCATAATTTCTAAAGGATTTATTTTGTTAATTTTTTTCTTGAATTTTTTTAATTGACCCCCTACATCTTGCCTCATACCACCAATAAGAGGAAAGGGATCAACACTAAAGAAAAAACATAGGCAAGTAAGGATATTAATTTAATATAAATGGAATTAAATCTAATTACAGAGTAACTAATGTAACAAATGATAATAAACAACAAATATACAAGTGCTAAGTACTCAAGCAGTGTAAACCCTAAGTAAATAAGAGTGATAAATGACTTAGCTAGTTTTCGTGTAACCTGCAGGTAGTCGGGATTGTGTATCTACTGGATCTGACTGGAAATGATGCAACAATGGCTAGACTAAGAGTTCTGAAACTCTGTTTTATGTAGGACAAGAGTTCCCATAGGAGGAGAGGAGCACCTATGGGTGCTAGTGTCCATTCTGGGTGGTAGTGTTAGTGTACATCTTCTTGATATCCTCTTTTTTTGGGTCTGAGGGTCTTCGCTTCAATATCTACTTTGTCACTCTAACTTTGTTGTTAAGGTTTTGATCACACCTGTAACCTAAAAAATCAAACCCTAGCTACCTCCACAAGCTCACAAACACATAAATCTGAATAAAATATGCAATATGTGAAGTCAGATTGACCCTGACGGTCACCAAATGAGTGAACTTAGTACCGAGCATTGCACTACATTTTAGAACTCCATGTAGTTCTATGTGTTTGTGTGTGAAATATTGTCCTTAGTTTCCCTCATGCCAATGAAGCCAAGATAGCAGGCTATAACTATCTTTGATGCAAATGTGTGGTATGGAATTCAACACTTCCCCTTCCTATGTTGTGTATGTAGCCCAAAATGTAGTCCCTTTTGATAGTTAGTGATAAAATGTAGATATGATTAGCCCCTTTGAATTTATATCCAAAATAATAGTGTGTATGTTGTGTATATATATGAAGTCTCTTGTTTGAATTTCGACACTAGTGACACAAAAAGCCGACTATGAACATAGGATAAGGATAATAAAAGTGAAAATTTGACCACAAATGTCAAAATGTGTAAAAAGGAATAAAAAAGACAGAAGAGCCCAGAATGGACACAAGCACCTGGGAACTAGTGTCCAAAGTGGGTGCTAGTGTCTTGAGATAAATAAGAAAAATGTGAAAAGACAGACAAACAGGGATCCTCTGTGACCTGACCAGAAGTGGATACAAAAATGAACAGATGTGGAAGAGAGTTACAATAGAAAAAGTAATCAAAGACATAGATGGACAAGAGATAGTGTCACCAATGAATACTTTTCTTACTTAAGATTCATGCATATAACAACATACCGATGGCATAGTAAAATAGTAATATGTGCATGATTTTGTGTCTACATTTTCCCCCTTTATGTTATTTGAATGAAATTCAAGTAGTGTAAAGGAAGTAAGGAACATACTTGTATAGAGTCTAGAGAATCCATATTACAAAGTGCACATAGAATATAAGAGCTTATAGTGTGACAAACCATGGATCAACATTTTGACCCACGTGGCATAAGAGGAGATACCAAACTATCATAAGGAGAAACTTGGAGAAATAGTTGTGATTTCATTGGAGATGTTGGATTGTCTTGTCCAAAGGAGATAGAGAGGTGGTAGGGAATGATCAATTCCCAACCCGATTTGTTTGATAATGGGAGGATTTAGGCATCTTGTCCACCAAAGGAAGAGTGTTGGGGAGAGAGGTCAGTTTTTCTCTCCTTCCATGATGCTTCCCCAAAAGGTCCTAACTGTTGTAGATGGATAGAGACAAAATTTGTTCCTTATTTAGTTCTTAATTAGTTCTGATTATAACTTGTTTGTTCCTGATTGAATAACCCACATAGGAGCAGTATAGGAAAGGTAATGACGTCTCATTGCCCCCACTCCTATAGTAACAGGGTGTTCTGATTTGAATAGTGCTAGATGGCTTCCAAGTTAGTTCATTTGGAAGTGATGGTAATGTAATGTGGCTCCCAAGTTAGGTCATCTGGGAGCGATAATAACTATGATCATTGCATTGATTGATTGATTTGAAGTGATAATAGTTGATTGAATAAGATGTATTTAGAAGATTACTCACAGAGAGGTTTTTCTTTGCCCCCAGATTAGGTCATTTGGGGGAGATAGATTTGAAATAGTAGCAAGTATTGATTGTTCGTATAGAATAATTGTAACCATGTTTGAATGAGATCAGAGAAAATTGTGATAGTAATGTATTAGGAGTGTTGATTAATTGTATTGTATCCTGAGAGGGATTATAAGATGATCCTGATTGTATGCCCCCTTTCAGAGAAAGGGTGAAGGGTGGATAGAAATGAACACTAAGCCATGAAAGTAAGGCATATAAAAAAGTTGTAATAGTAAATGAGAGATAATATAGGAGAAGTAGTAGTATTGACAAAGTATGTGTATATATTGATTAGTACATGTTCCAAATTTAGAATATGAGATGTACAAAATTGTATAGTATGGTGCTAGAGGAGACCATGATCCGTATGTCGTAAACAGGGAAGAAAACAGAGTAATGAGGCTCAAGATATGAGTGAAACATGTGTAACATGTATTAGTTATAAGTAATAGTGGCAAATAGTAACTATAACATATGGTAAATTTGGATTACTATATATAGTAATAGTGAAAAACTGAATAGTAATTTCATTTGTACCAAGAGTAATTGAGATTTGGAGCTCTGAGCTATGAGGATGCCACATGTTAGAGTGACAGTTAGTTTGATGAGATTTGAGAGAGTGGCGCGGTCGTGGCTTCACAAACGACTGAGGAGTTGGTATGTGTGACTATTTTTGGAAAATTTTTGTCAAAAATGCTTGATTTTATGAGTTTTAGTAAAATTTGAATTTTTGTAGTATTTGGTGTTTTTTACATGGACGGAAGTGGATAGGGCATTTCTTTCCTTTGGGACACTAGCGCCCAGTTCCTTGGAGCTAGTGACCTGCTTCGGGGCACTAGTGACCTACAGTCCTAGGCTCTAGTGTCCAGAGGCATGATTTTAGCATTATAGTGTGAAATGGAATGTATTTTGATGAATGTGAGGTTATTATGATTGATTTTGAAGTATGTATGGTGTGCTAATATTGATTTTGTTGCTTTTTGGTGTTGTGCAAAGAGATATACACTCCACTAGGGAGTTTCAGTAGGGTCGTCACTTGAGTACATTACTTGGCCTGGGGTTGTCAGATGGTGAGTGGGATATATTGGACTATGCCGACCTATGGACATTACTAGATTGGGGGAGATACCCCATAATATGCCTTTATTGACTGCTTTATGCGAGAGATGGTGTGCGAACACTTGTACGTTCACTAGTGAGATGATGTGATATAGAGGATGTATATGGATATTGGTTACTGATTGTTAGAGAGAGAGCATAGATCATTGCAATATTGAATGCCCATAATCATATGAGGGAAACTGGCGATGGTATTTTATAGGGTTTTGAGTACAGGCTAAGACATATATTAGCTTGGATGTGATTATGATATATAGGGTTTCGTAACTGCAGAATTTCATTGCAGTGGTACTAACTTTGTCGGTGGCAGTGGAGGGTGGCGGAGATGGGATTTTTTACAGGATGCATGATATTTATCGCAGTATCAAGGAGTATGGTACTATATATGCATTGGCACGTTGTGTGTTAGCCCACTTATATAGGGACTTGTACAGGTTTACACAAGAGGATCATGGTAGTGGCATATGAGCAATTACTTTATTACATGTATGGGCATATGAGCATATTGTCATATTGAGGCCACTTAGTGGGCCGCATGATGATTGGGCCTGACCAGAAATATTTACGGCAAGGTGGGTGGGTACATGTAGTAGAAGGATGGGCACGACCACATATAGGTCGACGATAGATCAGATGGGCCCTAAGGCCATTATATGGAGACTATATAGAGGCTATGGAGGATGGGTGGCAGGATAATGTTGAGTTGCAGTGCATACGGTGCACCATGTGGTTAGAGGACCACTTCTCAGGGGTAGCAAAGATGTTTTCAAGGGTGAGTGAGTATTTAGACAGTTCGACATGGCCCAAGATGTTCCCCCAGATCCGTATATATGGTGTTGATCTATGAGGGTTGCGCGAGATAACCAGGGTTGAGGCCAAGACCGATGTGAGCATGACTAGAGCATCTAGGGCCAGATGAGGTAGATCCAACCATGGGGCCTATACAGGTAGATGACACAGGATGAACTTTGGTGTATAATTAGTGGTGGGAGAAACACTAATGGGTGTTTCTATTTCCTGTAGTGGTAGATGCAACTAGTGAGCTGACAGTTGGAGGAGTTGCAGGCCATGCATCAGCCCTCAAGATAGATGATGTAGCAGTTACATGAGCAAAGCATAAGTATCGTTCATTGTTATTTGTTATTTTTGTATTGATATAGTTGATAAATGTGAAAATGCATAGTAGCTAGTATTTGTTTTGTGGATGCATGCGATGCCTATTGGACATTGATTGTAAATACCTCCATACATATGTTGACATAAAATGTGCCCTCGAATGTGCTTGTGGGAGGAGGGATGCTAGAGGGTGGGTTGAGTATGCCCATTTATTTGAGATGGTGGATATAGCGGCAACCAGGTGCACAATTTTGTTGAGAAAACACGATGAGGCTTTAGAGAGGCGAGGAGGTTTAGGATGAGGAGGCCTCTGAGTATATATTTGCACTATATGTGGAGCTACAAGGGTTAATATGTAGAGTAAACAACTGAAGTTACCATGTTATGGAGCCAACTTGAGAGATATAGAGGCAAAGATCAATGACATAGAGTTAGCGGTGAAGCTTCAAGTTTGAGAGCTCTCGCGATTGTAGATAGTGATAGCGAGGATGATAGATGATGTATTGTATATGATGTATTGATGCATGGGGGCTTGCCCCCCCAACGATTGTATTTTGTAAAATATGATTTTGATGATATATATGTGTGTGTGTGTGTGTGTGTGTGTGTGTGTGTGTGTGTGTGTGTGTGTGTGTGTGTGTGTGTGTGTGTGTGTGTGTGTGTGTATTATACCTATTATTGATATGCATTGGTATATTATGCGATGATTATGAGTTTGTACTTGGTAGTGATTGTTGAGTGAGTTAGATTCGATATGCATTATTGGAATGGTTAATTGAATATATATTGTTGCTTGTTGACATAAATTATGATGTGGAAATAATTGCTAAGTAAGATAGTGAATAGGAATTACATATGAATAAGGGTGAATAGTATAGCATATGATAAATAAAAATGTATGTAATGTGGTATAGAAAATGGAAATGGTAACATGATTTAGATAAGATAAAAGAATGAACTAATAGTGCATAGATAATTACATAATGAGGAGATGTAAACTAATGTTTATAATCACGTGTGATGGAGATAAATGGGGGGAAGAAGAGTGATTTCCCCCCAGTGTGAGAATGAGGTTCAGTTTGGTAACAATTCCCTTAACAATCATGCATGAACCTTAAGAACACGAGTGCATCATCAGGTAATGAGTTGAAAATGTATGTCATCTACCAGGAGGTGAAGTGGCCTACGCTTTGTATTAGGAGCATGTAGAACAACCATAAAAAGTGTATAGGTGTTGAATTGGATATCAAGAGGAAATGATGCCAATAATGGGTGGTGTGACAGTGGGAAGTGCGGAAACAGGCTACTTAGGAAGCCAATGAGATGTAGTAGTAATGTGTGGAGGGTGAGATGATATGGTTATAAGTGGGTCAACTAGAGGACATGGATGGATGATAACCTCAGGAGGTGGATAGATGATAATGACCTTAGGAAGATTTGAATGAGACAAGCTAATGGTGGCAAAGGCGCGCTTATGTCGAATAAGAAAGAGAGAGCGCTCACAAGAGCGGGAGCGGAAAGTGATGACACCTTTATCTTCTAATTGTTGTAGTCAATCATGGAGAGAATAGCAATCATTTTCACGGTGACCATTGATGCGGTGAAAATTGTAGAAAGGATGGTCATAATGATGGTGCAACCCAATGAGGGTGATGATGTTGTTTGGAAGGTAAACATTAGACATTATTGACAAGACATCATCATGTGGTTTAGCAACATGTGAAAATTGCAATGGCTCACGCGTGGGAGGTGGAAAAGACTTGGGTGAATTTCGACATGGTGGTGGGGAAAGGAGATGCTTGCACAGAGGAGGAGAGGGTGACCATGGAGGAGGGTCAATAGGTGGGAGAGGAGAAGACTTAGTTACCAAGGGAGGAATAAAAGAAGTATAAGGGGGCATTATAACATGATCCACAATTAAGTCTGTTTTCTAAATCAATAACCTTTTAGCACAAAAGAGTAAATGAATCACATGTATCATATAAAATATTTTATTTTAATGGAGGAATTAAGCCATGACAAAAGATAAATTGCATTTCTAGATCAATAGGCTGAAACAATAACTGATGCATGTAAGAATTAAAGTGTAAGATGCAATCTAAGATCAGTTATTTATGTCCTTGAAGCAAATAAGGCAAGCACTTATATTAATTTTAGGACCATTGTTAGGAATAAAACCTCTAAGAAAAGCATCATCCATATTATAATAAGTACTAATAGATCCATTAGGTAAATGAGTATACCATTCAAGAGCATGATCAATAAGGTTATCACTAAAGGCTTTGAGTAACAATCGATCATTGGAATAAGAATCCATGGCTGATTGATAATGTTATAGATGCAAATAGGGATTTCTTGTACCATCGAAACATGAAAAAGTAGGTATGATGAAACCCTTGGGGAAAGAGGAATTTTGAATCTTCTTAGGAATTAGATTTCCATGAAGGGAATTATTGTCAATGAAATAATAATAGGCTTTACTCTCAAGGGTAAAGGTATGAACTTTGGTTTGTAAAGTACCAACGTCATGTGTGAGAGAGAGGATATCTTATGAAGGGATGGTCAAGGAAGTGAGAGGCACACTGAGAGGTTGAAGCTTTCCATTATGAGTGATCATGGGAACCTGAGAAGGGGCTTAGCTATGGAAGGAGGGGATGGAGGTGTGAGAGGAGGAGATGGAGGTGGAAGCTATACAAATGTAATAGGTGTAGGATCATGAGACATAGTTAGAGGTATATTAGGAGTAGGATTGGTGTCAACATGCCCATCATTAGAAATAACTTCAGAAGTAGAAGAAAGAGGAGATGTAGATTCACATTCAGAAATTTTAATAGAAGAAATGTCATCATTAACACATGTAGTATCATTATCAGAATCTAAGTCACTATTAGTCATATTTTTGCAAGCAAAAATTTCATTAAGATTATTGTCAACATATAAGAAAGTGGTAGGATTGCTAACATTACAACTATTATGACAATCATTGGATTTTTTTTTTAGAAGTAATAATAGTAGGAAAGATAGATTCGCGTTCAACTTGACTAATAACAGTAACATTATTATCCACGTTTACATTTGTAATATCAGGAGTAGAGTCATTATCATCCATGTTATCACAAGCAACAATATCATCATACAAAGAATCTATATTAATGCTAGCATTTGTCATGGTTTATGAAGAGGAAGATGAAGGATCATTCATGGCTATAGGAAATGAGGAGAACATGTGGTAAATTTTTAGTCAGGGGTAAACTATGCAAATATCAAAGGTTTAGAAACCAGTTGGAAGAGAATTTTGGAAGTCAAGGATTTGTTAGAGGAATTTTGGATCATATTGAGGATTGTAGGTGTTGTAATGAAATTCAAATTTGACATAGGCATTATCAAATACTAGTTGTATGTCCATATAGGTCATATCATGCTTAGGAGATGGGTATCTTTTTAGCCATGAGGGTTTGGGATCCTAGGGAAAGGGGTTCGAATGAGAGCTGGGTTCACCAAATTATTTAATATAAATAGAATTAAATCTAATTACAGAGTAAATAATGTAATAAATGGTAATATACAACAAATATAGAAGCACTAATTACTCAAGCAGTGTAAACCCTGAGCAAATAAGAGGGATATATTACTAAGCTAGTTTTTGTGAAACCTAAAGGTAGTCGGGACTGTGTATTTGATTGGAAATGATGCAACAATGGAGGGCTAAGAGTTTTGAAACTTTGTTTTGTAAGGGAAAAGAGTTCCCATAGGAGGACATGAGCGCATGGGCACTAGTGTCTATGTAAATCTTTAGGATCTTCTCTTTTTATGGGTCTAAGGGTCTTTGCTCCAATATCTTCTTTATCGCTCTGGCTTTGTTGTTAGGGTTTTGATCACACATGTAACCTACAAAAAAACCCTATCTACCTACACAAGCTCACAAAAAATATTAGATCTGAATAAAATATGTAATATGTGAATTCATACTAACCATGGTAGTCACCAAATGAGTGAACTTAGTATCGAGCGTTGCACTACATTCTAGAATCCATGTAGTTCTATGTACTTATGTGTGAAATAGTTTCCTTTGGTTGCCCTCACACCAATGATGCCAAGATAACGGGCTATAACTAGCTTTGATGCTAATGCGTGGTATGGAATTAAGCATTTCCCATTCCTATGCAGTGTATGCAACCAAAAATATAGTCCCTTTTGATAGTAGTGATAATATGTAAATGTATTAGCCCCTTTGAATTTCCAACCAGAATAATAATGTGTATGTTGTGTATATATACGAGTCTCTTATTTTAATTTCGAAACTAGTGACACAAAAGGTTGACTGTGAACATGGGATAAGGATAATAAAAGCGCAAAGGTTGACCATAAATGTCAAAATGTGGAAAAGAAATAAACATGACAGAAGCACCCAGAATTGACACAAGTGCCTGGGCGCTAGTGTCCTGGGATAATTGGCAACAAATATGAGAGAATAGACATACATGGATCCATGTGACCTGACCAGAAGTGGATAAAAAAATGACAGATGTGGAAGAGAGTTACAATAGAAAAAAATTAAAGACATAGATGGACAAGAGATAATTTCACCAATGAATACTATTTTTACTTAAGATTCATGCATATAACAAAATATTGATGACATAGTCAAATCGTAGTATGTGCATGATTTTGTGTCTACAAATGCATGCCTTCTTTCTCAATCTCATACTACTAGTACGACGTATGGGCTCATCACCGAATATTGTGAAGGACTAAAGGTGTAATGATTGATCTGTGTGTGTGTGTGTGTGTGTGTGTGTGTGTGTGTGTGTGTGTGTGTGTGTGTGTGTGTGTGTGTGTGTGTGTGTGTGTGTGTGTGTGTGTGTGTGTGTGTGTGTGTGTGTGTTGATGAGGGTCATCAATCCTTTTCATTAAAGAATGTAAATCCAAGGCAGGTGTTTGAAGGTTATATGTAAAAGGAGAAAGTTATATTTGGAAATGGCCCCTTCTACCAAAAATCCACAATTGCATGAATTAAAAAAACACACTTGCAGGAATTAGAAACACACTTACAAGAATTTAAAATGCACATATTGTAGAAATAGAAACACACTTGCATAAAAGAAAATACACATTACAAAAAAGAAAATTGTTGAATTTAAAAGGAAATATAAACACAAACAAAACACATACAGGTTTACAAAAAAATGTACATCATAAGAATGATTACAAGGTAAAAAATAAAATAAAAATACAACAAAAATAATTACAGAATAAACATAAATATACATGTCCATCTTCCTTGGAATGAGTGGCCAACTCATTCCTCAGAAGAGGATTTTAATAAATACTACTTACAAATGGAAAAAATGGAATTTTATAATTGATCAGAAAATGGTGATTACATTCAAAGGTGTGAGAGGTTGCATTTATAATTTCATGCTTTTAACCAACTCCTTATTTTAAGACATACATCTTTACAAACTAAGATTGCAATTTATCCAAAAAACATCAATCTCCACAAAATATGGACAGAGCTTATTTGATTAGTAACCAATTATATTATTTTCTTGTTGAGAATCAAAATGAACATTTATTCTTCTTTATTTTACAAATAATAAAACATAAGAATTTCTATTTTTAGAATGAATCCAAAAAATAGATAATAATGTCACCCTTAGAGTTATGTTCACTTATATAACTCTAATATTCATCCCCAAAGCTTTAATATCCAGCTTTGAAGCTATAATAATCAACTCTGAAGCATTCTCAAAGTGACTCCGAAGCATTCTCAAAGAGACTCCGAAGCATTCCAAAGAGACTCCAAAGCATTATCAAAGAGATTCTGAAGCATTCCAAAGAGACTTCGAATCATTCCAAAGAGAATCTGAAGCCAGTCAGAGAAACTCCGAAGCGAGTTGGAGCATTCTAGGAAGACTCCAAAGCATTCTTAAAATGGCTATAACTTTTGCATACAAACTCGAATCAATATGTTTTTTTTAACTTGCATAATTTTTTGAGAGGAATATGAATATGTAATCAAATTTGGGTTTAGGTATATTCTTGATGATTTTTTTCATTGTTTCCCAAACATATGCTTAAAGAGCCACTCATAAATCTACTAAACAACAGATGCCTTGAGAGTACTCCAGTGGGCACAGGGGGCCGACAATGAGAGCATTTTCAGAGTATCACCCGCTACGACAAGTACATCTAGATGAGGTCATATGGAAGCCCTACATAGGGAATGTTGATCAATGGTCCAATTAGCCTAGTACAAAGGACTTAGAGGCAATTGTGTATGTGACATGACATTACTTGCATTGGGTAGAGACCCATTCGATGGACATGGTACCTAGATAGTTTGGGTGACCAGATCCAGCTATGGTACCAACACTACCAGCCTACAGAAAATGAATTGCAAGGGAGGCTGCGAGTGCAGTGGATAGAGTATCATCGTTGCGGCCCCGAAAAGTACGATATATAGGTAGACAGACCCGAAGGTAGAGACTGAGGGATGGGGCTACTCAGGACCCACCAAATATTATTTCCATTAAGAGCTCAGATGAGGGATTTGAAGGAGGACCTGCTAGCCCGTACCCATAGGTGGGTGATACAGGAATAACTGGTCCTAACACTAGAGAGTAGATACAACAAATGCCATAACAGAGAGCATAGGATGTGGCATCCAGGAGGTGGTTACCTGATTTCATTGGGGATGGAGATGGCCCTATAACTGCAGGACAAACATAGGACCCACCACAGAAGAGATGTGATTTTGGTGCCCCAAGATAAATGAGCACAATATGTCGAGTGGAGATCTTGATGATTTGATGAGGTTTAGGTGGTATTGGGTAGCCACAGAGACAACGAGACCGTTGCCAAGAGAGTCAGGAAACCACATATGAATGATGATAGTTTTATTTAGACATGTAGATGATTGTATTTGATGCTTATATCATGAGATTGGTATTGACTGGTGAATTTTGGATTTTGCATAGCAAACAACATTGAAGTGACACTCCTTAATAGAGAGTTCACACCATGAGATCATAGAATTAGTATTGGACATTCAGGATACTTCTGTCATGACATACCCCATAACGCCATCAGTTGGCGAGTTAGTGGGAGAATTTTTATTGGCTAGGGAGGCTACTAGTTAACTGTGGAGATGGAGAGACACCCAAGAATTGGTAGACATCAACAATATAGACGTGATGCTACAAAGCTTATTACAAGCATAGGGTTCCTTGGTTCAGGAGAAAATAACATGCCTTTTGGATGCTAGGAGCGTTGTAGAGAGGATCATGAGGCTAGAGGCACATCTGGCGAGAGTACATGGAGAGGCTTCCAAAGCTTGATTTATGACGAGGTCTCTAGCTCATACAACCTGAGCATCTAGCGTGACACCTTCAACACAAAGCATCCAGAAGAACCCCTCAAGAGGGTGAGGAATCTTGAGCCTCCTAGATATTGATGATGTATGATGATTGATCATGATTGCATTTTTGTCAATGTATAAAATTGATTCGATATATGTGTGTGTGTGAACACATGCACGCGTGCGTGTATGTGTGTGTGATGATTATTTTGATGATTATGGTGTTAATAAATTGTGCTTTATTTATCATTTTCCTTTATTTTCTCATGCATGTATGTGGTAATACTCATGATACTTATGAAGAACAATAATGATATTTGGGTAAGAGAGCCACTAACAAGGAAAATAAATCCAAGTGAGGTCAAATACCTAAGGTAGGATGCACAAGACCGCGGCTATTCACTAGGAAAGGCCATGGCGAATCGAAGCCAAAATTGGAAGAATCAAGACCTCGATGCTCCAATGGTAGGAAATGTTAGGGAAAAAGAGAGGTGATGATAAACCCAAGCGGGGCAAAGATCCCAAACAAGAGTAGGATATTTTGAAGATGTGTATAAAACCCAAGGGGGGCTAAGAGCCCAAGGAAAAGCAAGAGCTCGAGCCAAAAATGAAATCATGATGCTTATGAAGAAGATACCTAGCCACGAGGGGCGAATAAATGTAGAGTATTAGTGATGATGTCATCTACTTGGTTCAAAATGTGACTTTGGGCATGAGTCATGAGGTCCTCGATAGCATGTTGCGTGATAGCTACCTATCGATGGAATTTAGATCATATGACAAACAAAGTTTCATTTATTCTATCCTTCAACCAAGCGAGGATGCCACATTAAATGTCATTAAGGGTGGGGTAAGGCTGAGGGTGAGGTGGAGGGCCATATCTAGGTTGTTTTCTAGGTGGTCTAGGGGAAGGTGGGCAGCTCAAATCGGCTCTACACTTATTTCCATGACAAGAGGACTCATGAACTGGGTGCCTACCGTGCATAACCTGACAGTTTGTGTCAGTATGTGAGTTGTAGTCATGGTGTGAACAATACAATGGGGATGAGGTGGACAGTCATGTAGCTTTCTGAGATTGATCTCTTCTAACCTCAACTTTCAGCTTTTTCACGTGTCGTCTATAAGCTCTATAATCAAATACATCATGCCCCAAAGCCTCATGTCATGTATAATATGGCTCTGCCCCGATGGATGAGGAACCACGAGGATTATAGGTAAGGGGGTGTATGAGTGACTGATATGGGTCAACATGGATGATGTTGGTACATCTGACACTTCGTCCTCCATGAGGTCATCAACTTTGTATTCAAATCCTAGTATACAATCCCCTTCATTTATGTGAGGAGGTATACCATGTGTTTGAGTAATGGAGTCATGAGGAAATGGCGAGGCTGGTGGAGTTGTTTAAGGCTCAAGTATCAATCTATTAGGAAGGGAATCAAATGAATGTGAAGAGTCTTCTTATACAAGAATGACATTCACATCGTGAGCGAGCATGCTTTGGAGGGTGATTTAGTAACATTAGACTTCTCTATCCCAAATTTGGGCATAACTAGCCAAATGGGCATCGTCCAAAGTGTAACCATCATAGTAGTCAGGAGTAGTGATGTCTATTGCACATACATCAATGGTAATTTCTAGTTGAACCTTTTTTACTGGTGAAGGTTGAGGTGTTCGTGAAATGGTGACGGGGATAGATGGCTCCTTCTTGACAGGTTACAATTTAGGTAGCAGTTCTGATGGCTCCTTCAGAACTTCATTATCCTCTACTATAGTTATGATCCTTATTATTGCATCTAACGCTGCACATAAATTATGAGCTTGGTCGGCTTTCTTCAGATCAACTTTCAAGGTTTGGAGAAAAGCCTTGTAAGTTGAAACTTGTCTAACAATATTGGCCCTTGCTCTTGCTACTTCTCGTGCAAAATATTTTGGTGCGGGCATTCGAATTAGCCCGTCATCTAATACCAAATTGACTAAAGTGCGCAAATAGTGCATTACAGAAGGAAATTTTTTAGGAACTAGAGATTCTAGATGAGGCCTTGATTTAAGAATGTGATCACCAAGCTCCACAACCATGTTAGTGAAGGCCTCATTCCTTGACTCTTATCATTCCTTCTCTTCTTTTAAGTGCTTTATATTTGCAGCCTTATCCTTGTTATCTTCAAGTAACGTTTGAATGGTGGTAACCTTATCAATGTTCCTTCGTGCCACCTCAGTAGATACCTTGACTAAGGCATTCCTGACTTGCCCATAAGACATTATAGTATCTTTTATTATCATGTCCTTGCTCTGGGGTGCCTTCTTCACTCTGCCTGAGACACATGACTCTTTACACACATCAAAATATCATTTGTCCATATGAGTATGCATGGACCAAGATATTTTTTTCCATGTGTGTGTAGTAGCCATATCTGGATCCATCAGCTCCCACCCATATAACTCTTTCATGCCCACAGTGCTCTGGAAACGGGTGCAGATGATTTTTCTCATGTCTTCAACATAACCCATATTAGGGACAACATATTTTTCACTTATCCTCTCTATTTTTATCCTTGGCCCCTTAGAAACCCAGGCGCCAGGGTCTGGATTTGGTTTCTCCTTCTTGAGTAGTAATGCACACGGTGGGTGGCATGCCCATAACTTCCTCTGCTTCTTTAACCCCTTTCCTCATCATCTCTCATCTCCTCATCCCATGGCTCTTCTGCATCTTCAAGTTGAACCGAGGTTCTTAGCGCGCTCTCCCCTGACTCCTCCTCATTATCTTGAAGCTTCAAATTTCTTCTCTTCTTTTTCTCAGGTGTTTATTTTTTAGGGGAGATTCGAGGTGACCTTCGTAAAGGCTGGGATATCCCTGTGCCTTGGGTTCTGGTTCTTCTGAACACCCTCTTGAACTATCGTTCCTCATGGACCATGTTTATGTGCAAGTATTCCTCTTTTCCTTGTTGTTGTGGAGGAGTATCTGCGCGCTCACTTTTTGCTTTGTCAGTGGGCTGCCTCTGGCCTTTGTGGTCCAAACCTCCACTATCCTTATTGAGTTCTCCTTCCTCATCTTCCTCTAAGGTCAATGTAGGCTTTAGAGCTGCCACATTTTCAACTGTATGCTTGCCTTTAGGTGGGCCTAGGAACATGAACACGTTCTCCACGTATTGGCCCTTTTCCAATCTAGGCTTAAGTCAGAGATAGATAAGCATAGCCACATTGTCCCTGATGGCCAAAATTACTGGCTTCATACTTATAACATCATAAATAAGCCACTCAATGTAGGCAAATTTACCTGGATAAACATAATTTTTTCTTAAGGTATGGTAGTCACAGTCTACCTTGTCCACATTGTAGATTAACCGGCGCATGTCAATAAACATGTGTATTGTTTCCTAGAGAAATCACACTGTGAAGGCATATGGTAGTTTGCACCAGGGAATCCATGTCTCATCCTTCATTGTGAACCACGTGATGCAAAAATGTTGATATACCGTGAATTGCACGGCCTTTCCCACCACCGATGGTAGTTCCTTTGGAATACGCCATTCCTCCTCAAAGACCGTATGAAGTCAGTCATACCATAACTCGACCCTTTGCTTGAATAGACCACTCATTGATCCTTCACATAAATAATTTTCAAACCTCTCTGCGAGGGACTTATTTTCCATGGGGTATTCCCAAATTTTCTTGTTTGGCCCATCGGGCACTGCAATTTCTACAAACACAAAGTGATAATAGGATAGTGCTAAAACTTATCTTCTGACCTATGCGTGCTTCCTTAATGATTGTATATGTTATGTATCCTGCTAAGTTATAAAATTCTCCCTATGAAATCTACTTAGCAATGTGTAGCCACATGGTGTTCACTTGTGACCACCTTTCCTGATCATTTTACTTGGAGAGTAGGTGCACGACTACCTGTTCCACAAGGTACTTCCTCAACTTATAAATATTCATCCTATGTGGACCCTTCATATATCCCAACTCCTTGTAAGTGGCCATAACAACTACCTTATAAGTTAGATCACTGCTAAGTTTTGTCCCTGTGCCCTTTAATCCTGTCAACATAGCCATTAAGGGTGTTGTGATCCTCACCCGCCACCCAATTAAGTAGAAGAATTCCTCATGGACTCTGCTCATAAGCCACCTGTATAGATTCTCTGGTTTTTCAAAGTATGCCCATATAGCTAGTACACCCTTACCTTCTTCAGAAACTTCTCTCTAGCATTGTCATAAATTGGCATGTCATCAACCGTTCGCTGTTGTTGGTTTTTCTATTTAGCAATGTGTCTAATTCCTCCCTGTTCTCGGTGGTGCGATGTTTATAGTCGCATACCTTGCACATGTGGATATGGGAATCCCAATTCCATTTGATAATTACTTCTTCTAGATACTGCCTTTCCAAAAAATTACTTTCGGGAGGATCCTCAACCTCGGTTTCTACCATCTTCTTCCCCTTTGTTCCTACTCCAGGTGCTTTCCTCAGTGCCATGATAAGACAAAGTTGCACCTTTTTACCTCTATCGAGCAAGCTCCCCTGCCCTAGCTCGAAACTACATGCCCTAGCTCCTTCTCAACCCCAGTGCTTTATTTCATCTCTCTACACATTTCTACTTCACTCAAACCCTTCTTGAAATGGTACATCAACCAATTTTGTGCACAAATCTACTCTCCTTTCCTGGTTTCACAACTCTTTACACCTCAACACATTTTCTTGGTTTGGTCGCAACTAGCTTGCTCAAATACTCGTGATCGCAAAGGTAGAAATGAACCTGCATCACGTCTTTATATAGAGTTGGGAAAATTTATCACATTTATTTCTCCTTTACCTACCACCAATCCTCTTATTAATTGACCATTTTCTCAATTTTCGCGTGATACACCTGCGCGCCACAGCTATAAACTTCAACCACGCCTTCCTACCTTTTGGCTACAGACCTCCTTCTACGCACTTCCATGCGCCAAAGTACCTCACCAGTATGCCTTCATCTAGTAGTTTTTACGGCCTCAGATCACCTCATGTTATACTCTGTATTCATTCGTTTCTAGCTATGGTCTTCTTTAGGAGCAATTTTGTTTCTAGTAGCACCTTTCCATACTATCTGCACTTTTTAACAAGAGAAATCACATGTAACAGTTTTTTTCTTATGTGTATCCATGTTTGAATGAAAAACAACCCACACCAAGGGTATGTGTAGTCCTCTGCGCATAAAAACACTTGAGATTGTGATCAGCCTCTGGTGCGCAAAGGCGCTTATTACACAAAACACTGAACTAAATTGACAAATTATAACGACGAAGAAAGAAACACATTAAGTGAAATACAGTAAGGGAAATCTATACTAAATGGCAATACTGCCTAATTACAACCAAGAAGGCTTATTTATAGTAGGGCTTCAACCTACTCCTATTGAAGTAACCAGGTAGCCGTGTTCTATCAAGAACCTTTAATTGGCAAGCGCTTGATTCAAGTATGTGAGTGATAATATACGGTCCCAACCAATGTACCCTAAGCTTGCCTGGGAGGCGCATAAACTTTGAATCATAAAGGAGCACCATCTTCCCAAACTCAATCTTCTTGTCCTTGATGTGTCGGTCATGCCATGCCTTCTGTCTGGCCTTTTCCTTCTTCTGACTCCAATGTGCTATGACGCACCTCTCATCTAGCTGTATTAAATTTTCAATTATTTCTCCCAATGCTTTATCATCAGCTAGAACCCCCGCACGCGCAACACACAAAGAAGTAACATAAATTCTATGAGAAGAATTGATTCTGCGCTAAACACCAACTAAAAGGGTGTGGCCTTATTCAACCTTTTGTAGGTTGTTCTATATGCCCAAAGTACAACAGAAAATGTGTCATCCCAATCTTTCCTTCCAACATCAATTTTTTTTGTCAAGGTCTAGCTCAATATCTTGTTGAAGGCCTCAACAGTCCCATTTTCTTGAGGGTGATAGGGTGTAGTCTTGTGGTTCACAACCATAAATTCATCCAATAGTATCATGATTGTCTCATTCAAGAAATGTGTACCCCTATCACTTGTCAAACTCAACAAACATCCATACCTAGTAAGAATATTTTCCCATAAGAACCTTTCTGATGTAGCTGATGTACAATCCTTTTTAGGTGTTACTTCTGCCCACCTTGTAAGATAATTTGTACAAGTGATGATGTAGCGTGATCCCATTCTACTTGTGGCTAGGGAAATAGGACCCACAAGGTCTATTGCCCATTTTTCAAACGGCTTTGTACTATTAATAGGCCATAAAGGCATTTCATCTCTTTGCCCAAGTTTTCCAAGGTGCTAACAGTGATCACACGCCTTACAATACTCCTTGTAATCCTTATACAAGGGTTCCCACCATAAACCAACAAGTAGAATCTTGCACACGGTGGCGTCACCTACATAGTGTCCACCTGCAATACCGCCATGAGCCTCTTCCATGATTATCATGCGCTCATGCTCCAGTACACATCGGCGTAATACTTCATCTCGCCCTAGTTTGTATAGGTCACCACTGATCAACATGAAAGGTGTGGTGTGAATTGCAAGTTGTTTCTTTTCCAAGGCTTTCATTCCTTTTGGTGACATACCTATGCGTAAAAAGACAACAATATCCTCTAATTCTAAGGGCGCACAGTTTAACCTGTACAACTGTGCATCTGGCATTGTATCTTCAATTGTCTGTGCATCCTCTCCTGATTGAATTCTTGATAAGTGGTCTAGGCCAGAATTGCTTTTTCCTGGCTTTACTACGACTGTAAAATAAAACTCTTAGAATAAAAGAACCCATCGACATATGTGCCCTTGTAAAACGGGCTTATTTACCAAGTATTTCAATGCCATGTGATCTGTATAGAACACAAAAGGTGTTGCTAGCAAGTATTGTCTAAACTTATGCAGCACATAGATCATTGGCAAGGCCTCGTGCTCTACTAGTTGTATAATTTTTTCTGTAGGAGTCAACTTTCTACTAGCAAAACAGATAGGATGATCTATAATACCTTCTCCAGGATTGAGCTAATATTGCACCAATGGCCATGCCAGAGGCATCCACATGTATGTGAAAAGGTTGGTTCCATGAGGGAAAACATAAAATAGGTGCCATAGTAAGCCTCTCCTTCAACGCTTCAAATGTGCATTGTTGTGGTTCTCCCCAATAGAATGTCCCTTTACCTTTTAATAACTCCTCCAATGGCATGGAAATCTTAGCATATCCTTTGATAAATTTTCTGTAATACCTTGTGTGGCCCAAGAATCCACACACCTCACTCTGACTGATAGGCTCCTCCAGGCTAAGATAACTACAACCTTGGCTGGATCTACTAACAAACCCTCCTTGCAAATGATATGCCCTAGAAGAGTTCCAAAAGGTGTAGCAAATACACACTTCTTGATGTTTAAGGAGATGCTTAACTTATCTGCACCTCTCAAACATTAATCGCAAGTTGTCACAATGATCCTTGACAAGCCCATATACTATCCAATCATCTAAGTAAACCTACAAGAATTTGTGAATAAAATCCTGGAATGCTTGAACCACAATGTGTGAAAATACTACAGGTGTGTTCTTCAGTCCAAAGGGCATCACCATGTATGAAAAACTTCCCCATTCAGTGGTGAAATTTGTCTTCTCTTTATCCTCCTTTGCAATTCTTACCTTATGATACCTAGAGAATCCATCTATAAAAGAGTAAATTTCATGCCCTACAATGCCTTCTAATATTTCCTTGGTGAAAGGTGTAGGAAAAGGATCAATCACACATGCAACATTTAGCTCCCTACAGTCCACACAAATCCTAATCTTACCATCTTTCTTTATACTATTACCATGGGGCTAACCCACTTTGATTCTTCTAGGGGCTTAATGATGCCAAATTTCAACATCTTTTCAATTTCTTCTTTAACTTTTACACACAGGTTAGGGTTCATCCTGTAAGGTCTCTTCCTAACCAGGTGCACACCTTCCTTTAACTTAATCTTCATCTCACCCAAAGACTCGTGCACTCCCTTTAACTCATGGTAGCCCCTAGGAAATAAGTCCTAGAAATCACGTAGTAACTCAATTATCTTAGCCACTTCAGAATCAGACCAATAGTCTCCAATTATGGCCTCCTTAGGTTCAACATCCATGCCAATGTTCACTTTCTTGGTCTTCATAGGTTCATGATAGGCATGTGCCTTCTTATCCACATTGTCTAAGACTTCGCATGTACCCTCTGAATGATCTATGTCCAATTTTTCTACTTCTTCATCATCCACTATGTAGACCATATTTCCTTTCTCCTTCTCAAGGAAAGCGTGCTCAAGTAGTTCGGAATATGTCTCATCTACTTCATCAAAACATGCTCCTAGGTTTGCCTCACCAAATAACTCCTGAATGAGTTCTTCAGCCTTTGCACTGTCTCCCATAGTCAATCACTCCATAACTCATAATGCCTCTTTCACTAGAAGGTTTAGTGGAGAAGTAGTCAAAAGTCTGGATCATTCCTGCAGTCAAGTCTTGCCAATTTCTAGTCTCCCTATGCAGCTCTGCATAAACATACCAAGCACGCGCGTAGTTGCATAAAGTGAAATAAAGTTTTTGCACCCATAGTGAAGGTGGTAAAGCTTCCTGCCCCTCTATCCAGAGTCTCTCACACTGCTGAACATGGTGCTATGAACATGATGATTACCATGATATGTGCAGATTTGAGTAGGTGCATTGCTCCTGAGAAACTGAGTTTTTAGAGAAATTCTCACTTCATTCCATTCTATGAGATTATCCCTGTGAACCATCCACCAACACGTTATTATCCCGTGTAGGGTATACACTAACATATTTCTTCTTTCCACTTGATCCTTCCACTATTCTTCCATGACACACAGGAATACCTCAGGGTCTCCTTCTCTAGTGTACCGGGGTACAAGGTTGTTACTTATCCTCCTAATACAACGAGGTCTGACTCCTCGCGCAAATGCACTTCTTACTTCATGCCCAACCATCTCGTAGGTGTCATGCACCCAATTATCATAGGAAATACTTGTAGTATCACTAATATACTACGCATCCTCCCACTAGAGGATTCCTTCCTTAGATGGATCAAGTACTTCCAGATCTCGAATGACGCGCACATAAATTCTGTTCAAGTATTCCTCACTCAAAGGTTCAACATAAGGTGCAAATTTCCCATATGTCAAAGGGATAATAACTCGTTCTTCCTTGTTCTCAAAAATTATATACCCCTTGTTGAACCATAGATCAACATTATTTGCATAACACCAAGGGTGCCCAAGTAGATCTGGGAAGTTGTCCACTTCTGCAAGCACTAAAACCTCAAAGTCCCCAGTGAACTTGGCCCCTTGTATAGTAATGGATGCATCCCTTAAAATCCTATCGAGTCGGCCTTAGTTTGATTTTCCATAAACAATACATTAGAGGATGGCCACTAATGGAGGTCTGGCCATCTGCATCCATGCATCTAAAGTAAACACATTAACTTCCGCATGTGTCAATCAATATATTTCTCAAAATCCACCCATCCAAAACAACATTCAGGGTGATCTCCTTGTCATAATCCAAGCTATGAGGGGGGATATTATCATGCAGGATCTAATATCCATTCTCAATACCTGTATGTAGAGTGTTTCCCTTTAACTAATTTCCTAGTAATGGAATAATATTCTCCTGGCGCAACATCTTGCATACCTATTTCAGATCATCAACATCTGATTGGACCGTCTCCACTACCTTCTTTTGCTCCAACTTCCACTCTAACAGTTCCTTTAAACACTATTTTTCACCCTGAAGATTTATGATTTTCGATATGGTTTCACAATAAACCTCCTTCTGATGTGTAGGATACCAACCATCTTGCATAGTAAAACCTCCTCCCCCCATGGTTAATGGTAGGCTTTTGTTGCAATGATTCTCTGATCATGTGTAGCTTCAAGAGCGTGTAGTAATTTTCATAGGTACTACCTCAGGTTCCGGTGCCAAATTTGGCATCCATTGGTTTTCCATGGTGTGTTGTATTCTAACCATCCGCTTGCCCTTGTTCTCTTGTTTATGTTGCTTGCTAAGATGCTCATATAAGTTTGGGCGCTCCTCATAGTTATGATTATTTCCACAAAAAGAACAAATAATATTCTGAGGACATTCACCCCTGTAGTGGTCAGGAGATCCACAAGTAAACATGTTCCATGAGGAAACTCACCTCGTCCACCACTATGGCCTTGACCCTTGAATCCACCACGGTATCCTCGACCTCTACCACGACCTCCTTCAAAAATGCCTTTAAATTCTAATCATAGTGCCCTTGAGTTTGATCATGATCATGGTGCTCACTTTTACCTTTAGAGTTATCTGATACTCCTTTCTGTTGTACACCAATATCAATGACATCATGGATCTGATCAATCAACCTACAATCTTCGTATTGTGAGTCATGGATTAACTAAATCTTATAGTAGCAAGATACGTTCTTCCTTATCACGCATTGTAACAATGGGCAATGGCTTGCATCATGGTCTAAAATGACATATCTCACAGTCTAACAACAATGAATGACACTGATATGGAAGGGGACAACTATCCTTAGTGTGCCCCTCCACTTCACAATCTATACACGAAATCCAGTGCACGTCTCGTGCACTGAATTGGTCTGAATAGTTTCTCCAACTAATTTTCCATAGCTTGTAATAATGAGCTTCCAGGAATGGGCTCACTCCAGTGTCTATACTTATAACTACCTCAGCATGCAAAAGTGGCTTCAAGTGCTTCACATAGATTTATATGTCTTATGTGATAGTGCCCTCCTAAAAGGTGTGATCAAGTTTTGACGAACCACTGTGCATGCTGGCTTGCATGGACATCATAGGAAAAATTAGGACAAAAGGTTTTCTGAAAAAAGCTCTTCATCATTCACAGAACACTCTCATTGTCAAGGTCCTGCAATATCCTTGAGCATGATTATATACCAACTCTATTATTTTAATGGTATCATTAATGAGTAGAAATCTTAAAAATAACTCCTTTAAACAAAACCAAACTTGCATATAAAATAATCACATGCAGATCCTTAAACGTTTGCATTCGAAATGATTTTCACTTATGAAGGAAATATAAACTTGCGGGAAATGAAATCACTTTGAATAAATTCAAATTTCATATCAATTACCCAATAAACATAATTCTCCGAAACATGCAGGTTCACAACAGACTTTATTTTCACAATATCTAAAGATAAAAACAATACAACAACTCACATACACCCAAAATAAATAAACATAATACATAAATACACACTCCATCTTAAACTATGAAATGAGTATATTATTCCTTGGATAATAGGATTTACTAAACATACTTCCGAGATGTTAAAACTACATTAATATTCCTGAGAGGTAAAGAACAAATCTTGTATAGTCTTGGATGAAATAATTTACAACTCCTAGTGTGGAAGGGCATTTATATTCATGCATCCAACCAAATAGTTATTTTAGGAAATACAATCTAATCTTATCTTGTTCCAATCCTAACAACTAAGATCTCCATCTCCACAAAATATGGAGGGAGATATAACTTCTGGAGTCAAAGTCTCAATCAATATATTTTCAGGAAGATTTGCTCCCAAATCTTCTCATTGCTTTTTTGGTAACAAGAATCAGAATGATTCCTTATTCTCCTAGATTATGAGGGGGGATATTTTTCCACAAAATATGATTTGACCAAATACCTTTCTCAGATTTTCCATTTGACTTTGTTGTTTTTCCCTGTGGAACTTTTGACGCCTGTAATGGAATACGCTTTTTCCTCTTGGTTCACTAAAAGTTATATATCTCTTCATTGGTAAAAATCAGAAAATATGAATGTCTTCTGTTAAACTTCATTTGCATGAACAAAAACCTCTCTCAATTTTCCTTTTAACTATTGTGTTTCACCTATGGAACTTTTAGTGCACTTCTAATACACGTTTTTCCTCGATAAACTGCAGTTCACTAAAATCTGGGTATCTCTTCATGTAAGTAAATCCTGTAGTAAAATATGAATGAGGATTTTTATTAAACACATTTGGTGCATGAACAAAAGCGTCTGTAGTATTTTTTATTTGTACCACCTCAAGGATTCAGTGCCAACTTTGTGCTCATTGATTTTTTTCCATGGAGTGGTGTATTGCAACCATCACTAAAAGTTAGATTCTCTCTTTATTGGTATTCTTGCTAAGAAAAAATCATATAAGTATGAGTTCTTCATAGTTATGATTGTTATGAACAAAAATATCTCTAATATTCTGAGAATTCTTCATCTTTGTCAGTGGTCAAGAGATCCACACCTATAGCATGTTCCATGAGGAAACTAACCTCGTCAACCACTACAAGCCTTGGCCGGAACTAAATCTGTATTCTCGACCTCTACCTGACCTCCTTCAAAGCTTGCAGTTTTCACTGTTTTAACCCTTGAGATATAAATCATGAATTGCATGTGCTCACTTGTTACCTTTGATTTTTCCAATTCAAATATCTAAATCTAGTAAGTTCCAGAACTGGATATGATCGATTCAACTTGCAATCCTGCAAGTATTGTGAACTAAATTCCTGACTAGAAAATAACTATAGTAGCTACGATATGTTCTTCCTAATTTGTGATTTAGCAACTAAAGAGTGGGTAGTTTTGAACATCATGATGTCCGAAATGAAATCTCGCAAGTTCTAGCAACAATGATTGCAAGTTTCATATTTAACTTAAAAAACTATAACTTAGCATGCGATCCTCAGACTTCACAATTATTTACACCAAACTCTGCATGAAATTTTCATGCAATCTGAATATGAAGCCGATATTTGAGTCTCAAACTACTTTGTCATTGCCACAATCTGAGCTTCCAAAATAGGTTCACTCTAGAGTCTTTATGGCCTGACTACACTAAGACTGTGCAATCTATGCTTCCCAAATGCTTCAAAGGATCAGTCCTCCAAAATGTCTTATTTGATAGCGAATGAAAAAGGTGTATATCAAGCCTATGTTAAATAAAAATAAGTGCCAAGATTACATTTACATGGACTTTCATAGGAAAGTTTGGAAAAAAAGAATTTTGAAATGGGCATCATATTCCTTTGAACACTCTCAGTAGTGCCCTACTTAATGTCCTTGAGTGCGCTTATACTTTCCTGCTCAAAATTAAGGATATACAATTATTTCTTAATGAAAGCATCCCGTAACGATATATAATCTACACAAGTCTGATCAGGGTCAAACTTCTTGTACCAACTATGCACGTCCCTGTAATGTAGTTAGCATAAACTGACTTGCCTTGCACTCAGAAGTTGTGATCCCTTTTGTGCATGCCACAGTATCTCACACATGTGAACATGCACAGTAGCATCTTCTATTCCCCTATACTCTAGAAGATGAAGTGACATCTACATGTAAATATTCTGGGGTTGGTGAGGACCATGTCCACCAAGATCCAGAACCTCATGTGTTACCTCTTCCTTCAGACCCACCAGATCCACCAGAACCAGAGCCACCTATGCCCCCTGATCCTCCACCTATAGCAAGAAGTGAACTAGAGGATGTACTTCCATATGTCCTAACAGTGCTACTAAATTAAACTCCTACAGTCTGTGAGGTGGTACTATTCCTAGAGGTGAGTCCAAAATTCTACACGCCTGAGTTCTACGCTGACGACATGCCTGAAAAGGTACCTCAAAATAACAAGGAAGATGTTTGCTCGTCCATAGATGTACTTGTTATTTGATTCATTCCTGTTATTTTACTACCCAAACTAGCTTGCTGACTACTGGTCGTACTACTAGAAATAGAAAACCAAGCAGCAAGGGCTAGGTCGTCAGGTAGATTCAGATGCATGCTAGCAACCCATGTCATCTCTGCTGGTGCACTCTCATAAGAGGTAGAAGGAGGGTTCCCTATCATGTTTCCCAAATGGGGGAGTTCCAAATGCTCTAGCTCCATGCCCTCTGCATGAGTTCCAAATCCTTCACGAGCCATCTCTCTCCACAATCCATTTATCATGCAACCTCGTGCTACTTCTCTAAATCCCTCTCACGTGCCTCATTGTAACTTGAAGCCACCTTTCTTCTCTTTTCCTCTCTGTGTCAGGTCCATTATCTTTCACCAAACCTGTTCCTGCCCCCATGTGTGGTGGGGTTTAGCTAGCCATCAGCTTCTCTTCCAAATTCAGGGTTACCATCAAGATTTTGATTGCCAGTGGAATGCCTTGCAAATAGGTTCCCCTGGGATAACATAAAAAACTGGAACTCAGCTACCTCCGAGGAAAGAATAAGTGGAAATTGAGTACTCAAAAATATAACTATTCAGAACACCATGGAACCAATTTTCCAAACATGTGCGTCCAAATCAAATCAACATCATAGAGGGCCTAAAATTCTTCCTGCATCCAGACAAGTGTGTGAAACCTCCAATTCCTTTTAGATGCATAAGAAAATAGTGTCTCATACAACTCTATCAAAAAGATAGCAAAGAAACTCTCATATAAACAGTCATACAAGTTCTACTCCACCCACATGCACACGTCAAACTCAGATCTAGTGATTGAATTCTTGAGCGTATTTGTCTTCTAGATCTACTATCCACTCCTCAACACTTGATAAGGTCAACAGGTACGTCTTCATCATGAAACATCCTGAAAACAGCTGAAAAAGAGGTCCCAACAATGGAACCAATGATGCAACCTAGAATTTACTATGAATAACCCATGCATGTTGGCACATCACTCAGCGTAAGCTGAGCACTCACCCAAAGTACACAAAGGCACCAGGTCCCTCTTTAGAGTTGCTTGTACAAGATGTTAGCATGATGATGTTTAAACATATTCAGATTCATAACTAGACAGTAAACATTCCACAGTGCATAAACCAGATCTAGATATCTTAGATTCGTATGAAAGATGAACTAAACAATAACTATGATAAGATTAACCATACAAGAACCAAATTTAGTTATGTCTAATGCCATTATCCAACCAATATACTCCATTACATTAAATAATGTAAACCACAAAAGCTTCTTACATTATATAAGTATCTCCATGAGTTATGTGCGCGTCAAAATCAGCAACACATAACTCTACAATAATTCACCACAGTAAACTACAAAAATCAATACATATTTATAGGGGTGGGGACTTTCCCTTCACCACCCATGTACTTCTCAAAATAGGTCACATGCTCATAATAGTCTATGTGCCTTTACAATAATATGCACAACATGCAAGTGCTCTAACAATAGATGTCCTATAGTTAACTCCAAGTAGAAATCTTATTATTAGCTTAAACTATACATGGCACTTATCTATTGCTTGTTCCCAAAATACCATTGCGTGTGTAGCAAAGTCTTCATCTCTATGTGATCTGCATGTTATCTCCAAAAATAGTCCTTATCCGACAAAAATGGATAAGTCTTGATCCAAAGTGTTGTGGTGCACGTTTCCTTTCTTATCTTCTCGCGCCTTCAAATGCACCTTGTTGAAGGGTTGGGAATTTATAAGTCCTTTTGTTGTTGTAGAGAGTCATAATTCCTAGGATTTAGATCACCTTGGATCTTATATATTTCCCCTTGATGTGAAAACTTTACACACTGGTATGCAGAAAGTGCAAGCACACACATACAGTGGGTCCAAGGTTGATCGAGGAGGATCTAATAAGATGGGGAGAAGTTAAATACCATGACCTTCACACATACGATCCTAGGAGGGATAGTGATAGGAAACCAAATGGAACTTGTAGGAGGCGTCTATCGATGATCATACCCTTAACAAGTAGTACGTGTGGTTTTGAGATTGTTGAATGAGTAACCAAGGGATTTGATGAATTCTAAAGTGGCCACACAAGTATTGGCACCTTTGTTAATGAGGGCGTGATTGACTATATTTTGACCAATTTGCACGAAGATAAAAAAGTGGAGGATCATCTGCCCGAAGCAAGAGCTTGTCAAAATCATAGCAGTTATAGGGAAATGGATGCACGTTTGAGTGTTAGTGGCACGACCTGTAGAATTGGAAAGTTCCTCACATTGACAAAGGATGCTTTCTTCCAAACCGTGCAATGTAGGAGACTACCCCAAAGTAGGAGGGAAGGGAATGTTCATGTTAAATAATGTAGTCATAAGACCCTCGCGATGGTGAGGTGGCGTGCGCATGAGTTATAAAACGAGTATTAGACCAAGAATTTGAGACAATGGTTCTAAATAATCCCACTTAGTGTGGTCGGTTTGAACAACATGCCGAGAGTGCTGAGGATCCTTAGAAATAGGTTTAGAAGGAGGTGGAATGACCAAATATACTTCAGAAATTGATATTTTCTTATGGTCAATGTCATCGACCCGATTGAATGTGTTTGTGATTGGAGAAGCAACTTAAAACACCTTCAGCCATGTAGTAGTCCAAGCATAGGGGCCAATGGCATCTATAGGAGATGATGCCTTGTATTTGGGAGTCTAATTTTGAGAGACACAAGGGTAAATGACCTTGTGAGTTTGATGTTGAAATGGTGGAGGGTATTCATGCCATGTATATGCTATAACACACCTCACATAATTTATGACCATTGTGTTTTCAGGAGGATAATCATGATCAATCAACCATGTTTGTCGTGGAGTTTTCTGATTTATTAGAACTTTCCCCCACGTTGTGGTTAGGCATAAGATTAGAGAAAACTTTGAGTTCTTCATTAGATTGATTAATGACATTGTGACAATATTTTTACTTTTGATCATCACGAGCCTTTACCACTTCAATCAAACATTTCTGGTGATAACATCATGGTCAAATTGAGGACCTGCGAAGAATGTGATGGTAGCTACGTAAAGGGCACAACAATTTTCATAAGAATAGCCCCAATTGGCATGTCACAACATAACTTGCTCTCATCATTCCATTGAGGGATAGGTTGAGAAGCATCAAGGATCTAACTAAATGGTTTAGGTGTGTGCCCCATCAAGTCATATTTGGTTAATGAATGGTAATAAGTAGGTCGATTCTTACTATTATTATATTTTTATCAATGTTAAAGACATTCCTATTTGAATAATCCATAAGAGGAAGGGTATCTGAGACCCTATCATGTGTGGTATTCTTGTTCTTTGATTTTTGAAGGATTTGTATTTACATGGTTGCTCTAGTATTAGGAAGATCCTTCTCAAATTTCCTCATGAGGTAATATTTTTGTTTGGATTACTCAAAAGATTCATCAAGGGAAGTAGCAGAAAAAAACATAACCTTATATTGAAGGCTAGGTTCTAGGGCTCGAAGGAAAAGTTGGAATAAACTATCGTTTGGTATACTATGTTTTGCTTAAGTAGATAGGGTTTTCCAACACTTAATGAATGTTTGAGCTGATTAAATTTCATCTTATTTACAGTTGATGAAATCATTGATGTTGTTTTCAGGAAAATTATGACATTGAATCTCATTAACTAGGGCTATTACTAGGGATTCTAGCTCCACTATGGATTTAGGGGGTAAAGTGTCATACTAGTCTAAGGCATCCTCAATAAAAATCTTAGCTAAAAGTTTAGACACATCATAAGAGTTTACTTTGATACATTTTTTATAAAGATTACCAAAGGCCTTAATGTGTAAAGTAGGATCGGTTGATGCATCATAAGAGGTAGAAGGGGCAATGCCTCCAATATCCATGCTAGTAATGTAAGGCGTTAAAGGCTCTTGTTAGACTGCTTGCAAGACCTTGTTGTGAATGGGATATTGGGAAATAGGTGCTCCATTATGTCAATTAGGAAAAATGAGGGGGAATTACACCCCCAGATCCTAGGTTAGGATGATTAACCATTTGAACCATGTTGGTTTGCATTTGGATGAGTTGGGTTGTAGCAGCAGTTTGTTACTGACTCATCTTGTCCATAAGTTGAATGATAAGATTAATGGGGTAAAATATAGAGGCATTTTCAGATGAGCGTGTTATAGTTACCTTTCCATTATCCACCCTATTGTCAAGTTGTTTGGATACAAATTCAAGAAGGTGTTTATGGATTACTAACTCAGGTTCACCTTTGTATTGAGGAAACTTATCAAGAAATTTTTGAATTTCAGGTGGAAGATCAAAAATGTCTACAATCTTAATATATTCCTCTTCATCACCTAAGAAATTTTTATTTCGGGTGTTATAATTTTTCCTATTGGCTCCTATCACACAACAATCTAAATAGAAAGGAAAGATATATTCTAGGCGATGTGTTTCTGGAAATGATTGTTCATCAGAGTTGGAGAGCCCCATTCCAAGATATTCCATGATGGAGTGTTGATCTGACCCAGAAGAATCTCAAAAAAATAGGCTACCGACACAATCAGCCTTGTAAAAAGAGTTTCATAAGGGCTGAAGGCATCTGTGGTAAAGTTTACACATAATAGACAAATTTGGCCCTATACAGAATTGACACAGGGGCCGATGGTGTCTAGGAAATCTGATTTTTAGGGTTTTTCTTAATCTTAAGGGTTGAAACAAGATGAAAATGAAAAATGGGTGCTTTTAACAAGTTGTGCTCAATCAGAAAGTGAAAATAAAGATTTGAGTCGAGTTCACAAAGGATTTATGGCAGGTAATAATGTGTCTAGAAACCTTGCACTCTTATCATCTGTTCAACTAGGGTATTGAGGCAATGAGTAAGGGACACACCAAGTGGAACACAACAGATATAATTAAATGGGTACATGGAGCGCTGAAATTACATATCCAAAGGTAAGTAGCCCTTACACTAGAACAACCTAAGGTTTCCAAGGCCTTAAGTCAAAGAAGAGGAACCTTATTGGGATATCGACACTCTGAGGGTAATGAAAGATAAAATAAACAAGCAAAGCATATGTTAACCAAATTAAAACATGTAACATGAAATAAAGAACCAAAATACAATATGCTAACCTAGTATGTGCATGAAATACTAAGCTAACATATAGTATGAACAAATATATATGATACTACTCTATGCAAAATGACAAGTCAGGTTAGAGCACTTACCTGTTGGCGTCAGTTGCTGATGCATCTATCTCCCAAAGGACCATACACCAAGAGAGAGTAGATTTCTGGAGAAGAAGGGGAAACAAGCCAGAACTGGCTCACTATAGATCACCCAAAAGAACAAGAAAACCAATCCAATAAGAAGAAGATCCAATCCAAGAGTCAAGATGTAATAAATCTAAGAGTTGAGTGAGAAGATGCAAGTTAAAGCAAGAGAGAAAAGCTAATGGTGAGTTCCTTTTTATATAATGTGATTGTCCTAATGTGAAAATGTGAGTTGGGGTCTTTATGCCAATGACACCGTCCACGGATGAAGGCGTCGGCCAAGGATTTAAAATAACGCCGACGCAATCACCCATGGACGACAACATCGGCTAGGGATGGAAATATGAGGGAGTGTGTGCAAAGTGTCATGGAAAGCAAAGGGAATGCAAGACAAAAGAAATGTGGTCATGAACAAGTAAGATATCTGAGAGATGTGGAGGAAAATAAGAGGGTAAGAGCAAAAAAATAACATGAATATGCCCAAAAACTACTCTCTCTGTGTATCATCCCTAACCCAATGGTTACATAAATTACTGTACCCCTATCCCATAATGAGGCCCTTAAGGAACCCATTCCCAGAAATAGATGCATTAACGACCTCTAACCTAGAAAGAGAAGTTGTTAGTAATAGGTATGAAATAGAAAGTGTGAAAAAATAGTTTTATACACCACATATTCCTTACTAGGAGTTTGACCCTTCCCTTGGCCTCTAGTTGATCTCATTGTCATTGTTTAGGGTTTGTGTCTTAGGGTACCAAGGTTAGGGTAAAAATTTAGGGCTTGGGGTTTTTAAGGTTACTATGCAAATAAAGAGAAACATAGAGAACAAATCCTAGATAAGTTTTGGCAATCTTTCCGAAAATATAAGAAACTTAGAAAAATTCCCAAAATTGTAGCCTAGGTAGTGAATTTACGAAAAACCCTAAAAGTGATATAACTTTTGAAAATGAATTCAAATAACCTTGAAATTTGGAGAGGATCTTACTTGACTTATTTCTCAATAGCACAAAAAAAATTCAAAAAATTCGCTACTAGTTTTGAGATATAGCCAAACCTTCACAATTGGGGTTTTGATGCAATTCTGGCTGAGATCAAGCTCTAATACCACTTATAATGAAGTTACTTAGATAGATATAAATATCAATAGAAATAAAACACCAAATAACACCAAAATATACATAAATGATCACAATATGCAAGTATAATGACCTAACCACTTCGAGGGGCAACCTCCAAGCCATATAATAACACGCAAGTGCTAGATATGATGATCATATCCTACTCTCTAACTATTGTATACACCCTACTATAATATCCAAAGCCCTAAGGTCTATCGAATAAGCATATGAAAACATAAATAATTATGATATGACATGATAAGATATTATGTTAGCCATAGGTCAGCTATCCATATCTTGATATATCAATTAGGGTTAAAGGTGTAACATAAAAAAATAATCACAACACTAATTCACATTCATAATATAAATTAGTGGCTATCAATAAGATGGAGAACTAAAACATTTTAAAACAAAATGATTTCCTCTTCAATATTTCCATAACAAGTCAAACTAACGTCAAAAGGGAAAATTCTCTTTATCACAAAAAGTTAAAGTTATAGAAACCATATATTAACAAATAACAAATATAACAACATTAAAAAAAGGTGTTGATGCCACCTAGACAAATAGTTTTGCTATTTAATCTAGTTTTTCTCAAGGCCAATTTAGCTCCAAAAACTAAGGTCTAGTTTCCTTTTTACAAAATCTAAGTAAACCAAACTAAGAAATAAATTAGACTAAAAGTAGGTGGATTCTGAAAGAAAATTAATAACATAGAGGTAGGTAATGGAAATAACAATTAGTTTTAGAAAACATGAAAATAAGTACAGAGTAGTTTGGTTCTTCTTCACAGACAATTTAATTTTTAAATGTTTAATTCGTTCCACGTTCTTAGAGGCAAACAATGGCAAGAATATTATGATACAATTGTTTTCCTAGTAGGTGCTATTAGAATAAATCTCAAGGACATTTTCCTATAAATGTTTATTTTCCTACAAATTGATAGGGGTTTTCCAGATAGGGACAACATTCTATTATGTGTTTTCTATACTAGCCTTTTTACAAAGTGTGTTTTTGTTGTTATATTGAATACATGAAATTACAACATTATGTTAGCAGATTTTTTTATGGCATATATCTCAAGATATGAGCATGCACTTGGAAATTGTTGGCATTTTGTGGCTCCAACTTACAATTAGTAATATCCTCCAACTTCGAATCCTACACCTTGTTTATCCCTTTAATTGTTCCCCTCCATTTCTTTTGACACCTGACACAGAGCCTACTATCATATCATAATTATGGTTAATCTAATTAAGATAAAATACTATGTACAAATTACATGCTCTAAAATTCAACATACAAAAATACATGGATTCTAAATCTTGTTTTGACCAAATACAAAAATAAATAAGTTGTAGGTAAGCTAGATTGGAAGTTAGGTTTAGTGTTTAGAATGATTACACCATTGCAAAAAGATTTGGAAGCTGAAAAGAGGACTAATATTATATAAATGGGATGTGAGGGGCGTCGTTAAACCATATGTAAAATATGGAATGATAAAACATGTGTACTACAAATTCACTTGAATAAGGAAAAACATATGGGCATTTATGTCTTCTTGTGGCCAAATTTTCCATTTGTTATTCTAATTTATATCTAAGTTCTAGCACATGAAAGCTCTATGTTGTTGGGTTATGGATTAATGTTTCAAGGTTCGTGATCATATTTATGTAACAAAATGCAAGTTCCTTCTTTAAAACCCCATCTCTCTCTACTTTATGGACCTAAAAGGGGTTAGTTTGATTGTGGTTGAGCTTCCTTAACCCCTCACTGAGTTAAGAGTTTCCTATGTAGTAATAATTGAAAGATGTGTTCGACTAATGCATTTCTCCCACATAGTGAATATGTGCACAATGTCCAATAATAACATGTTCAGTAAATATAAACACCAACAAGTTGGCCTTTGACGAGTTGGCAATGATATTTGGTGCCAGTTGTAGTATGTAATAGTGATTGAGGTCAACATCACGAGAAGTACTAAGACTTGGCAATTTATTGATGTGACTCGAAGAGGAATAGAGCTATGATATTCCTTATCTCATGTGCTTTATATGTGTCACCCCTTAAATAGCCAAAAATGTGAGATATGAGACCCTTTTAATGGGTAAGGTGATTTTGCTTTTATATCTAACTTGTAAAAATGGTTTTCCTTCTCAATCTACCCTAAGCCAACTTAAGTAACTTGTGATTTAAAAACATTGTCTGTTGGAAGTGTTTAGGATAAAAACATTGGCTAAGGTCATAAACATTGACCATTTTTACCCTTGTCGGTCAATGCTAGCTTCACTTACTTCAAGTCTTGATTTGAAAGCAGAGAAAAGTGGTCAAGAGTCTCAAGATGTGTTTTTTGTATGACACACAGGTTATTGATGAACAAAAACGGAGTAACAAGTGTTATCTAGTGGCTACGGTGTTAGGAAATCATATTAGTGTGAACACATATTTATAAGTTGGTAAGTGATTTGTTATAACAAATCATGTAGTTATTTTGTTAAAGGTATTGCAAGATGTTAGAAATAACTTAAGAATATAGTAGAGTTGTTTTAGTTTTCTCTCTTGTTTTATAGGAGTTATTTCTCCTATATATATGGATATAATTGATTAAAGAATATAAAAAAAATTATAGTGTTTATGTTGTGCAAACTCTAAACCAAATTCACATTTGGTACTAGAGAAGGTTATACCTAATTTCTAAATGGTTTGCTAAATGTGAAGAGGTTGTCGATTTAATATCATTTGAAGGAGGTTATCTATGTGTCATTCATCCTCATGCATTGCTAGCACATGTTTTATATGTACTTATGTTGCATTCCTATAACCTAATAACCATGTGCATCATGTCTCCAAGCATTACCATTCACTTGGTGACTCGCATCCTCACAACTGTGAAGAAATGCTAAACTTGTGTGCATGAACATACACTGTCCCCATTTACATGTGTCCAATGTCTACTTGGTTGCTATTTAGTAAATCCCTATAGTGTGTGAAGGAGGATGATTGAACATCACATAAGCAGTGTCATTTCCATATCTTTGGACTTGCACACATGGCTCAACCTAATTAAACAACAAGTTCCAAACCATCACACCATCTCAACATAAAAATACATAAGCTTCATGTAAAAGGTTTCTCGTCACGAGGCATAGGTATTATCATGATTTAGATGCACTATTTTGAAGTTATATATTCCAACATTCTCTACATGGTAGTTCGGTTTGAGCCTTAATTGACTCGCCACACTCCCAATTCAACTATGGCATTTTTTGTAATATCTACGCCCACGTAATCATAGGTTGTTGTATGCACCAAAAATTACATGTGCTACATTGTCTAAAAATGGCTACAAATGTTGCCAATGATGATTCATGTACTTTCAAAAGGTGTTTGAGTTCCTAAACCCATTCTTAGTGTATATTTATAGCCTAGACATCCTCACTTAGCTTTTCCACGCTTTCTTCCAGCTTCCCGTTCATTTCTGTGCATGTTTTGGCCTTAGTGTCAGAACTGCCTCCCAAACAGGGCAGTGGTCCTAGGACCACCTCCCTAAGCAGGGTGACTATCCTAGGACTACCTCCCTGTGCAGGGTGACGGTCCTAAACACTTTTTCCATAACTCTTCATGCATGTTTTTGACACGCGACACTTCACTCAACTCAACTTTTAGGGTGCATTTGTGAACCAAATTAGCTAAAAATAGTCTTGATGGATTAGTTTTCCTTCCCTTTTCTATTTTTTAATAGATTTGATTATTTTGAACTACCTGTTCTTGCCTTGTGCATGAAGGCACATCCCAACCCAAATATTATATATTCCATGCTTGTATTCAAGAAAAAGGCCTGAGATTTTTGTGTATCTTGCACAATATTACTGCCACAATCCTGCTAGAAATTACATAGCCAAGCTCTGTTCACTTGTGTTATCTCTCTTCCACCTACATTGCAACCAGACTGCCTTTAAACTACCATTTCTCAAGCGCTTTCTCCTGTTGCTGCCTTTGCATTTCCAATTCCTTGGACTCATATGGACACACATAAAAAGAAAGGACAAACTAAGGGGGGAAACTACTGCACAGCTGAATTTACCTCGGTTCTGTGAATTCCAGGTTGGATTTGTTGTTTGATTTCCTTCATTCCTATAATTTATCATTGTTATATCATATCAAATAGAGTACAACTAAATTTACTTTCATTCACAACTAATTAGTTAATTTCCAAGAGAGTTTGAATCTTTCATAGCAATCCCCACTGATGGATCCTATTCTTCCCATCCCTTTGGTTATGAAGGAGAGAATATCTATAGGAGGTTGTCTACACATCATAGATCATTTAGAAAAGTTGTTGTTTTAAGTTAGTTTAGTTTCCATACACTCAGCACAGGTGAATAGCCACATCGGGTTATCTCACTTGTTTAGTTTTAGTGTAGAAATATTTTAATTATTTAGAACAGAAGCAAATTGTTGTTTGTGATTGTAATATTTGAGTTTTTTGATTTGTTTAGATTAGTTTCCCTTTAGTAGTAGCATAGATTGTTAATTTCATTCATTTTAAATGGACACTTCAAACTAGTTTAACACTTAGATCCGAGTTAGGCAAATAAACCATAGCAAATTTATGCTACCCATTCATAGCCTCTAAATCTCCCCTTTGCCAACCCAGATACCAGGAGATCACACTACCAGATCTTAGTCATTGATCCTCCTATAGTTAGCCACACACATTCATTTTCATTCAACATCAGCTGCTCCAGCACGACCTCGGGGGGTCGAGTGCAGTTGAAGGTTGCATGTCAATTTTCATCCGTACAAATTGGTGAACCTGACGCGAAGGATTAATTCCTTCTTGTTTCCTTTTCTTTAATTGTTATTACCTCACCTCTGCATTTCTTCCCTTATATTGGTAGGTATTTTATACTTTCTAAATTATGTTTGGAAGAGAGTTTGGTGGGAAATTTGGCTATGATAGATATTAGACCACTGTGCAACCACAAAAATCCCCTTCTCTTTCGAGGTGGGGTGCCAATTACACAAGCAACGTCCAAACCTCCCCTAGTTACACTTCAAACCCCATTAGTTATGTAAGGATGGAGGAGGTTGATCAACCATTAAACATGCAATACGGTTAACCCAATGTAAACCACATTGTTATCACAAACGGAATAGGTTCTTACCATAGAGTATTGTCAAGACCTCACATTTCCATGTAGTCAACAAAAGATGATATGTTCACACAAATAGAAAATCCTCTTCATCATATAGATGAGTTTTTGGATAGGATGTAGGCTACAACCTCAGAGATTTTGAATGCATATCCTAAGACTATTGCTTTTGAGGAAGACAAGAATTATAACACTGAACAATCCATAACAGGGTATCATGAGCCTGCTCAATCAAACCCTACGCCACAAGCACCCCAACAAGGGAATCAATCCTCTCCCAATGATCTCATTTCTACTTTAGTAGGGAGGATTAGAAAATAAGAAATTTCCCAGACTTCATAACCAACACGTGCAGTAGGGCAGAACAAAGGGTATCAAACTGAAAACAAAGGATACATCCCTCCCAATGAACAACCAACGCAATATCTTGTACAACAAGGTTATCTAGTTCATTCAAATCTAGGTGATCTTCTTATAGGGTTAGACACACTAGGTATGGGTCCTCATCCTTCTCAAGCTTATCCTACGTAAGGGTTGTCCAGAAGTGCATTCTCGAATGCTACCATAATAGGCAATGTAATGTTCCCTGGTTTTATGCCCACTAGTCCATATCCTGGTACTATCCCACCTTACATGCATATGTATTCAGAAATTCCATAGATGGACCCATATACCATTCCTGCTCCCTACGCATCATATCAAGGGAACCCATAAGTTCCCGTCAATGCTTAAAATGCAGTTTATCCAAATCCTCCTCCTCCACCTCCTCATCAAGGATCTTCAATGGTGGAATCTTATGCAATGGCTACATACGCTGAGTACATAAAGGAGCCTCTTGAATTCACGATACGTGGTGTCATGCTTCTGTACCCATTTCCAGATATTCCAAAATTTAAGGGAGAAGGAGACCCGAACACTCATATCAAGGCCTACGCTACTGTTATCAGGGAATTGCTTCCTTGAGATGTTTTAGTGGTTAAGATCTTTCCAAAGAATCTCGAAGGAATCAAATTAGATTGGTATTACTGTATTCCAGAAGCTTCTATACATTCCCTTAAACAACTTCTTTCCAAGTTCTACAAAGCATTTGACATTAACAAGTTGTTGCGTATAGGGATTAGGGAGTTCCTTCATATTAGATAGGAGAAAAATGAATATGTCTCCCATTTTATTTAGAGATGGCACCAAGTTCTCTATTCCTTTGTAAGTGCACCCAACATGGACCAGATGGAATGTTACAATATTTTCCTTCACTCACTCAATCGAGAGACTAGGGAGGAAGTCCAGAAGTTTCCTTTCTGCAGTTATGAGGAAGTATTGGAAGGTGCACTTCAGATTGACCAAGACACCATAGACAGTGGCCGTAAGATCTATTGTCCCAACGGTAAATTGGTATCCCCAAATCAAAATAACACAAATTATCAAAACAATGGTGCCAACAACCAAGGACCTAAGGGTGTGAATCGCAATCATGCTGCTACCACGAGTAGTGCTACTAACCAAGCCAAGAATGTTGCTTTTACAAACAACAGAAACAACAATAATAACAAAAATCACACAATTAAAGAGGCCCTAACACAGTGTCTTCTGTCAACATGGTCGATGTAAATCATCCACCACAAAAACAAAATCAAACCCAAGGCCCAAACAAGTATCAAAACTCTGTCCAAGGGGCAATGAATCATGGTTATAACAACCAATTTCAAAACTACACCCGAGGTTATAATCAAAAACAACAAGACACTTATCAAAGGCCAAGAGATTAAGATCCTAACCTATATTATGGTTTCCATAAGGTTCAAGGTCATCATGACAGGACTTGCTGTGATTGCAACAAGTTTCTGCAAAGACTTCCTGAAAACCAAAGGCAACTCTTTGTAAACATGTTCCTAGCAAATTTTGAAACAAACGCGTAGCCTAGTCATACCGGACTTGTCACACCTCAAAATACAAACCCTAAATGTCCTGGGGATTCCCAAGTGAATCCTCAAAATGTAAACAAGGGCATCCCTATAGGGAATAATGATCATGAAGCCTCAAATTTTGACAATTCTTGAGTTGCTCCTAACCTTGGCTAAAATAATAATACAAAAGTCTTGGGGTTAGTCGAGCTAGAATTTGAACTAGAAATTAAAGCAACAACTCAGAAGAAGGAATACATTTCAAAACCCCTACCCACTCTTTCATTCCCATAGGATGATGTTCTTACAATCACAAAACTAGTAGGAGCCTATGATTTAATAACGGATTTGAACAAGACCTTTTCTCACATCTCATTTTTAGATTTGTTGAAGAATTCACCTGCACATCATTTTACATTGCTAAATGCACTAGGTATTGGTCATCTAATCCATGTTACACCACCTCCTAGCACTCAAATAAATAATATTAACTTTGAAATACATCCTCCATGACATAATGATAGGGATACAAGGTTTTTTTTTTATATAGACAAGATGCCATCTGACGCTGAAATTTCCCGAAGAGGTGATCTTGCATTATTTTTTTAAGTCTAGGTTTATAACAATTGCATTAAGGGAGCCATGATTGATGATGGGGCTATTGTAAATGTGGTTCCTTTCTCTTTCTTACAGAATCTGGGATATGGAGAGACAAATTTTTCCTCTATAAGAAACTCGTTCCGGGGGTACGACAGTCTTAATGTGACCTCGATTGGAACCATAGTTCTTCTAGCCATGTTTGCTCCAAAAATCATCTTGACGGATTTTTACATTATCGATGGGGAAACAAGTTATAACTTGATCCTCAGGAGACCCTGGATTCATCGAATGAAGGCTATCCCTTCTACTCTATTCCAGGAGATTAGATTCCTTAATTTGGGAAAGGTCTTCATCACTCAAGGGGATCCTAAGCCCTTTGATATACACTTAGAAAACCTCAAGAAGAAGAAAGGAGTCCATACAAAGTATGAACTTCCTATGAATCAGTTGAAAAAACCATCTTCATCAAAAGAGTTAGCCGCGATCACCCCGGGCATTCCAAAGGCTAAAGTCATTGACCCATAAAAATTTGAGGTGGCAAGGATAGATAAAGGTAAATCAATATCTATGGAATCAGTGTCAACTAAAACTACAACATAAATTATGAAACTTTTGGAGAGTGACGATCTGATTTTCCTTTCGTTTAAACCACAGGGGATGGGTAGTCTTTTTGGTTTAGCGTCTCTTCCCTTCGATGACCTATGTCTAGGTGTAAACATGGTACAATTAAAAAATGAATAAGGGAAATTTGAGATTGAAATGGTGCCCATCAAAACCATATCTGAGGGTTTTTCTATTCTAAATCTCGGTTTCAACCCATGTGTATATGAAACTAAGCTTTCCATAATCATGGGGTAAGGCCTCATCATTCAGCAAGTGTCACAAGTAAACACAATGCTCTCTATAGGAGACAAGGCCGAGCAACATAGTCATGCTCTCCCACACACCATGTCTCAAGAATGTGACAAAGAGGTGCACAAACACCTCTTTTAGACAAATAATTTTAATGATTGGAAATATACACTTCCGAGAAAGGGTATTAAGTTTGAACCCATAATGGTAAGCCCTTGTCAAGAGAACATAAATTTTGAGGATAATGGTTCTCTGTTGTGTACTTTTAGGGGTGAAGAATTCGATATTCATCAACTTTCTTCACCTTAGGCATCATAACATGTAGTTTCACCTTTATTTCCATATGTACATTACTGCATCCTCATTGCATTTTCGTCTACCAGTTAATTTCGTATATTTGTGATCAAGGGACTTATTCTTATAGCAATTAATAAAAACTTATGAAAATATTGGAAAAACATTCAAATCACATCTCTTCAAATCTTCATAGTATCATCAATTATTTCTGAATCATTTCATCGATCCAAACAAGATAAGACAAAGCTTTGAAAGTAACCATACCAAGGCATGCATACTTGGCTCTACTTATAGTCTCTTTCTAGGTTAGTTTTCTTTTCCTATAGTCTATTCTAGAAGCTTCATGTTGTCACTCTATCCCATAAACATCTCTTTGGAAATAAGAACATTCTAGACATTTTGCCTAGATAAATAGGTCAAATGCAAATCCAAAGAAAAAATTTATTTTACACATTTCTTTGCCCTACCAACCTTCAGTGTTGAGCCTATGTCTCTTACTAGTGAAGTAGGGTTGGGAAAGGAGATAAATGCCCTTACTCGCCAATGCCTTGCCCATGGTGATGAGCCCATACTTCCTACTAGTAGCATTGGGCAAGGTATAGGGGGTTTCTTTGACAAAGTTAAAAGTTAGAAGCAGTTCATTCAAATGTTGTGAAATCATAAATGAAAACAAAGTGAGTTAGATGTCCAAAATTCCAAAAGATTTTAAAACCTCAAAACCGGATTTTGTCAACCAAGTGGCCATCTACAGATCTAAGTATAGATAAACTGGAAAGCAATTCACATTTTAAACTATGAAGAAAACTTGACTAGAGTGAGGTTGTAGTGTCTCAATTTGGTCTTGCCAAATCCTTGTCTTTCTCTCATCATTACCATTCGACAAATTTCTATAACTTGTGCCCCTTCTAGATCTTGGTGTTGAGCCCTCGCATCTTACTAGTTACGTGGAGTTAGGAGCAGGGCAAGTTCATTCATTTATCATATCCCTCTTTCGCCACGTTTTTCTAAAACAATAAGAAGTACCAAAATTTTATTAGAGAAACTAAAGTTCAACATCACAATGTGATTGCATTATCATATATCATCATTACAAAGAAAAAAAAAAATCATTCTGTTAGCATTCATGTTCACTGCATGCATTTTGAAAAGAATAGAAAATCAAAAATTCTAAACATCTAAGAGTACACACGTGAATCAAATCATCAATGTAAGCCAACTCTATGCAAGGAATAACTGAGCCAAAAAGAGATATATGTACATATCACGGTGTGTCATAGTTTTGTACGATGTCATCGCACACTAGGTGTGGTCAAAATGCTCGCAATGAGCACGAAATATCAAAACATCATATAGGCCTCACAAAATGGAGACTAAAGCAATAAAGGCAATCTACCTATCCGCCTCTTTGAGGCCCCTTATGACTGCTTTAGTTACGAATTTCTTATGAGTTTTTCTCAAAAGTATTCAAACAGCAAAGGGCCAAGCCTAACACAAAATACCATTCCCAAATCCATTCCAATTCAACCATACTCAAAAACGAAAAACGGTCATTGTGGGTCCAATGCTCAAAAATCACAAAGTCGATATGTGCAAATGAATTTGAAAATGAGTTTATATATATATATATATATATATATAATATATATATATATATATATATAATATATATATATATATATATACATATACATATATACATATATATATGTTGTTATAACTTTGTTTTGAGTGCATGTGTTCACAGGGCTAGAGAGCTGGCGTAGGTATATTTCTACATCCCCGCACATATGGTAAGTCCTCTTGTCATTTTAATTTAGTGTTTATTTCTCGATATTTTATCTAGCTGCACTTGAGTCTTCTTTTCATTTTATAGGTATTTAGAGTTTGGACGGCAACATTTCGACACATGGGTGTGTCAGGTATAACTTCTAACTCCCCATTTCAAGAAATCCATACTCGGACTCTACGTTTTAGTTACACGCAATCAAACTTGGTCAACTTGTGGATCAAACAACACGTTAACCGGTGTAATCAAGGATAAATATTTTAATAGTGGATGACATCATTGCACAATGACATATCAAATGACATGGTCTTGGTATGATCCACTAGTCGGCAACATGATATTTGACTGATAGTGGACGCCTTTCATTCTATGTCAAGAAAAGTAGCGAACACTTTAATTGACCAACAATCAAAGTGATTTTTTAAATTAAAACAAGGTCAGTTTGTTTTTAGTCAATTTTTCTAGTTTAAAAACCCAATTGGTACATGTAAATGCTTTCAAATGTACATTCGTCGATTGGTGTGACATAACTTTTTCTTACTCATCAATCTTTGTTGCGGGTCGATAGGCCAAATCTATTAATTATAAAAACAGTGGGAGTATTCAAATTATTCTAGATTAGTGGTGATATTAATGGAAAAGGTGAATTAAGTATATATTAATTTTCTCAATATTGTTATTTTCTTAGTATAGTATTTATTTTGGAGAAAGAATTCCAAAAATGTTTGTATAAAAACGTGTTAATTGTAAAAGTTAAAAGTGTCAAAATTTGTAAAAAAAATAAAAAATAGAATTGTCTTACAGACGCATTTTTGGGGTAACCGAAGTCTGAATTGTATTTGAGCTTCATGATCATAACACAATGAGTTAACAAAAATTCTACTAGAGGTCAGAGGCAACTGAGCATGGAGGGCGATCAACACCTCTTGTCAGTCACCAACAACGAGGTTGCATACAACATTGGTGGAAAATTTTTATAATATATTTTAGTTGTGTTGTTTGAGTGTCATGGATAAAAATAAAACAATGTATTCATTCCCTGCTAAAGTTTGAACTGAGGAGAATGTGCATTGCAGATGTTGAGAACAATTATATAGGAGGGTGAATGACTGCGGTGATCCTCCAACTACTGAAATTCTCTGATTGTCATACTTCTTAACCAATCATTTGGTTAAAGTGTGATAATTCGGTGATGGATTCACTATGGTGAAGTGAATGGCCATGTGTAACGAGATCCGGATAGCAAGATCCAGACGGTAGTATGCATACCTAAAAGTATGTGGAGGCATACAATTATGTTTCCAATTCTTGAGATGTGCGTTCTCCCCATGTTCACGCTAAGGGGGCGAATGTTAGGGAATCATATTAGTGTGAACATATATTTATAAGTTGGTAAGTGTAATGAACCTTCTTAGATATTTTTAATAACACATCGTAAATAATATCAAAATGAACAATGAATAACAAAATAGAACAAAATAGAATAACTTATATCACTTAGCCACTTCGAGGGGTAAACCTCCAAGACCTTACAATAGGATTATAATGCTCAATATGATTCTCAAGTACTACCCCTACCTTCTATATATATCCTACTTAGGCAATGATTAGTCCATATGCCGACCCTACTATAATATAAAATCATAGAAAGATGTGACACGACCAAGGAAGGAATATGTTAGCCACATGTCAGTTAATCATATCTCATTATAGAGCAAGTATATTAAGGGCTTAACATGCCACTCCCCTTGAAACCAATTTTTTCTTCAATTTTATGTAAGCCTAGATGTTTCTAAATGAATTTTTCATCCTCCCAAGTGGCATTTTCATTTGGCATATTCTTCCACTTGATCAAATATTGTTGGAGAATCTCGGTACACATCTTCTTTGTACGCATTTGAAGCACTGAATTTGGTTCAAGAATAATGTTCCCTTTTTCATCCAACTCTGGTAATTATCTCTTGGTGGGTACCCGTTTGTCCAATGACCTTCAAGAAGGAGACATGAAAAACAGGATGCATTTTGGTTGAAGGGATTACGTATAATTTGTATGCCACATTGCCAATCTTGTGAATGACCTGATAAGGACCACAATACATGGGATCCAACATGTTATATTTCCTTTATTGTTTCACTAACATCTGCTTGTATGGTTGAAATATTAAAAATACCCAATCACCTTATTCAAAATGCTTTTCACTTCAGTGTTGATTTGTTTGTTGTTTCATTCTATTTTGGGAGAGACCCAAATTTTATTTGAGGGTTTTCAATATTTTTTCTTGATGTTGGATGTGATCCTCCACCACTCTGAGCTTAGGGAATGCATCCTTAAAGTGTATGTGATGGAGGGTAGTTCATACCCATATAAAGCCACAAATGGTGACATCTTGGAAGAGGAATGCAAGGATGTGTTATACCACTATTCTACAATGGGTAGCCACTGAGCCCAGCTTCCCTGTTTATCAAACACAAAACAACGTAGATATCCCTCAAGGAATTTTTTGGCTTGATTATCTCTATTTCACCATTTTATTGACGGTGATATGATGAATTGTGAGCTAGCTAAGTACCTAGAACTGAAAATAAATCTATCCAAAAACTACTAGTAAATATCAGATCTCTGTCACTTACAATGATCTTAGGAGTACCAAGGAGTTTCTGAACTGTATCCATGAAGGAAGAGGCCATTGTACAAGTTGTAAAGTGTTATCATAGTGCATAGAAGTGAGCATACGTAGTGAACCTATCCACTACCACCATGATGAAATTATTACCATCTGACCTGGGAATCCCTATGATGAAGTCCATGGAAACCTCCTCCCACAACTGGCTTGGGATAAACATGGGCTGCAACAAACTAGGTGTCCTACCTATTTCACCCTTAGTTCGTTGACATATAATATATTCAGACACAAATGATTGTACATCCCCCTTGAGGAATTCCCAAAATAAGTCTTTTTTGATATGATGATATGTCTTTAGGAATCCATAATTCCCACCTATGTGAGAGGAGTGTAATTCCTAAATAATCTTATACTTAAGTACTAAATTGTTACTTAAGTACATCCAATCCTTATACCAAAGAGTAACACCGTCCCATACAAATTTTTCTGACACTTCAGAATCTTCACTAAGATGATGAATGAGATCTTGTGTTATTGCATCATGTTCCCATTTAGTCTTGGCCTCTGTTATCCAATTTGGTTGTAGTGATGACATGGCACAAAGTAGTGCTTCAGTGGGCTCATCCTTTCTCACGAGTGCATCTGTTACAACATTTTCCTTCACCTTCTTGTAAATAACTTCAAAGTCAAAGCCCAACATTTTAGTAACCCATTTTTTATGTTCATTAGATGATAACCTCTATTCTAAGAAATACTTGAGACTATCATGGTTGGCTTTTACCTTGAAGTTCCTACCCAATAGGTAGGGTCGTCATTGTTTTACATCATGGAAGATAGTCATAATTTCCTTCTCATAGATGTGCTTCAGAATTTTCTTCCCTGTGAATTGACGACTCTCAAAATTAATGGGGCATCCTTCTTGCATGAGAACCACACCCATTTCATATCCAAATGTATCACATTCCATAATAAAGGGCTTCGAAAAGTCTGGATTAGCCAAGACTGAGGTAGTACACATAACCTCTTTGAGCTATTCAAAAGCCACAGGAAGGAATATTTCTTTAGGAGAGTCTTGAGAGGTACTATCATGCCCCCATAGTGTTTTTCGAACCTCCGATAATAACCTACTAATCCCAAGAATCCTCGCAACTATGTAAATGTTTTTAGAATGGGCCATTCCATCATGGCTTTGATCTTCTGAGGGTCCACTTTTACCCCTTCATGTGAGACAATGTGACCTAAATATTCCACTTCATTCACCCCAAAAGGGAATTTGGATGGTTTGGCATAAATTTGATGTTTTCAAGGGTGAAGAGAACTTGATCCACCTGCTACAAATGATCTTCCCATGTCTTGCTATAAATTAAGATATCATCAAAAAATACCAAAACAAATTTACGAAGAAATGGCTGGAAGATGGTGTTCATGAGACTCTAAAAAGTGGAGGGGGCATTTGTGAGGCCAAAAGGCATCTCTAGAAATTCATAGTGACCCTCATGGGTTTGAAAATATGTCTTATGGACATCTTCATCCTTGATTCAAGTTTGATGATAACCCGAACAAAGATCTAGCTTAGTGAAATATACAACAACGTGTAACCCATCTAAAAAATTGTAAATTACATGAATAGGAAACTTATCTTTGATGGTGTACTTCTTGAGCTCTCTATAATGTAGAAACATCCTTCAGTTGTCATCCTTCTTATGCACCATTACCATAAGAGAATAATATGCACTCTGAATAGGGTGTATAATACCTTCTTCCAACATCTCTTACACCATATTCTCAATCTCACTCTTTTGGACATAGGTGTACCTATACAAGTGGATGTTTGGTGGTTGACTTCTTGAAAGTAAATGAATGACATGATCATGTGATCATTTTCAAAGGATAAGAAAGCTAAGAAACAAGGATGAAATGTCGTTGTGATCCTATAACATTATGCAAAACCATTTGTGAAGTATGAAAATTGATTTTTTCAGATTCCCAATTGACACCAACTACATGTCAAACAGGTGCACCATAATATCATTACATGCACATATTACTTGAAAATTTGGGTAGAAGTATCACCATATAAAGGATCACAATGCAGCTATAACAACAAGATTTTTAAAAATATCATTACCCTCAGATATGGAAGCATATGAATAGTTCAGAAATTTCATCTCAACTATCCCTTACTAGTGATAGGGGAACTCAATTATCTTCAACCCATGAGAAAAACATAATATTGTTGGTAGATTTCAATGGTAGCTCATGGATAATACTACCCCTATCACTCACAAGCCAATGGAATTGCAAAATATTTGAATAAAATTCAGGGACAAACATTGATGAAGATCTATGATGTAGGCATGATAGATTGTGATGACAAGGTATTAACTATGTTGATGGGCATGTAGGACTGCCTAGAAGAGAGTGAATAAGGCCACAATTTTTTAATTAGTGTTTGGAGTCGAAGTACTTTTCCCTATGAGAGTTCATGTTACCCTCCTTGTGTATTGTGTGCACAAGAGGACTTGTTGATGAGAAGTAAGTAGAGGAACACATTGATAAACTGAAGCAATTGGACAAGAAGTGTGTGATTATAAGATGGATTCAAAAGATAGAGAAAGCTAGAAAAAAGGCTTAGCAATGGCATATTAACAACACTTTCATTGACTCCAACACCTTGGGAAGCTTTGTGACCTTAACTATATTTATTGTTATCACAGTTAAAACATAACCCTTTGGAATATTTTTCTTCGATATTTTGAGGTGTCAGTGTTGGGAGCACAATGGAACGAGAGGGGGGTGAACCATCTCCTTACAAACTTTCAATCATATTGGATCATTGCTTATCAAAAATCAGGACATTGGACCATGGCATTAGATGTTTCATGGTTACTTATCAATGGGAGTAGGTTGAAGCCCTAAGCTAATCAATAAAGCTTCTTTTGTGTTTGTAATGGGAATAATTTCCATTTAGAATAAATTTCCACTTTTGTTTCACAATATCTTATATTGTTATTTTAATATGTGTTCATGCGTAGGAGCTGATTACCTAACCCCATGCATAGAGGAAAACCCCTGATTTTCGTAACGCTGACAACCCTAAATGTAGCACTATACTTGGTAGGTGGTTCATGAAGCACCAACGCGATGGAGGCTAAGATGACCCCCCATGATTGAAAAATGTGTTGGTAGGGAAAATAAACCACCTTATGATGTTCTATATAGTCTAAATTGCAAATTTCTGGACCATTTGAGTTACTGGAAGTGATAAAGACCAATGATTTAGCTCACACTCCTTCAAATCCTAGGTCTTTAAACTTGCATAAACTAGCTCTAACTTCACTTCTCAAGTATATAAAAATCTTGCACACATGTTTTCCTTGAATATTAAACTTGTCACACACTTGAAGATGCATGAAAGAATACTTAAACAGCCTGATAAGTAATAGTCTGATATAAGGTTACAGACTTCCACGTGTGGGAGAAATCAAACAGATCACTCAACTAGCTCAAGGTAGAAAAACACTTTAAAACTAAAAATAAGTCATTAGGTAAGCTGTTCTTAATGTGGATTCAAATTGGAATAATTTTCCTCATAAATAGGGCATGAACAATAAATCATTCTTACATTACTTTGAAGAACTTGTTGAAGACCACTACAAGTGACCCATAGTGGAAGTGTGGCAAACCAAAAACCCTATGTGACATGAACCAAAAATCATAAAAAGTGAATTGGAATGAGCACAAAATCTATTAACAAAAGAGTGATTTTCTAGTAATAATTTAAAATTAATCAACATGTTTAAAATAAAATTTAAAAATCATATATGGTCACAAATTTTAATCAACTAATCAAAACATTTCATTGAATGGGACACACTGCTTCATAGGTTGACTTCTCAAAACACATAGTTGAGGTCATCAAGTGCATAGATTGAGCAAGACATTATGGTTCACCTTCAACTCTGCAAGCATAAAACCAAATCAGGTCAAGTATTGAATTTTAGCACCTAGGGCAAATTCAATACAATTTATAACAATTATAAGTAGTTGGAGAATGAAAATGACACCAAAAAAGTCACCAAAGAACAAGAAGCCTTCACCAATGATGCTTCCCAGAAGATATGGTCTTTGAAATTTTATATTTGATTAGAAGTTTTTTGGACACTTTCAAGGGCCTCCAAAGTGGATTCAAATGATGCAAAATAGTGATTATAATCACATAACACGAGATCATGAGACCAATATCAACCAATCTATGTCATGCTTCGGGAGAATTGAATTATTCAGATAAATAGTTTGTCTTGGAGGTATCCAATAAGTGTTCTTGACAAATTGACTATAGAAACTATATAAAGAGCTCAGAAGGATAAGGAAAACCTATAAGTTGTAAATATATCTTAGATAATTTTAAGACTCCTTGAATCACCACCTAACTCCAGCCTGTAGCTCCTGTTATAGAATCCTTTTTCTGAATGACTATTTTTTACTGCCATATTACTATTCTTTGACCAGATTGATTTTAATGATTCACATTCTTTGATTCATGATATTACATCACCATGACGATACAATACCTCTTTTTACATCAATAAAATCTCATAGGAATCAAAAGGATCAAGTATTTTGCCACTCGCTTGAGGATAACCTAGTTCCAAAAGAAAAGGTCTTCAGAAACTAACCTGTGCGTGGAAACTCAAATAACCTATATCAGTACCTTTATGGAACACATGGAGCAAAGTAAATTTTGGAATAAGCTACATGTCCTAGTGAAGGCTAAAAATAGGAAAAACAAATATAACATAACCACTGCAAGTCTAGGGTTTTAAACTATATAAATAGTTGTTTACCTTCTTAACATTCATTCATAAAATGTGACGATGAAATTACCTCATTATTTTTTTGAATGCTGGATAAGGATGTATTTAAAAATAGATTTAAATTATAAGTGTCCCATTCATGTTACATATATTTAGGATGAGCATTCTTAGGATTAAAGCATGTAAGTGGTGAATGCACTTGTTCTGACACCTGTTTCATCGAAATAGATGTTGTATCCTTGCAAAATTCACATGTGACAACCTGATACTAGTCCGACATCATAAAGAGGTTTCAATTTCTAATCATATAAAAGTCATCAGTAATAGATGATTGATGCATGTAAATATGTCCATCCACTGAGTTCATGTAATAGAATGACCCCTTATGCTTGTACACTCTAATAAGGTATGGATCATATTTAATAGAACACTGTCACTCATCATGTAATGAAAATGGTCAAAAATTGTTAATACATCGTTATACTATGCTGACCTAAATGCATACATGTGCTATATATCTCCATACCACAATATAATACCTCATAATGTCCATACTTGCTCCAAATGAGCATTGAAACATGGTTACCAACCTATATGTGCAAACTGCATTTCATTGAGTGCCCAAGTAAACTCAAAACATGAACTCTCCATCATGATAAGTGATTGCTTCAAGTGAACACCTAGAATCTCCAATGAACAGGTGAACATCACCTATGTGCTAAGTCAACCTTGATGAAGTGTTAAAAACTAGAATCAAGCCATGGTCACTGAGAGAGAAAGGAATGCAGGACAAAGAAGTACCTGGAGAATCCATGTATATCGATGGATAGGAAGCATAATTGATGTAATCTACACCATCATGAACTTTGTGGGAATGAACCTGAGGTTCTTGCATCCTTTACAACTCTTATGTTGAATTCCAACATTTTTCGTATGGTTGGGACTTTTTTTGGGGTTAGCACACCAGGTTGTACAGATATATATTAGATCTAATCATACATGCAATAAAAATGGATATTCTACCTAAAGAAATATACAAAACAAGAGATATAAATCAACACCAGATTTAACGTGGTTCACCCAGTGTGGGCTACATCCACCAAGAAACAAACCAATCTATTATCACAGAGAAATACAATGAATATTTCTACACCTCTCACGATGAAGAATACTTTCTTTCTCTCATAGCTTTCCTTCTCTCAAAGAATTCTCTCTCTCACAATTATTTCCACAATTCTCATTAACTCTCTCAATCCTTTTTTTACACTTCTAAACCCTAGATTTCATGCTTATATAGGCATATACAAACTTAGGGAACTTAGCCATGCAATTACAATCAATAGATCTCACTTTAATACTAAAGATAGATCTAATTCACGTGAACTTAATTAAAACACGCATACAACATGGTAACCTTAACACCGGTTAGCCCTAACTGATGTTGGTTCCTCCTTTCTTGACTAATGCTGGTCCATAGGTGACTGATGTTGGTTCCTCATACCTGATGTCGGTTACTATGTATTCCTGCAAGTTTAATATAGCATGCTAAACTGAAGTAATTGAGCTCCACAACTCAACAATCTCCCACTTGGAGATAAATCATTGCATTATACCTGTACAATGCCATTCTTGGATCCTTTCCTTAGCTTTGTTTCTTCCTCTTCAAGTCTCAAACTTGAAGACCAACAGAAGTGGAGTGTAGCTCCAACTTCTCTTTTACTAATGGCTTCATTAGCATATCCGTAGGATTTTCACTCATATGAATCTTCTCCAGTTTCAACTACCCATCCTCCAATACCTATCGTATGAAGTGATACCTCGACTAAATGTGTTTCGTTCTAGAATGAAACGTTGAGTTCTTTGCCAAATGAATTGCACTCTGACTTTCACTGAACAATTTACAACCATCTTGCTCCTTTCCCAACTCTTCCATGAACCTTCTCATCCATATCATCTCCATTCTAGCCTTTGTAGCTGTAACATACTCTACCTTTGTAGTAGACAAAGCCACAACCTTCTGCAATCTTGAAATCCAGCTAACTGTCGTGCCACCTACTATGAAAATATATCCAGTAGTGCTCCTTCTACCATGCAGATCACTAGCCATGTCTAAATCAACATAGCCACGTAAAGAAATGTAATGACCTCCATAGCATATAATTGTATTCTAGATGTCCCTCTCAAATACCTGAGTATCCATTGGACTGCTTTCCAATGCTCTTTACCTGGATTGGCCATAAATCTACTCACAACTCCCACTTCTTGTGCAATGTCTGGTATGGTATAAACCATAGCATACATGAGACTCCCAACTGCTAAAGCATATGGTACTCATGTCATGTATTTGACCTCCTCGTGTGATGAAGGAACACTAATATTTTCACAATTTGAAGTGTCCATCCATAGGTGTACTTACAGGTTTTGAATTTGTATTTTAAACCTTTCCAACACCTTATTGATATAATCCTCCTGAGACAAATACAATTTCTTGTTCTTCATGTCTTTGTGTATTTGCATGCCAAGGATTCTTTTGTAGCTCTTAAATCCTTCATAGCAAATGTATGAGCTAGCTTTCCTTTAAGCTCACCAATGTCCTACATACTAGATCCTGTAATAAGCATATCATCCACATACAGTAACAAAATAATATAGCTCCCATTTTCTAAGCTTCTTGAAATAAACACAATGATCAGATTCACATCTCAAGTAACCATGCTCATGCATGAAACTATCAAACCTCATGTACCATTTCCTTGGAGCTTGTTTGAGCCCATATAGACTATTTTTCAACCTGCACACTAATTTCTCCTTACCCATTGACTTCATACCCAAGTGGGTGTTGCATATAAATCTCTTCATCCAAATCACCATGAAGGAAATGTCATCTTCACATCTAGTTTACTCTAAATGTAAATCATGTACTGCAACTAAACTCAATACAGTATGAATAGAAGTCATCTTAACAATAGGAGAAAATATTTCACCAAATTCAATACCTACTTTCTATGAAAATCCCTTTACTACAAGCCTTGCCTTGTACCTTTTCTGTCCACCCTCTTCTTCCTTGATCCTGTAAACCCACTTGTTCTGATAATGTCTTCTTACCTGAAACCTTACCAAATTTTAATCTAGTTCTACAAAGGATCCATCTGCTCATTCATGTCATGCTCCCACTAAATGTGGGTCTTTATCCTGCATTGCTTCTTCAAAGCTTTCTGGTTCACCATTATCAGTCAATAATAAATAAGATAGAGAAGGTGTAAATCATTTCTGGAGGTTTACTTACCCTTTGTGACCTTCTCACAGGAGTTTGGGGTACCGGAGGCTCAATCTGGACCTCCTGGACATTTGTTTCCAATTCTGACAGTGACTGACGTTGGTCACCTGTAACTGACACCAGTTCTGCTAACCGATGACTCAGGTTTGGCTATTTTGTAAACTGATACATGGTATTGATGTTGGTTAGGGGTAAACCGACACCGGTTACTGTGTAACCCTGTAGGTATTAATTTTAAATCTGAGAGTTCATTTTCATTCAAAAACTTCTCAACCGGTTCACCTTGGGTACCAAAATTTGATCCTTATACATTCTCTTTTCATTCCATTCAATGTCACGAATCCTAATAATTTTAGAATTCTCTAAATTCTAAAAACGGAATCCGAAATCACCAGAGCCATAACCAATGAAAGTAAATATTTTGGATTTAGCATCCTATTTTTTCTATTTTCCTTATCAATATGCACAAAATATTCTGAACCAAAAACTTTAAGAAAAGAAATATCTACCTCTTTTTTGCCATCCAAGATTCCTTCTGGTATTCCTCCATCTAGTGAACTTGAAGGCCCATAGGTAATAAAATAAACCGTTGTGTCAACTATTTCCACCCAAAACTGTAAGGGAAATCTAGAATGTATCCTCATACTTCTAGCACATTCCATGATTGTCCTGTTCATTCTTTCTACAACACCATTCTCCTGTGGTGTTCTTGGAACCATCCTTTCTCTACATATTCCATTCACTGAAAAAATAATCATTGAAATCCTTGCTACAGTATTCACCACCATTATCAGATCTAAGGCACTTTAACTTTGAATTTGATTCATTCTCAACAAGGGCTTTCCATCTTTTAAAAGTCTCAAAAACATTATATTTATGTTTAATACAATAAACCCATACCTTTCTTGTAGCATCATCAATGAAAGTAACATAATATTGGGATCCTCCATGAGAAGCTACCTGGGCTGGTCCCCACACATCTGAGTGTACAAGCTCCAATTTTATGCTTCTTCTTGGTTGCCCCAACTTTGAGAAATCTCACTCTCTTTTTCTTTCCAAAGATACAATGCTCACAGAAATCAAGATCTAAAACTTTCAAATCTGATAACTTACCATTAACCTTTAAGATTTGCATTCCTTTTTGACTCATATGGCCCAGCCGATTATGCCACATGCATGCATATGAATATGAAGTAGATAACACAGAAAAGGAATCAATAATACAGGTAGAATAAATATAACGTTCCTACCTTCTTGCCTCTTGCTACAACAAAGGCACCCTTGGTGCCCTTGGTGACTTTCCAAGAGTCTGTTGTGAATGTAACCATGCAACTAGTTTCACCTAGTTGTCCTGCAGAAATAAGATTGCTCTTGAGGCTTGGCACATGCCTCACATCTTTCAATACCCATGTATTTCCATTCTTCAATTTTAGATGAAATTCCCTTTACCAATAATACTGCAACGTTCATCATCACCTGAATAAACATGCCCAAAATTACCCTGGACATAATTTCTGAAATAACCCTTATTAGGGGTTGCATGGAAAGAATCTCTTGAATCTAAAACCCATGATTCTATTTTATTATCCAAAGAAAGAATAAGAGCATCTTGCATTACCTCTTTTGCAGAAACATTTTCCTCTTTACCTTGTCTCTTGGTACATTCTCTTGGGTGTTGGTTCTCTTGATCATTTTACCAACAATCCTTCTTTACATGAACTTTCTTTCCACAATTCCAAGAGATTATTACCTCTACCTCTGGACTTAGATGTTTCATTCTTATGACTTTGATTTCCCATTATTCTTACTCTTGGATCTCTCTTTCTGCCTGCATCTACTTTCTACATTCAAAGCAATCCTAGATGATGGTTCCTTTGTACTTTTCCTACAAATTTCTTCATTCAAGATTATACTAACCACATCATCAAACTTCAAAATGTTATTAGCAGATGTTGTATTACTAACAACCATTACCAAGTTATCTCAACTATCAGGCAATGAACATAAGAATAAGTGTGCTTTCACTTCATCATCAAACAGAATATCAACCGATTTTAACTGATTTACAATAGATAGGAAATCATTCAGATGATTAGATGGAGATCCACCTTCATGCATCTTAGAACTAAATAGTTTCTTCATCAAACAAATTTTTTTTGAAAAGCACTAGGTTTTTCATATAAATTAGCAAGGGATTTCATTAACTTTACTGTAGATGTTGCTTCTTTAATATTGGAAGCCACAGATGTTGTCAGGATCAATCTTATAGATCCCAAATCCTTTCTGTTAAAAATCTTCTATTCTTCATCAGTCATCTTTGTAGGTCTAGAAATTTCATCCAATGGTAAGTACAAATCTCTTTTATATAAATAATCCTCAATCCTCCTCTTCCATAATTGATAATTGCGGTCATCAAACTTCTCTACCTTGTATTTGTTTTCTTTTGCCATTGTTGTAGATCCCACTCAATCATAAAACTCTTTGTGAGTAAATCTGTCAACACATAAAACCCTCAAACAAAGCTCTGATACTGGTTGTTGGGTTAACATAAGGTTATACAGATAATATATCAGATATAAGCATACATGTAATAAAAATAGATATTTCACTAGAAGAAATATACAAAACAAGAAATATAAATCAACACCAAATTTAACATGGTTCACCCAGTGTGGGCTACATCCACCAAGAAACAAACCAATCTATTATCCAAAACTTTCAGAAGATATACAATGAAGATTTACAATCTTCTACACTTCTCATGATGTACAATACTTTCTTTCTCTCAAGCTTCTCCTTCCTCTCCAAGAATTATCTCTCTCACAACTATTTCCACAATAATCATTGACTCTCTCAATCTTTTTTTTTTACTTATAAACCCTAGCTTTCATGCTTATACAAGCATATACAAACTTAGGGAACTTAGCCATACAATTATAATCATTAGATCTGATTTAATACTAAAATTAGATCTAATTCCCGTGAGTTAAATAAAACACTCACACATAGGTAACCAATGATGGTTAGCCCTAACTGATGTCGGTTCCTACTTGCCTGACCAATGTCGGTCATAGGTGACCGATGTCGGTCCCTTCATAACTAATGTTGGTTACTGTGTTTTCTTGTAAGTTTAATATAGCATGATAAACTGAAGTAATTGAGCTCCACAAATCAACAGGGAGAATGATGGTCTTGGTGGTCCTGGCATATGTCGTTCCCAAACTGAGGTGAATTCATGATGTTTGGACAAATCCCTTTCTTCCATCATCCAAGCAAGGACCATAGATTTAGAGATCGAAGTCAGGTTAAAAATACAAACATCATGTTGGATGTTATCCTTGAGACCTCCCAAAAATAGGTCATTGAGGTTCTCATTAGAGATATCCTCCACTCTCATGGATAAATTCTAAAATTGTTGAATGTAATCCTTGACCAGACATGTTTGTCGTAATCTGGAGAGCCGACTGAAGTAGTTCTCAGTGACATTATTGTTATAGTGTAATTGAAGTTCATCTGCGAATGCTGACCAGAAGAGATTGAGTCCTTTTTTTATTTTTATGCTTGCAACAAGCGATACTAAACGAATTGGTATGGTTCCAAGTATAAGGATACTACAATCACCTTCTATACACTAGAGGTTTAGTGTTGAAAGCACCCTAAAATTTACAAAACAAATTGCATAATTAATTAAGGAAGGCTAACACCATTACCATCTCTAGTCAAGGATATAAGTCTAGGAATGTAACATTAAGATAGAAGCTTAAAGGAATGCTTAACTAAAATGAATACAATTCAAAATATAACTAAACATGTCTACTAATATGCTCAATTACCTAACATGGGCCTAAATAGACCTAAGAGAGCAATCAAATTGGGATGGTTGCTACTCCAAACAAGGTGAAATGGCCTCTCCAAATGACTACATGGTCATTTTGGATATCCATCAACTAACCTTGTTGAAGGATTTTGGTAAGGATTGAGCTCAGATTTAAATCATATTTCTTATATGAGATGCAAATCAAAGCATGGTGTTAAGTATTAAGGTAAGAGGTAAACTCTTTTTATAGTTTTATTTTTGGGAAAAACTTGTATTTTAGTGCATGAGGGACTAAAAGCCCCAAATTAGATTAGAATTGCTAATCATGATTAAGCTTTGTTAATCACAATTAATGAATTATCAAGTGATTAAGATATGTGGAGCCTTAATCAACCGCTTAGGGTCAACTAGGAGGCTAGGATAAGATTTTAAAGATTGTTGAGACGTTGTGGAGGAAACTAGGGTGATTTTGAGTGGTTGGAAGAGGAGTTTTAGCCAATAGTAGGGTATATTGACCAAACCAAGGGCAAAATAGGCTTAATTAGCTAATAAACGATAATTGTATATTTTGAAGAGGATTTAGGCTTACGATTCATTGTAAAGTGGCATCATGAATGCGAAAGGGATTTAGTGATAAAAAAAGTGCTTGTTAATTTACCAAAGTGGCAAGAAACGTTACTTAATTAGCAGAAATCACTAATTATAACGAAATTGATAAGAATGAGAGTGATTTGTGTGTGTTTTGGCAATAAGATTGCAAAAGCAGAATTTAGGTGTCTACATTTGCCCCTATTTAAGGTGAATTAAGTGACTTCACTTCAAATATAGTAGATAAGAATATATAAGTAAGTTTTTGAAGAAAAATTAGTAGAATGAAGGATGTCCCCTTGAGTGTCAATGGGGTGATAGAAGAAGTCAATCGATGATCGAAAATATGATTGAAATGGATAGAAGAAATAGGATAGAACGGACCCAAAACCCTTGGTTATTTAGAAGGAAAAAGGATAGAGATAAACATGGTTGTTTATTGCCCCAGATGATTTGGAAAAAAAATTAGTACTAATAATAAATGATAATGGAGAAGAAATGATAATGGGGAATATAGGACAAACCTAATCTTTGCATCCAACCGTTCAATAAGCAACCTTGTTGTATCATTTTTCCCCTAGATCTACATCATCGGCCTTTATTGAAATAGACAAGAGTGTAAGATAACATGAAAATCTAAATTACTAACATTTTTTCATTGTTACGCAACTCCATGCAACATACATAATGCAATGCAATACAAGAAAGTAAACCAACTAACCTAATAGAGAAACTAGTACAATCACACATACTCAAACAAAACAATGTTCAAGATAATTGAACCAACGTTTTTGTTAGCAAGTTGTGGTTCCCAAATGTTCGTATTGTAACAACAAGGGTTAAATATGGTGCCCCAAGCAAGGATACATGCGAGGGGAATATTGGAGGACACAAGTAGTCCCATGGAATATCTTTCGTGCACTATGACACAATCTCTGGCAACTCACTGATATATAGGGTATCGACATACCATGTAACCTAGCTTTTGTCAATGGAGGTAGGTCACAATGATCCACAAGTTGTTTAAGAATAGAACAAGTAAGAAATTTAAAAAGATGTTTTTGTAGGAAATTTTTTGATGTTCAAGGATAATGCATTTGACACAAGCTTTAGCTGCGTGAATGACGTTTACCAATTTTTGAATAAAATTAAATTTTTGCAATTTTTTGGATTTTTAATTATTTTACCAATTGTTTTGGGTTTTTGATTGTTTTACCAATTTGTTTGGGTTTTTTTTTCGAAACATATTTGAATGTTTTTTATTTTTGAAACATATTTGAGTGTTTTTTATTTCTGAAACATATTTGAATATTTTTTATTTTTGAAACGTATTTGAATGTTTTTGTGATTTTCTAGAAGTTTTCTAAAGCTATGTACAGGAAGATGAAAAAATGTGAATACCCCCAGTGACAGATGGGATGTACACGGGAATAATGTCATGCGTATGCGTAAGAAAGTGAAGATGAAAAATTACCCCAACGTTAGATGGGAATATTAAAAGGAAAACTCTTCATGTGCAGAAGTTAGATTAGGGCCAATATAGATAGGTTCAAAATAATGATGAACGTAACCCAATGACGTGCTAGGAAGGAGCAAGGATGCCCCCAGCGTAAGCTAGCCAAGAAGAACATGATATAAAGAAGTGGAAGATTTTTTTGAGAAAAGGGACAAAGGTGTCCGCAAACATGGAAAAAATTCACTATTATACACATGGATGTTCTGAATGAAGTAGAAGAACAACGTGAATATTGGGAATGTAGCTTAGAAGCCTCACGATGAAGAAGCGATGAGCCAAAGGCACAAATCATGAGACAAGATACATACTAGAGTAAGAGTCTAAACAAGGTCCAAAAAAGACACTTGGTAACATAATAATCTTGTTTGCTCATAGAGATCCAGTGTGTCCATGTGGAAATTTATTACCTCTTGGAGGGAAGATTTGATAGACAATAAGTGAAGACACCTTACCAAATGTGTAGGAATGATTTATTTTTCAAAGTTGATTTTTTTTTGTGAATGGATTGTGGAATGAGAGTTGTACATTTCTCTGTTGTAAATCAAATGTCCATACCCTGATGGAGATGTATTTGATTCTAATCGCAACATTTCTCTACTGTCAATTAGGTGTCCATAGCCCCGGTAGATATTATTGGAAATGCCCAAGAGAGAGTTATATATCAATTTACTTTTGTTTTTAGCATTTGCTTTTTGATTTGATTGATTTTGTTTTTCTTTCTGAAAACTTATGTCATCTCTCTTGTTTGAAAAGGGGTTCAGAACCACTAACGACTTGATGGAAGGAGGCAGAAGTGCTTGTGATGATGACATTGGCTAGTGTCAACAAATATGTCCAAAAGTTCTTCGCAATAATTTTTTTAGATGTTGATTGTGATAGGATCTCTATGAGGTCAATCGTTCTTTTATTTACCAAGGTGATAAAAGACCAAGGCCAAACGGATACCATAGAGATAAATGTCACAAAATACATGAAAATAGGCTAACCAAAATATCACCGAAGGGATGAAAATGGTAGGAAAAATTGTAGAAGAAGAGCAAGAAAGGGAAGAAAGAAAATCCGTGTGTATGTAATACCTGATTGCAATGTTGTATCATTTTTCCCCTGGATCTACATCATCGGCCTTTATTGAAATAAACAAAAGTGTAAGATAACATGAAAAGCTAAATTACTAACATTTGTTCATTACTACGCAACTCCATGCAACATACACAATGAAATGCAATACGAGAAAGTAAAACAATGCTTAAATCGATGTAACATACAGAATGCAATGCAATACGAGAAAGTAAACCACCTAACCTAACATAGAAACCAGTACAATCACACATACTCAAACAAAAAAATGTTCAAGATAGTTGCACCAATGTTTTTGTTATCAACTTGCGGTTCCCAAAGGTTTGTATTGTAACGACAAGGGTTAAATATGGTGCCCCAAGCAAGGGTACATGTGAGGGGAATATTGGAGGACACAAGTAGTCCCATGGAAAATATTTCGTGCACTATGACACAATCTCTGGAAACTCACTATTGCACAAGAGTATCAACATAACATGTAACCTAGCTTTTGTTAATGGAGGTAGATCACGATGATCTGCAAGTCATTTGAGACAAGAACGAGCAAGAACTTTAGAAAGATGTTTTTGTAGGAAATTTTTTTATGTTCGAGGATAATTCATTTGACACAGGCTTCAACTGCGTGTATGACGTTTACCAATTTTTGAAAAAAAAAAATTGCAATTTTTTTTATTTTTAATGATTTGACCAAAAAAAAATTAGTTTTTGATTGTTTTACCAATTTGTTTGGGTTCTTTTTTTCGAAACATATTTGAATGTTTTTTATTTTTGAAACATATTTAAGTGTTTTTTATTTCTGAAACATATTTGAATGTTTTTTATTTTTGAAACATATTTGAATGTTTTTATGATTTTCTAGAAGTTTTATGAAGCTATGTACATGAAGATAAAGAAATGTGGATAACCCCATCAACAGATGGGATGTACACGGGCAGAATGCCATGCGTATGCACAAGAAGTGAAGATGTGAAATTGCCCCAGAGTTATAGATGGAAATATTCAAAGGAAAACTCTTCATGTGTAGAAGTTAGATCAGGACCAATATAGATAGGTTCAACATGATGATGAACGTAACCTAATGACGTGCTAGGAAGGAGCAAGGATGTCATCAGCGTAAGATGGCCAAGAAGCAGATGATGGAAAGAAGTGGAAGATTGTTTTTGAGAAAGGGGACAAAGGTGCCTGCAAACATGTAAAAAAGGCATTATTATACACATAGATGTTCTAAACGTTGGGAATATAGCTTAGAAGCCTCATGATGAAGAAGTGATTAGCCAAAGGCATAAATCGCAAGACAAGATATAGACTAGAGTAAGAGTCTAAACAAGGTCCAATAAAAGAATCTTGGTAACATACTAATCATGTTTTCTCATAGAGATCTAGTGTGTGCACGTGGAAATTTATTACCTCTTGGAGGGAATATTTGATAGACAACAAGTGAAGATACCCTATCCAATATGTAGGAAAGATTTATTTTTAAAAGTTGATTTTTTTTTGTGAATGGATTGTAGGAGAGTCGTACATGTCTCTGTACATACCCAAAATTGTATGTACTGTACAGTTAGAAATTGGTTACAGAAGCCCCAATGATGATACAGGTCTCCTCGCAAGGTGTTCGGGATCCGGAAAAGCTCTCGGAGTATGCGTTAACATCCCGCATGCCCCGCCTAGCCCCCATGCTCTTTGTTTTCCCCTTTTTTCTTCTTTCCTTGGCCTTTTGATCTTCAGTGATGAAACTGCCGCCCTGATCAGGGTGGCGGTCCTGTAACCGCCGCCCTGCTCAGAGCGGCAGTCCTGCGCGCGTTTTCCAGAACATTCTTTTGATGCGACTCACATGAAATATCACGTTTCACTAGCTTTCCTTGCCAACTTGAGCATGCATTTATGTTTTTGGTCCCCTGGAATAGTGTTTTTCCTTTGTTTATTGTTTAGGAGTTCAGTTTGGTTTTGATTTTTGGGTGATTGAATTCCTATAAATGCATGGCTTGTGCTCAAACAAAGGGCCTGATTTTGAAGACTGATCTTTTCTCTCATCTCCTCATTTTAGTATTTTAGCTTATTATCTTGTTTAGAAGCCATAGTTTCAATTCACTTGCATCTTTAGTTAGATTGCTCAGCTGTTGGTAAGCCACATACCCATCTTGTGCAAGCAGTGTTGTTATTTCACCCAATCTGGTCTGAAGTTTGTCTCTGAATTTCTCTTTGCATTAGATTTAGCTATTATTTTGCTTAGAATACTTGTTTTAGTTCATTTGCATGCTCATTAGCATTGTCCAGCTGTTGGTAAGCCACATATCCAGCTTGTGCAAACAGTGTTGTTGTTTTATCTAATCCATTGGAATAGAATAGCTTAGGAAGCCATTAAAGTTGCAGGTTTTTGCTCTTCAAACAGGAAAGTTTCAGGTTCTAGTCACTTTGTGTTGCATGACTCACAGTAAAATCCCGCTAGGAATCGCATAAGCCAGGCTCTGTACTCTTGCGCTATCCCTCTCCTACTCACATTTTCGGTCTGCATTCTGAGCTGTCCTTGTCCCAATATCTACTCTTGCCGATGCTAGCATTACACGCTTTTCTAGATCCACGTGAACATGAAAGAACGAGGAGATCACACTAAGGGGACAAGATCGCACACGCCATCGGATTCGCCACTGTTCTGCGGAATCCAGGTTTTAACTTTCAAAGTTCTAGTTAGAATCATATCAAATAGAGTAGATAATTGCTTCATTTCAATGACTTTTATTCTCGATATTGCTAGGGAAGCTGTGAGGATTGATAGTTTCTGAGAAACTATGATTCACTCCTCACTTCTGAGGTAGGATCAAGAATCTTGCAGATAGATTAGACGAGCTATTTTATTTATTTAGAATAAAATCTACAAATTGCACAGGCTGATAACTACACTCGGTTATTTTGTCTGTTTTAAATTATTGTTTAGTTGTTATTCCTAGATACGCTTAAAATAGTTTGCTTTCCTTAAAATTCTTGAAAGATTTCTTAGAAGAATAGAAGTTATATATATGTTTTAGATTTATTCCACGTAGTTAGAATTTGCTTCGTTACAGTTAGATTTACATTTTATTTTGTATGACAATCACGGGACCTCAGGAGCCCAGAGAATATATATTTGAGCCAATCGTGCCTCAACCAAACCTTGTCACAGCAATAGTTGACATAGACCAAAATCTCAGAATACAAGTATTCCGAACAACCACAGATCTACAACTGATCAGTTCTCAATTAAGAGGGTTAAACATAGAAGACGACCAAGTACACACATTTTGGTCAAACCAACCAAACTACAAATTACCCTAGACAAACATTCGCATGACTGTAGAAGGGTTCGAAAGAGAACAAACCTTTGGCTGTGATCCTTTGGTCCCACAGCCAGGTGCAGGAGACACTCTCACAGACATAGACACTAGTTTAAGGATCCAAGTTGCTCGTGAACACCTGTGAGATATTCTGAGAAAATCACACAGTTATTGGTCCTAAACATAGAAGCTGAGAAAGCATACGATTACTGGATACTAGGGATTAGAACTTGATTTCGCGTATGACCATAACAGGACCGCAACAACCAAGAGCCTATGGTTGCGATCCACAGATCCCACAGCCCAACGAGTCCACAAGTCAATTAGATATAGACGCTGGCTTACGCACACTAGTATTCCAATCCACTCCACTTCCACCCATCATCATCGAAAAATTGTCCTTACTGGATATAACAGCTAACAAAGCTAGAGAATTCTGGACCAGGCCAGAGAATCGTCCGTAGAGTTAATTGTATTCACCATCCACCATATGACCTTATCTGGAGACATACACGAAACTATCCTAGGTCATTTTCCATGTATTCCATAACCCATAGATCGAATCACGCTAGAGCTCGATATTGATTGGAGCCTTCGAGTAGTCATCCTTGCCGATCGATCTATCACACGAGTCCAAGTTAGAAGGGCCTTCTTTGCCTTAGATTCACAAATTCCACTAGTGCGTGTCGAAGACATTAGACTGCCTAACTAGTTTGTCTGAATCCAACGCATATTCTACCCCCACCCGGCTGTCTCGGCACGACCTCGAGAGGTCGGGTACGTGGAAGAGTCACTTGTTGATTCTCACGCTCACCTGTCACTTTTCCGGCGTACAATCTCCATTGCCAGTCATGCGTCCATAGCCCCAACAGAGATGCATTTGATTCTAATCAAAACATTTGTGTCTCTACTACCAGTCAGGCGTCCATAGCCCCAGTAGATATTATTGGAAATACCCCAAGGGAGAGTTATATATCAATTTTCATTTGTTTTTAGCATTTACTTTTTGATTTGATTGATTTTGTTTTGCTTTCTAAAAATCTTATTTCAACTCTCTTGTTTGACAAGGGGTTAAGAACCACTAATGGCTTGATGGAAGGAGGGTGGAAGTGCTTGTGATGATGACATTGGATAGTGTCAACAAATATGTCCAAAATTTCTTCCCAACAAGTTTTTTAGATGTTGATTGTGATAGGATCTCTATGAGGTCAGTCATTCTTTTATTTACCAAGGTGATAAAAGACCAAGGCCAAATGCATACCATATAGATAAATGTCATAAAATGTTTGTGAATAGGCTAACCAAAATATCATCGAAGGGATGAAAATGGTAGGAAGACTTGCAAAAGAAGAGTAAGAAAGGGAAGAAATAACATCCATGTGTATGCAATACCTGATTGCAATGTGTGTTTGTTTACCTTTTTTTTTGAAATGTTTTCTCATTTTTTGTGTTTTGAATTTTTTGAAAAGGTGAGACCAACAAGGTCACTTGGTATGATAATATCCAACAACAATGTTAGTTATCCCTTGATAAGGAAGACTAGGCATGTTTGCTTATCTTGCAATGTGTGTTTGTTTACCTTTTTTTTTGAAATGTTTTCTCATTTTTTGTGTTTTGAATTTTTTGAAAAGGTTGAGACCAACAAGGTCACTTGGTATGATAATATCCAACAAACAATTTTAGTTATTCCTTGATAAGGAAGACTAGGCATGTTTGCTTATCAAGAGTCATATTATCCCCGATCTCAATGATTGTGGTGAGATCATACTCAATAGATGACTGTGTCTTATTGTGAAACATGGATGTTGTATGTGAGAGCTTCTTAAGGTCCCTATCCAGAGGTTTCTACACTTTGCGCCATACTTGATGGGTGTGTTGATGTGCATTTTTGAATCGTGGTTGATTTTGAACTTTTAGATCATTTAAATTGTTGTGAGATTTGGATCTCTTCGACTTTTTGAGCTTATTCTAATGAAGGAATCGTTTTGGTTTCCTATAAGCTAATATGTGACTTGTCTAATCTTGATAAGTGGGAGAAGAAAGTGGACAAATAAAATTGATGTGATAAATGATGGTTGGCTAGCCACAATCATTAATAAAAGGAAAATGTGATGGATGCAAATTATACAGTACAAGAATTTAAGAGGATGGGCTACCAATAGTTGTCCCATAGACTGAAGATAAAGGACTACCAGGATGTGGCCTTGATGAGGGACTACCTAAAGATGTCCCAGATATAGAAGATGATGGGCTACTAGGATGTGGCCCAAGAATCGAAGATGAGGGACTTCTAAGACGTGCCCCCACTATAAATGAAGAGGGGATACCCTAAGGTTAACCACATATAAAATAAAATGGGCTACCAAGAGGTGAGCCACATATAGAAGAAAATGGGCTACTAGGAGGTGAGACACACTTAGATGATGAAGGGCTACTTTGAGGTGCTCCACATATAGAAACAAACGATGGGCTACCAGGTGGTGACCCAAGGTGAGATTGTGATTGGGGGATCATGTTATGCAAAGAATGATGTGAAGAAAAGATAGGATCTTCCTCGATGGTCTTAGGATCTTCCCTAGTATTATGTCAAAAGGAATAAATTTCTTCTTCCCAATACGCAAGCGTATCGAAGTCAAGATTAAATCCTTGATTGTAATTCTCTAGGGGAATGCGATCATGTGACCCTAGGAATTGTGTGATCATCTCCTCATCTCAAGATGAATCGATTGGTAGGGATATTTATTCTTTGACCATAGGAGGTCGAATAAAAGAAATGGGTCCAACTGATGTGGAAGATTGAGAAGATGATGACTCAAGAGACAAAGTCGATTTAGATCTAGATGTCTCGCGAGTAGAAGAAGACATAAATTTGGAACTGATTGGCATAGGTTTTCCTAGAATATGGCATATTACCGAGAAACAATGAATATCACATAGAAAATCAGCATATGATTGTGAAATAGGAGTTGTCTAAGGTGTTTGCGATGTATGCGTCGACTTAGATGATTGTGACATGGGAATCGACTTTGATGATTATGACATGGGAGTCGACTTGGAAGATGATTGCGACATGGGAGTTGAATTAGAAGGATTTGGATTCACCCATATCTTTGAAGCAGGAAAAGGTTGTTGATGCATCGAATAAGGGAGGTCCTTCAAAGCACAGAAGGATCATGACTCAAGAACCAAATTATATGTTTGATTGATGGATATTGGCGCCATACGAATCTTCAAAGGAGGAAGATGTCGTTTAGGTGACTGATAAGGGGAATCCTAAAAAGAAAGGGAGGACTGTGAATCAAGAACTAAATTAGATTTTTGATTAGCGAGACTTGGGGCTGCACAGATCTTCAAAGGAGGAAGACGTCATTTAGGTGACTAATAAGGGGAGCCCTGCAAAGAAAGGGAAGACTACGACTTAAGACTTGAATGCATTAATAACTATAATGAGAATTTTCAAAAGACTGAGGTGAATCCAAAGAATCATAATAATATTTTGGATCAGATTCAGAAGAAGAGTGGGGGAACCTGAATAATAATTTGGATCAGAAGTGTCAAAACCATACCACTGACTATGAGATGAAGGTGGGGAATAGGGTACCCGAGTGGGTTCTCTAGCGTGAAGAACCAAATGAATTTTAGCCATGATGGGCATCCTTTGATGGGAATGCCAAAAATTTGATTCCTTAATGTCGTACGTATAAGAAACCTCATGATAGTTAGTTATTACGGGTGTTTGTGTGATACAAATGTCTAGATCAAGATAGTGTTATTGAAATCCTTCAATTGTAAGGAAGTTTTGTGTTAATTTGGGCAGCAGAACAAAAACTAGCTAGGTATTCAGAAAATACGGGCCCTAGGACAAGCCAAGCAATGTAACAACACTAAGTTGTTACAAAGAATACCAAACAATAAATGGTCACGAATCTGAAGGATCAATATGAACCCAAGGACACCAAAGAATAAAGAATGATCTACCCTAGAAAGTTAATACACAACAAGAGTTATCTAAGACACTACAATGATGTATAACATTCAAATCCAGTCACACCAAAAAGTTTACTCCCTATGATTTTTTGAGATAGGTTTGAAACCAAATAGTGACAACACAATATCACCGGTTAGGTCAAGTTTGAAACAACCAAGACCTAAATGTTAAGAAAATGTTGACACGATCCTCTAACAAGTTATACTTAAAATCAGTTTCTAAACACTAACAAAGTGTAAGTGTTGTAAAATGGATGATACAAATGTGAGAAACGAAACAACGATATTTGGATACATAATCCAACTTTATGAGAAAGAAAGATTTTAGTATCAAAATGGTGTTATAGCGATGCTAACAAAGTAACCTCAACACTTACAAAACTTGAGACAAGGCTAGGATGTAACAACTATGTCTAAGTATAACAAGAAATTGTTATGCATGTTGTAACTCCCGCTAAAATCTCCCACTTGAGACCCATAAAAACCTAGGTTTAGTTAGAAAATTACGGAATAATTTTTTTCTTTAAAAGGTGTTCACAAGGCTTCAAGGATAATTAAACTCAACAATTTACATTTCCATTATAAAACGACACTATAAAATATTAAGTATGATAAATCCATACCTAGCTCAAGTTTCCCTAGGGTATAAATTTACAAGGTCAAAACATAGGGTTAGATTATGCATTAAAATTAAAAGGGTAAATTCCCACTTACCCACTCTCAAAACTCACTAAAAGATTTAGGTATATTTTTCTCACATTCAACACACTCAAAACTTTATAAAAACATTTCCATTAGATAGGAAATTTCCTCACCTTTCCAGTGATATAAAGAAGTCCTTCTAACTCCTCATATTTCTCAAGTTATGGGCCGGCGGGCCTTGGGGTGAAAATTTTCCCAAGAGCGGGCATGCGGGCCTGGGGAGGAAAGTTTTCCATAACTCGGGCCTGCGGGCTTCGGAGAGAAATTTTTCCCAAAATATTTTGGGCCAACGAGCTTGGGGGATAAAACATAGTGCTTCGCCGCTTTGGGCAAAAAGAGCCAATGACGCCCGCCGCGCCCGCGAGTGTGCGACAAGACCTCATGCCTGAAGAAGGAAAGTTTACCCAAGTCCGCAAAGGGACACGTGTCCAAATTTTAACCAGGGTGGGAAGGTGGGTTACTAGATACCAAGAGGAATTTTTTACTTTTATCTTAACAGGGCAAAAAGGATCAAGTTTACCCGCTCCTCCGGCAATGCTCGGAGACGCCACGTGTCGGCAAACAATTTGCTGCGGTGTGGCGGGGCGGTGGAGAACTTAGGAAAATTTGACTTTTCAAGTAGAAATACTTAAGGGTTAAAAGCACTCCACTCTTTTTCCGACGCCTAAGGAAGCCACGTGGTAGTCCCTCGTTAGCTGCAGGGTGGCGGGCCAGTGGGGAGAATTAGGAAATTTTGCCAAATTTCAAAAAAAGTTAATTTTGTTAGCGCGAGCTCGTGCACCCGCGAAAGAGCTTTACCAAATGAAGAACGGGGGTGCAGGGCCGCAGAGGAAGATAGATTTTTTTTCCAAAATTAGAAAAAGGTTAAGTTAGTGGTTGTGGGCCCGCGCACTTGCGGAAATGCTTCCAAAAGCGAAGGGTGGGACCACGAGGAAAAAATTCCAAATTTTCCTTTTTCAAACTTAAATTATTTTTGACAAAAAAATGTTTTTCAGGTTGGCGGAGCGGTGGGAAACATGTAATATCCCACTTCCGGGATCAATATGAAAATTAGGCAAACCACCAACTCTCCAATGCTCCAATCAAATACAAATAGTCAAATCCAGTCAGAAATATTTGAACTGATCAAATAGATGACTCAATAAACCCAATAGAAGGGGTTTAATGGCCTCTAATGAATGGATTACTCCCAGCTGAAGCTAAACTCTTCAGGAATCATACTTCTTGATGGATTAATTATAAATGAGCTCATGCAAACATGCTCTAAAAGTAGTGCTTAAAGCATCAAGGAAACATACCACTCTCAGTTGTCAAAGTAAGGATGTCTTAGTCATAAAAGGGATGCAAACAAGTTACGATCCACTGCTACTATGGTTTGCTGTGATGGAGCTCCACAATTCTATTAAACTAAGCCTCATCAACAACAAATGATATCCAAACTGATCATTGAACCATGCAATATTATATTGAAAAAATAGACCTAGATCGCAGCCTTGAAGAGGCCCAAACTTACCAACAAATCATGTAATTACCAGTCGTTGGGCTTAATAAAATTGCACTCATAGTTTGTTGCTTATGTTAGGATCAAAACATGTAATAAATGCCCAACTTTCACCCCTAAAGAAGTCGTTGTTTGATGGAAATGAAGGCAGCCTACAGATTGCTATTACAAGGGCTCCAAAAACATCATTAAATCATCAATAAGTGAATGACATAGATGCATACCAACCCAGATTTATACCTCTCATACAAGTCGCATGAACTGCTCTAAAGGCATATATTAAATCTGATCCAAACTTTATCTATAGATCGCTGCAAAAGGGTTCATTATCCACTAAACAAGCATACATAATCATATCCAAATCTCCCTATCCAAATCACTACTATTAGAGGTTGCAAAACACCACAATACCATGCACTAATCAGATCACCATACTCAGAAATAAAAATCACATAGAAGACATGCAAAAGAGATGGAAAATCAATTCTAATATGTTCATTTTGCACTCAACTTTATCCTTTAAACTAGTCACCAACAAAGCATGCAATTCCCTAGGGTTTTTGTTGGGATATAGAACAAAATATTGCATTCAAACCAGTAGATTCAGTCAACACATAAGCACCATAAAAGTTGTTGTAACAAGGGCACAATAACCTGTAAAAATCTAAACGATCCATACCAAGTAATGCATGCAAAACAGTCCACAAAATACCATAAAAGAAGTCTTCAGGGTTTAGAGAACCACACACCCAAATCAATTTGTAAAAACACTCATAAACCCACTGCTACAGTGACGCTATAGTGATGTCGCTACAGTAAAAGGACAGATTTCACTTGCAAATTAAATCAAATGCTTGCCAAAACCAAAGACATGGATCTCACAAATAAATACTTCAACTAAATCTCAAAACCAGCTCGATCCAACCTCCCACGCAAGAGAGATAGAACATCAAAGGGCATGCATCCCAGCTCCATGCATGGAGTATCAAAATAAGGTCATCATAACATAATAATAATAATGGTCCTAGCACTCCTTTTATAAGCAAGGAGGCACAAAATTTGAAAACCCTAGGAGAAGGAAAATATTAAATAAAAGCAGTTTGTCTTCCCTAGGTGTGGCGTCCCCTTTGCAAAGGGTGATTTTATAAATTAAAAGCCACCTAAATATTTATTTAATTAATTCCCCATTTAATTTTTATATTTTGGGAATTAAATTAAATAATATTCATAATTAAATAATTAAATAATTATTGCTCCAGGTAATAATATTTAATTATTTATTAAAAATGTTCCCCTTGCACATCCCGAAGCCCACGGGGACGCATAGGCTAAGGGTCTTCAGAAAATGGGGACATTACAGTCCTCCCTTCCCAAGATTGCTTGCCCTCAAGCAATAGCAAGCTCATGCCTTTGGTACCTCCAAGGTAGCACTCCAAGAACCGGGTTCCCATACCACTCAAGTGGAGTAGCATTTGTAAGATCTTTCGCTGTTTCATCCTCCTAAAAGTGGCGAGTGAAAACTACTGCAATTTATTCTTCAAACCTGCACATGAAACAAACCAGTTAGAAAAATGAGTGTTGAAGAACACTCTCCATGCTTCTCCTTGGTATCTCCGTGGCTTGGATAGTGCCCAACTTCCTTTCATGCATGGGCTGCCCCCACAAACTGTTATATAGTCCCATACTTTGTTGTAGTCATGTTGTTTCTCATCAGAAATTAGATTTAGCCCTCCCCAATCAATCATGCATGAGTCACAACCAAACACCCATAACCATATCATCATCTGCTCATCAAAAATCTGAACTGTAGAATTAAACAACCTTGCATGATTTGACTTCTCATTCTGCTGTCCCAAAATTCCAGTCACATGCTTCCAGGGTTTCCTGTACTTTTGCCACACTTTTTCCCACCAAATGTTAGCTTACAAGAACAAGCCATACATTATTCCTCGTGAAACTCCATTGGATGTGGAAAAACTCATTACTCGTAAAAGAACATGAGTCAAAAACTTCATCACCCTTCTTATTATGTGGCCCATGATCATAAGGAATGTTGAATGAGTAATATAGCAATCCAAAAATAATAGATTCAACTAGTGCCAACAACCATAAATCATTCTTTCCATTACCATAAAATGTGCATGTAACAGGACCAGCTAAGTGGCTTTCATAAAAGAATGCAGCAGCAACTATAACCATAGAAAATATGTTCGTGGCTGTCCCGAAAAACTCAACAATACATATCACTTCACCCCTTATTTCAAAAAAATCAGTCATCATGCCTACTTGGAAATTCATCATGTAGTGGTGCCATGTGTTCAAGCAATTACCTTGAGGTGGGAGAACTTTCTCTCTCCCAAAAGTGGATGCTTGGATCACCAAGAAGAGTACCCCGGGCTGATTACTCATCTGCTGTCCATAACCCCAAAAAAATACCCAACTCATGACGGAAGATGTGTGTCCCACTATCCAACAAGTTAACAACAACAAGACATTCATCACAAGTGATTAGAGTAGGCTTAAAAAACTAAAAATTACCATTCTTTATGGTTGTCTTCATGATGTGAATGGCAAGAGGAATAATGGTGTTGCTGCTATGATGTCCATAATTCTTCCTTGGGCTGCCCCCAACTTCTTCTAAACTCTGAATTTCTGAGTTTGGTGCAGCGTGTTTTTCTCCCTCATTCTCCTCATCCAAAACCTCTTTTTCTTCCCTACAAGTGTGCATGCTTGGCGGGTAATGATGTGGGACCTTTATGGGACTTATGCCTTCCTTCTGTTCTTTCAATGGCTCACAGTGGGACCTCAAATCTGATTTTCCAAAGTGCAGATCTGAGTCTTCCCTTTGCTTCTTCTTTATGACTCCCTTTTTTGTCACTATATCATGCATGCGAATGTTAGAAGAAAAAGACATCTTTTCAATCAACAAAGCATTTTTACCTTGCTCTTTCTTCGATCCTTCATCTTCTTGTCCATGGGAGGTGGGTGACTCTATATGGCCATTGACTTCTTTGATGAGCTTATCCCAATATGCATCAACCGAAGTCTTTCTTTTTTGATCCACTTCTTTTCCTCTTCAAGTTACAAAACCCTTGGAGGGTCAAGAGGGCTTGGGTCTCTTGACTTAGTGCCCGGTATTCTTTGCAATAAGTATCAAAGTCACGCTTGAGCCATTCCTTCCATTCACCGTCACTAGCAAGCCCCATGATCTAATCTCTGCAAGCAACACCCACAAGGAGTAGAGGAAAGTAGCTCTGATACCACTATAATATCCCACTTCCGGGATCAATATGAAAAATAGGCAAACCACCAACTCTTAAATGCTCCAATGAATTACAAATAGTCAAATCCAGTCAAAAATACCTTGAACCAATCAAATAGATGACTCAATAAACCCAATAGAAGGGGTTTAATGGCCTCTAATGAATGGCTTACTCCCAACTGAAGCTAAACTCTTCAGGAATCATACTTCTTGATGGATCAATTATATATGAGCTGATATTGATGCAAGACATGCTCTAAAAGTACATGCTTAATCAGCATCAAGGAAACATACCACTCTCAGTTGTCAAAGTAAGGGATGTCTTAGTCATAAAAGGGAATTGCAAACAAGTTACGATCCACCGCTGCTATGGTTTGCTACTATGGAGCTCCACAATTCTATTAAACCAAGCCTCATCAACAACAAATGATATCCAAACTGATCATTGAACCATGAAATATTATATTCAACAAATAGTCCCAGATCAATAGCCTTGAAGAAGCCCAAACTTACCAAAAAATCATGCAATTACCAGTCGCTGGGCTTAATAAAATTACAGTAACAGTTTGTTGCTTATGTTAGGATCAAAACATGTAATAAATGGCCAACTTTCACCCCTAAAGAGGTTGTTGTTTGATGGAAATGAAGGCAGTCTACAGATCGCTATTACAAGAGCTCCAAAAACATCATTAAATCATCAATAAGTGAATGGCAGAGATGCATACCAACCCAGATTTATACATCTAATACAAGTCGCATTCACTGCTCCAAAGGCATATATTAAATCTGATGGACAAACTTTATCTATAGATCGCTACAAAAGGGTTGATTATCCACTAAACAAGCATACAAAATCATATCCAAATCTCCCTATCCAAATCACCGCTATTAGAGGTTGCAAGACACCACAATACCATGAACTAATCAGATCACCATACTCATCTAAATAACAATCACATAGAAGTCACATGCAAAAGATATGGAAAATAAGATCGCTGCTAATATGTTCACTTTGCATTCAAACAAGAGATCCTCTAAACATACAGTCACCAACAAAGCATGCAATTCGCTAGGGTTTTTTGCTGGGATATAGAATCAAAATCATTACATTCAAACCAGTAGCTTCAGTCAACACATGGAATGACCATAAAAGTTGTTGTAACAAGGGCACAATAACCTGTAAAAATATGAATGATCCATACCAAGTAATGCATGCAAAACAGTCCATGCAAAATACCATAAAAGAAGTTGCCAGGGTTTAGAGAAGCCACACACCCAAATCAATTTGCAAAAACACTCATAAACCTGCTGCTACAGTGACATCGCTACAGTAAAAGGCTACAGATAGTCACTTGCAGATTAAATCAAATGCTTGCCAAAACCAAAGACATGGATCTCACAAATAAATACTTCAATTAAATCTCAAAACCAGCTCAATCCAACCTCCCACGCAAGAGAGAGAGAACATCATCAATGGGCATGCATCCCAACTCCAAGCATGGAGTATCAAAATAAGTTCATCATAACATAATAATAATAATAACCCTAGCACTCCTTTTATAAGCAAGGAGGCACAAAATTCGAAAACCCTAGGAGAAGGAAAATATTAAATAAAAGCAGTTTGTCTCTCCCTAGGTGTGGCGTCCCCTTTTCAAAGGGTGATTTTATACAATTAAAAGCCACCTAAATATTTATTTAATTAATTCCCCATTTAATTTTTATATTTTGGGAATTAAATTAAATAATCTTCATAATTAAATAATTAAATAATTATTGCTCCAGGCAATAATAGTTAATTATTTATTAAAAATGTTCCCCTTGCACATCCCGAATCCCATAGGGACGCATAGGCTAAGGGTCTTTAGAAAATGGGGACATTACAGAACATAATGCCTTTAGCACTTTTGGGCAAAAAGCGCAAAAAGGAAATATTTTTCCCGCAGGTCCACCCAAGAATATTTTATTCATTTAAATTTGACAGTTAGATTATTTTTGAAGCCAATTGAAGTAAAAACTTCAGAAGGCCATAAATTTTAATAGGGAACTCAGTTTTTGGCAAACGAGGACTTTCTGGAAAGCTCTCGACATCCTCTTTGCACAACAACCTTAAGAATTTAATTTTGATAAAGTTTAAAGGGTAAATTTTGAGAAAATGTTTTGTTGTCACTTAAAAAGTGAACTCGTCATTTTAACATATAAATTTTGTTCAAATTTGTCCTTCTTTCTCCTTCAACATGTCAAACAGACATGGAGGTTTTCATTTGGAAGAATGTGGGGTAGAAAACAAAGGTTGATTTGTTCTATTGATTTGCATTTTCAAAATTTACCAATGTTTACACAGTAGAAAGCTTGTAATTTTGCCTTTACTCAATTTAAAGGATTCTTTAAAAATTTCTTGAGTGTTTTAGTTTAGTTTGGGGATCATTTTAATCTCATTAAGTCCAATTAAATATTTCATTTGTCTCTTATAGATTTGTAGGGTTGTTTTAAGCATTCGATAAAAAGGAATTTACAAAGCATACATTGAAGTAAAAAATGAAGTTTGTACATTTCAAGAACAAAGATTAAACTATCTCTTTTGCCATGCAATAAAACATTGAATTTATTACATGCTAGTTTTAAATAGTTTTCTTTCCTTCAATCAAATGATAGAGACAAGAATGCAACTTCTATTTTTTTCAAAATTAAATATTTCAAATGAGATAGAGCGGTGTAATATTTCTTCATACGTGCTTCCTTTTCACTTTTACAACCAGAGGTTTCCTACTGTATATTAAACACATATTTCTAATGGAAATAAGATCATATGAACAAGGAAAAAAAAAATCTATTAATTCAAAGAAATCTCTTACAACTTCATTCCCATTTATCTTTAAAATACAACATACCAAATGCATATCTTTCTTTTCTGTTCACATAACTGAATACAAGATATATTCTTCCATAATCAATTACAACTTTCCTAGCTAAAACAGAGTAGTCTTTCCAACACAATAATATACAAGATCATCCACTTCAAGGTGGGAACGGTTACAAAAGAAGTTTCACAAGGGAATGTCAGAACTTTGTCTTCTTCCTCAATTACAATATAAAAAATACAATTTCTTCCACATTTATTCAAAACTAAAAATAGAGTATCTCTTTCACATTTCGAATTGCAACTTTCATAACCAATATAAAACATCTTTTCATCACAAATAATGTACAAGGTCATCCACTTCAAAGTGGGAAAGGGTTACAATAAGAATAATCTCAACAAGGACTGTCAAACTTGTCTTTTTCCTCTGCTCCAAAACAGCAACATGAATATCCTCCATTTTTTTTATTTCAATTTGATCACAATATAACAGGAGGAAAGGCAATGATCTCCACCCAACCAAGACATCCAATGATAAGAGAGAATCCATCCTTCTTCATTTGCCTTCAAGCCCCAACCACAATGCAATAAGAAATGTTTTCCAACACATGGCAACAACATGATTCCACAACACACAAGCAAATTTCACATTTAAAATACACTCCAAAGTAAAATTGTAGTTTACAACCACATAATAAAGACAACAAACAACACTCGGGCTTCATCATGGAAGCCAAAGGAGCAAGAAACTATGCGGGATGTTGCTTATGTCTCCCAAAGGGGAAATGGGTATCACCACCTAAGAACAAACTACAAAAATATATATCATTTCAAATCCCCTGACATGCCCTTATACCTCCCCCAAGTACCCCTTATTCCTCCCATTTCCTTATGCCCCCCCCAACCTCTTATGGCACCCCATAACAAGTAAAGAAATGCAAGTTGTTTCTTTGTAAGGTGGAACCCAAATCCCAACTCCCTCCACACTTATACCTCCCCAAAACACTTATGCCTCCCACAAAATACCCCATAGTCTTCTCCTACACCATTCCTATGCCATCTACCCAACCAGCCAACAAATAAAACAACACATTCAACCATTCACATATGCATAAAAATGAAAGGAGAGAATTTCCAAGAGCTAAGCTCTTACCTCTCCATGATGGAGTTTGTTCCAAGTTCAAAATAAAAATATCTCCAATGCAACACAATCCAAGAGATCAACAATCAACAAGTATGCAACAATCTCCAACTTTCTCCCAATTTTTAAGAGCTCCAAAAACCCAAAGCAAGTCGCCAAAAATGAAGTGATAAAAGTGAAGCAACCAAAAAATAAGCCAAGGAATTTGAATATATAGAAGAGGGAAGAGAAGAGGATGAGGTGGATCCATGTAGGATGCCACTTCACACACCCTCAACTCCAACAACCAAGGTCAACTTCAATCTCCAAGGCACAATAAATAAGTAGGTGAATAAATGACAGTTTTACTTACACACTCAAATCAAGCCCACACCCCATAAGGACTGAAATTGAAAGCATGTAAGAAAGTGCAATTAAAGCATACAACTTGACTTACAAAAATGAATAATGAAGGTTAGGTTTAAACTTTCCAACCAATGGTAAGGTTGGTATGCAAATTTAAGAGGTATGAGACAAGTTTAACTTGTCCCACAAGCCTCCAAAATCAGCCTCCAAGGACAAATTCGAATTTCAAAGATGGTGGAGTGTTTCACACTCAAATGTTTACTTACACATCACTTACAATACTTGATCCAAGAGCCAACAACTCTATTAATTACATTCTATGTCCCAATTTGATTAATTGATTTTTACCAATATGATTACTCATATTACTTTACCAAAATTTATTAAAATAAAAGGGAAACACACCACTTATAAAATACATACATACTAAACAAAGGAACCAAATAAAAGAAAACGTAAATCCCTTGGTCACATTCGAAGGTGATCCCCCCGTGGGAATCCCTAACAATAATCAAACACACAACAAATACAAGTTGCCATGGTGACCTTGTTGAATTCATCTAGAATTCCAATGTGGTTGGTCTCTAATCACCCGATGTGTGTTGTGATATATTTTTTTAAACCTGCAAAACACAAATACTTCCTTCGGCCTCGTGGCCATATCATAACATCCAGATGAACATAAATATAATTTCAAAATCATCAATATATATGGATCACAACAACATCCACACAATCAACAATATCACTTACAATTTCATCAACAACTATATCTTCATCAATTTTAATTCAATTTTCTCGATCTACTCAATATATCCAAATATCACATGTCCTAACAACATCTATAAATATATACATATAACCATGTCCAACAGCATGTCAACATCTATATAAAATGACTCTAACAATCATCATGCATCATATGTGAATCCGAGTCAATAATAGTCCATGCTCTAACATCTAATCATCATACTAAATCAAAAGTCACAATAATGTCCATAATATAGTCAACAGTGTCATAATCAATATCAAAATGTGTCGAAGGGAAGTGGGCACTACACATGTGAGTAGCGTAACAATACAATATAGAGATTTAGGCCCGATATCATAATGGAAACAAGATGTAAATACCTCAATTGTATGGCTATAATGTGGGCATCTAACAACTCAAAAGAATACAACGATGATATCACCTAACTACAAATGATAATGAGTCTCAAATATAGCTTTTTGAGACAATGAGGGTCTATTAGATTGTGAGTACGTACCATGCACACTTTCAACACTTACGCTTTGGTATTGCAACCTAGTCGTGCAAGTAGAATACAAAAGTGGTAGACACATTATATGATCAAGTGGTATCCGTATATTTTGTTTCTGTTTGTCCCAAAATGGGCAGTAATAAAACAAAGGTTGCAAACCAAGAGGTGTTGAAAAAAACTTGGTGTAACTTTGACAAAGTTTCACCTTGTCTTAGAACAAGTGAAAAACTAGGTTAAAGTAACACTAAATAGACTTTGTGATGAAATGTCACGTGGTTTCAACTTTAAGAGATTATTTCCCTTGTTTAAAAAACAAGATTTTGAATCCAACAAATTTTTTCACTTTGTGAGAGCTCTCGACTATAACAACTAAGACAAAAATTGGCTCCAAGTCGGCAAGCTTTCCTAGGGCTTCTCTCTCTATGTGTCACAAGATATCTCTACAAGCTCGATTTACTAATGTTTCCTAAGGATTATCTCGGCTATACTTTACCACCTTCTAATACAATGAGTAACTAGTGTGTTCAGTTGTATTATCACTAGGGTCGCAATGAAAATAACTTTGACTCTAAAATTTTAAGGAGTATTAGTTAATTCAGAAGTGTGGAGCACTTTCCTGTTTTGTTCACAAGGTTCCCTCTTACGTGAACTAATTTAGGGTTCCTAGGACCACCCCCATTGTTGTAGCTTAAGGCTTATGCCAAAGGGGTTATGTCCTAGTTAAGCGGATAAGCTGTAACTCTAAACCAAAACTTGTAAATACAATGTGATGATTGTGGTGTGTTTTTTATCTTTTTAATGTGGCTTTTATCGCACTCCTTTTGGTAACCTACTATCACACATGAATGTTATAATTTGGTTTGAAGAGAGCCCTTATTTCTTTGACAAGTGTTTTAGGTCCTTCACATAAATGGTTAGTATTTCAAAAAGATTCACAATATCATAGAAATATAGCAATGAAAATGCTTGTAAATCAACTAACTACTATCAATATTTTCAAAAACAAGGTTTATCCTAATTAATCCTAGTGCTTCTTAATGAAAAGACTAAAATTGCTTTTGGTTCCCAAGATCACACTAGGTGCAAGGGAAGAGCATACACAAACTTTAGCCTTGATTATTTATCAAGTGAAAAATCTCTTAAACTAAAAGATTAAGTACATGTCAAAATTAAAAGTTTATTCCCTCAAGCACAAAATGAATGACGTTCCTACTTACTCCCAAGATGCAAAAAGTGGTTTAGGGGTATTTTTGGTTTTCAAGATCACACTAGGTGCAAGAGAAGAGCATCCACAACCCTATTCCAAACTCAAACAAAATATGAAAAGAAATAATCACTCATCAAATCCTAAGACAATTTAGCCAAAAACCCCTTATATAACCCTAAAGAAATTTGTTAGGAATATTGCTCTAAAATCAATAAATTGACAAAAACAACAACTAAAACCCCCTAAAAATGACAACAATCTTAAAACTACATACATTAAAATTTTGAAGTTTGATGAAATTTTACCTTAGTGCATGGGACACACTTCTTAGTGCATGGGTGCACTCTATAGAGCATGGGCACACTCAGTAGTGCACAGGCACAAGCAATATTGCATAGGCGCCCCCTCTATCAATTTTACATAGTCAGTGTTGTACAGGCACATCCAATGAGGCGTAGGTGCACCCTTTCCTATAGATGCTCAAAATCCGAGTTTTGGAAATAATTTCATGAAAAAGATCAAAACTTTGGCACTTTGGGGAAATTTTGATAAGGCTTCGCCTCCTTATATTCTACAAATAAAATGAAAACTTAACTTCTACTACTAATCTAATTGAAACAACTACCGAGCTTGAAAATTGATCTACCAAACTTTGAAAATTACTCTAAAACTTTGAAATTAATCTAAAAAGATTGAGAAACTAATCTAAAAAGCTTGAAAGTACTCTAGAAAGCTTGAAATTAAACTAGAAAATTTGAAATTAATCTAAGAACCCTGAAATTAAGCTAGAAAACTTGAAATGAAAAACTTTGAAACCAATTTAAAAAGTTTTAAAAATTGAATGCACTGAGGTATTCTCTCATCAGGCGTGCCAAATGAAAGCACCCTAAACTTTACAAAGGAAATTGCATGACTAGCTAAGGAGGGTTAACACCATTGCCACCTCTAGTCAAGGTTTTAAGTCTAGGAATGTAACATTAAGATAGAAGCTTAAAAGAATGCTTAACTAACATGAATACGATTCAAAATCTAGCTAAACATGCCTACTAATATGCTCAATTAGCTAACATGGGCCTAAATAGACCTAAGAGGGCAATCAAATTAGGATGGCTGCTACTCCAAACAAGGTGAAATGGCCTATCCAAATGACTACATGGTAATTTTGGATATCCATCTACTAACCTTGTTGAAGGCTTTAGGCAAGGATTGAGCTTTGCTATAAATCATATTTCTTATATGAGATGCAAATTAAAGCATGGTGTAAAGTATTAAGGTAAGAGGTGAACTCATTTTATAGTTTTCCTTTTGGGAAAAACTTGTATTTTGGTGCATGTGGGACTAAAAGCCCCAAATTAGATTAGAATTGCTAATCATGATTAAGATTTGATAATCACAATTAATGAATTATCAAGTGATTAAGATGTGTGGAGCCTTAATCAACCACTTAAGGTCAACTAGGAGGATATGATAAGACTTTGAAGCTTGTTGAGACATTGTGGAGGTGTTGTCCACTCAAAATTCCCTGCTCTGATAAAAGTAAAATTTCAAAATTTTGAGTTATGAGTGTTTTCTCTAAAGTGCCTAAGCCGTGAAAATTGAGAAAAATCTAAGTTTTGGGTCATTCTGTAAGTATTTCGGGCCTGTCAGACATTTTTGTCCCGCCTGTCCCAAGTACGAAAGTGCTTTTTGTTCCCCGATCGGCCGAAACCCCCGAATTTGTCCCATTTTCGGGCTCGTCGGAAGTTTTTGTCCCAAGTGTCCCGAAGTTACTGTGCGAGATGTTCCAATTTCGGTCGAACCGCCCGAACCGCGTACTTCGCACTTTCTTGTCCCAAATGTCCCAATTTCAAAAGTGCGCTCTGTTCCAATTTCGCCCGAACCGGCCGAGTCGCGTACTCTGGAAGTCTCAAATTTCTCAAGTTTTAAAGTGCACTCTGTTCCATTTTCTGCCGATTCGCCCGATTTCGTCCCAACTTTCCCGAGTTCTGAAGTGCATTCTGTTCCCCGATCGGCCGAAACACCCGAACCGCGTACTCCGGAACTTTTTGTCCCGAATGTCCCAAGTCCAAACGGGCCGTTTGTTCCATTTTCGGCCGATTCGCCCGAACCGCAGTTTCATGTCCCAAATGTCCCAAAGTTAAAAAAGTGCAAGTTGTCTCATTTTCGGCCGAAACTCCCGAGTCGCGCACTTCGCTCTTTTCCGTCCCAATTGTCCCAAAATGCATCTGTGCGTCCTCTCCCTGTTTCGCCCGAATCGGCCGAGCCGCGTGTTTCGCGCATTCGCGTCTCACTCGTCCCAAGCAAACCTAATGCAATTCATACTTAGTTTTTCCCGCTCGACCCGAATATGCTAAAATATGAATTTAAGTTGCGGCTCTGATGCTATCAATCTGAAGATCAAATTTCAAGGACAGCTGGCAGAAAGACGAAGCTTTCAAGACACTGGTTATATCAGTTTTCAAAGATATCCATTGTCATCTTCAAGATGAAAATCCCGGTGTGTCCCTCGTGGCAAGGACATAGCCAAGACGTGGAAGAATTCCAAGCAGTGGTTTCTGAAGTTGATGGGTCCCTCTCAGTGACCGGCCACTTGTCTTCTTCCCCATACATTTCTCTTCTTCCCTTTCTTTTTCAGTTTTCTTTGTAATAGGTTGAGGTATTGCGGTTGGCAGTCCTTAACGGTTCTTGATTAAAGAAACGGTTACGAAGAGTAACTGATCTGCAAACTATATAATGGCATTTCTACGCCATTCTGCAAAAGGAGGAAGAACTTGGCATATTTTCTGCAAGTGTAAATAGATTATAGAGAAATCAATACAGAAGGACTTTCCTTTCTTTGTCTATCTGATCTCTGTCTGTTCTAAGCTTTCATTTGTTTTCTTTGTGAAGATCATTTATCTCAAATTCGTTAGTCTCATCGATTGCATACTCTTCAAACTTTACAAGCACGGTGATCTTGCACAACCAAGAAGGAACTTTGTTTCCTTGATAACGAATCTGTGTTACGTTAAGAAACTTTGCGTTCTGGCAGATGTTATTTACAGAACTTTGTGTCTTTAAATTCCATCTTACTTGTTCTATACGAATGATCTTGTTTTCAATTCACGGTGACTTCGCATACATAAAGAATTACTCTGATATCTATAATTCTGCATGTTTGCCTTTCTGCTCTCTTCCATACTCTCATTTCCTCAGTCCTTTTGTAATTGATGACCTTCATAGAAAGCACTTTCATGGTATCCAAGTCTAACCAAAAAAATCATGTCCTGTACATTTGTAAAAAGGTTTGTTTCTGAATAAGGGAACCTCTCCCATCAAAGAGGAGGGACTTCTTGTCCCCTGACTGTTGCTCTTCTAAAAAGTCCTATTTGAAAACCAACAGGAGGAAAGTGGGGTGATTTTGAGTGGTGGGAAGAAGGGTTTGAGCCAATAGTAGGGTATATTGACGAAAACAAGGGCAAACAGGCTTAATTAGCTAATAAACACTAATTGTCTGTTTTGAAGAGGATTTTGGCTTACGATTCATCATAAAGTGGCATCCTGAATGTGAAAGGGATTTTATGATCAACAAAGAACTTGTTAATTGACCAAAGTGGCAAGAAACGTTATTTAATTAGAGGAAATCAGTAATTATAACAGAATTGATAAGAATGAGAGTGATTTGTGTGCATTTTGGCAATAAGATCACAAAAGTGGAATTTAGGTGTCTACATGTGTAGATCAAAAAAATCTCCATTTGGTTGATCTAAGTGATTGGATCCTTCCCATCAAATTTACGCATTTCCACCTTTGGTAGCATGTTACGTAATCCTTCATTAGGACCTGATGACGGTGGTGATACGGAGGAGGATTACTAGACGGTCCAGTGTTTCCTATACTAGCAACTAATACATTGAGGGAGATGATTTGGGCCTATATATGTGCCAAGATTTCACAAAATTCTGTTGTATCCTGGCACAAATAATATTTCTTCACCATATCTTAAACATCTTCTTAGATTTAATCTATTGTAGCAGACAAATCAGACTCAGACTCTACCTCTTCCTTACTCGGTGTTTTTCTTGACATGTTAGATCCTTTACCACTACCACAAGTTGATCATCTTACCATTGATTAGGGTATATGGATTAAGGTTTAGGGTTTAAGGATTGGGTTTTAGGGTTTAGGGTTTAGGGTTTAGGATTATGGGTTTAGGTTTTAGGGTGGTAAAAATAGGGTTTCTAATAGACTGTACGGTTGCGAAGGTCTTTTGAAAACAAGACTATTGACGATGACAGTAAAAAGAGTGAAAATGGCGAAAAAAGGTCATGGGAGGATGGTACCATTGCGATCCTGACGTCAAGATTAAACTAATGAATACTATAATGCAAAAGATCCCAAAAAAATCGGACCCTTTTTTTAAAACTTTTTTTAACACTTCATTTTTGTAAAAAAAATCCCGAGCAATACTATAGTGATGCAAAAAATCAAAAACATTTGAAATCGTAACTATTTTTTTCTTACCACTAGTTGTTAATACACTAGAAAAAAAATTACCTCAAAGAAAATTTCCAAATTGAAGCTCTGATACCACTTGTAATGAACCTTATTAGATATTGTCAATAACTGATCACAGATAATGTTGAAATGATCAATGAACAACACAATAGAACATAATAGAATACCTTATATCTCTCGCCCACTTTGAGGGGGCAACCTCTAAGACCTTACAATAAGATTATAATGCTCAAGATGATCCTCAAGTACTACCCCTACTTTCGATATATATCCTACTTAGGTAATGGTTAGTCCATATGCCAACCTTACTATAATATGAAAACATAGAAAGATGTGACAAGACCAAGGAGGGATTATACTAGCCACATTTTGGCTAATCATATCTCATTACAGAGAAAGTAAATTAAGGGCGTAGTATGCCCCTCCCCTTAAAACCAATGTTTTCCTCAATGTTGAGTAAGCTTGGAAGCTTTTGAATGAATTTTTCATCCTCCCAAGTGACATCCTCACCTGGCAGGTTCTTCCATTTGATCAAATATTATTGGCAGATCCAGGTATACAAATTCTTTGTACACATTTAACGACTGAATCTGGTTCAAGAGTAATGCGCCATTCTTCATCCAGCTCTGCTAATTCTGTCTGGGTGGTTGTTTTTTGTCTAATGACCTTCTTCAAGTAGGAGACATGAAAAACATGATGTATTTTGGATGAAGGGGGTAGGTCCAATTTGTATGCCACAGTGCCAATATTGTGTAAGACTTGATAAGGACCATAATACTTGAGAGCTAACTTGTTATCCCTCCTTTGTTGTTTCAATGATATCTTCTTGTATGGTTTAAGTCTTACAAATAACCAATCACCTAATTCAAAATTCCTTTCACTTCGGCATTGATTTGCTTGTCATTTCATTCTATTTTGGGAGAGAGCCAAATTTTCTTTTAGGGCTACCAAGATTTCCTATTGATATTGGATGTGATCCTGCATTACCCTAACCTTAGGATGCATCCTTAAAGTGTGCGGGATTGTTAGGAAAACCTATGTTAGTGGTATACATGGATTCATATATTTACTTTTGGTAAATGGTAATAGGATAGTAATTAGTAATTTTTTACATTGTTATAACAAAATTGTACCCATAATGTTATTAACGGAATTGTTGTTTATAATACACCCTATTTTAAATAAGATGTCAATTTTCTATTTCTTTGGCTATATAATAGTCATTTTCCATGTATTGGTCAAATATAATATAGAGTGATTATTATTTGTGTTAATATTAGTGCTTCGTATTTTCCTTCAACTGTCCAAATCTCCAGATTTGGTATTAGAGTAGCTTATGATCATCCTATGATGGAGAGATAATTTGTTTTGTAAGGGGCAACTTCATTGGCTCTTAGTTTCCCGTAAATGAAATTCATATCATTCCACACGACTCTGTTGGATCACACTGTGTTTGGTGACCTGGTCTATATTCTTCCCAAGACTATGAATTGCATTAATTAGCTTTGTCAATTGTTGATATCCACCGTGCATTTGATAGATTTACCTGTCAAGTAAGAGGAAATCTGAATCAATGGTGAACTCCATCAAATATTCATACTGTTAGTTGTTGTGTTTACATGTGTGAAAGCTTGAAGGAGAATCATTTATCATGAAAGAAAAGATGTGTGATTTTTAAAGGAGTGCCCAACCAATTAAAAAAATTGTTGGTCACGAAGTATACATATTTGACTAGTATATTGCATGATTACACTTGATCGGAATATTCGTCTTAGATCCAAAATCCTATTGTATCTAGAAACACCAGCATGTACCAACGTTAACGAATATTGTTGGTTGAACTTGAAAACCATAACTGCTCGCTTCAGAATCATCTTAGCCCCAACATTGCATTGGCACCAAATTGAACTTTGTATTATCTACCACCGATGGTGACGTTGTTCTTGCTGGTGGCATAAGTGTTCTTGGATCTTCATCAACTTATATTGAATCTTCCATCACAAATTTTATCCATCTTTACATTTAGGACTTGTTTTTTTAATATACAATATGTGTAGTTTAATTTGTTAGTCTACTTAGAGTTTATAGTCAAGTTTCTCGCAAAAGATTTGTTAGATAATGTTCAAGAGTATAATTGTGTCATTGTAATCCCATTTACTTTTATGGTCTAGAGTGAATGTTTTTAAAACACTTTTAGTTCGTCATATGCATTATTTAGTGTTTAGCGAGTCTATAGTTTATAAGTCCACGTTCGTATTATATATCTAGATTTAAGTTCTAAAGAGTAATTGTTTATTTATTTAGTGTACTTTATTTTTTATAGGGTCCTTTCGTCATTTCATAATAATTTTTGTATCAGTACATTGTCTAGGTTAATTGAGTTAGTTGTAGTCAAAGAGTCATTGTGTCATTTAGTGTCAGTATTGTCAAATATTGTAAAAACAAAAAAAAATTGCCTCACTTTTAGCTGGATGCATTTTCGGTGGAATGTGACGTCCGAGTTGAACTTAAGGGGGGGAATTCTCAAGAGCCTCAAAACAATATTCAGGTGAGCTAGAGTTAGTGCAAAATTACAACACCCTTTGATTTTTCATGTGTGTGTGCATGAGTTATTAGTGTAATTTGGTTGAAAGGACCATCTCTCAAGTTGTGGGACTTTCATACTTGAGATCGCCCTCTAGAGAAGGTTGGTTCCTCTACCTAATCCCAGCACTAAACTACTCCTGATACAATAAAAACGCCTATATAATCCTACCCTATGAATTACAAGGGTACAGAGAGAGAGTGCATAAAAAACAAGGAAATCCTATACTACAGAGATGATAACACCAAGAAAAGGGGTTGGAATATCCTGTTGAGGGAGAATAGAAAAGGGAAATGAAGTTTAGAAAGGCCAAAACAACTGTGATACGAGCCAAGGTTCCATTCACTATTGAATCTCCATTAAAAACAACAACAAGAACCTGCAAATGACGGAAACATGCACATAATAGACAAATAATAATAGAGAGGAAAGAAGATGCAAAGAAATAAATGCAAGGGTTGAGAGAACACCACAAACACAAATTTTATTGCTCCAAGTAGTTGTATAGTCTATTAGATCTAAAAATAGAGGAAAAAATACATTCTATAGGCTCATGTGAAGGCTTACAACTCAATGAAATTGAGAAACAATTTTGTAAGAGTTTCCCCATGTCCCATAATATCCATCCTTCTAAAATGAGAAGTGGTTACAATATATAGAAGAAGTGAGAAAGAGAGAAGAGCAGAAGAATCCTAAAATTCCCCCTTTACCCACCAAAAACATTCATTAGTTATTTGAAAAGGGGCATGGGCAGCCTTACAAACTCATTCCTCTATTGTACATTACTTTTAGAAGAAGAATCGCGCCCTATACTTCATTAATTTTAGTAGTTGGGCTACCTGGAACAATTCATTTTTTGTGTTGGAGACGTTTTCCCTATTTTTCACCCATATAACCTCACTTAAATTAATAAATCCAATTTCCATTTCATAGAGGATGTCGAGACCTTTCCAACGATATAAAGTTTGCAAAAAACATAGTAACGTGTATAAAGTTATGGCCATTTTAAGTTCGTGCGAAAACACTATCGTTTTTCATTTGTTGTGCAGCTTTTCCTTTGTAGCGCATATTTTTCTTTGTTACTCGAAATTTTCCTTTGTTGCGTGGATTTTCCTTTATTGCATGACTTTTCATTTGTTGCATGGCTTTTCCTTTGTTTTTTTACATTTTTCTCCAATTTTCTCAAACTTTTTTGGATTTCTCTTGATTTAGGGGAGTTATGAAAAATGAAGTAGAGTGCCCCAAAGCTGAATTTTCTCAATTTTACTCATTTTTGCTCAAATTTGGCTAAGAATTGAACTCTTTTTCCTCTAGAAGAAGGGAAATGCACCAATGACCCCCAAGTGCTCCCAAATCAACTACAAGTGTTCTGAATCATAAAATTTACCCGTTTTTCTTTAGATTCTCCACGAAGCTCCTGATCAACTGCTCAAGTTCATTTTCTCCAACTTATCCATTTTTTCCAAGGGGGGTAAAATCGGATAACAACTAGTAGTAGATAGATGGAGGATGAAGGCATTGAAGGTTGGAGGACAACCAACGACCTCTCATCAATCACCTACGATGGGGCCGCTTTCCGATTTGGTGGCACATTTATATAGTATTTTCAGTTGTGTGGTGTGTGCAGAATAATATGGTATGGTTTCATTTCCCTATTATGATTGAGACATGGAAGATGTGAATTTTAGAATCTGGGAATAGTTGTATAGGAGGGCAGCTAAATTGGAGTGATCCTCTGATAGTTGTGATTCTTCGAATATTGTACTTTTAACATCAATCGACTAGTGAAAGAGTGTTCACTGGAAGTGAAACCGGGAACTGTTGAATTCGTGTATATAGGTGAATTAGTGTAAGTGTGATCATCAGATATGGGATTCACTGTGGTGAAGTAGATTGGTAATGTGCAGCAAGATCCAGACAACAAGATCCAAGCCAACAGTATGCGTACTTAAAAGTATGCGGAGGGCATATGATTCTGTTTCCAATTTTTCAGATGTGCTTCTTCCCATGGAAACACTAAGGGGGGGAATGTTAGGAAATCCTATGTTAGTGTTATACATGGATTCATATATTTACTTTTGGTAAATGTTAATAGGATAGTAATTATTATTTTTTTACATTTTTATAAAAACATTATACATGTAACGTTATTAATGGGATTTCTATTTGTAATACATCCTATTTTATAGGACATTAGCTTTCTATTTCCTTGGCTATATAATAACCATTTGTTATGTATTGGTTGAATATATTATAGAGTGATTATTATTTGTGTTAATATTATTGCTTTGTATTTGCCTTTGGTTGTCCAAATCTCCAGAGTGATGGAGGGTGGTTCATACCCATATAAAGCCATAAATGGTGACATCTTGGAAGAGGAATGAAAGGATGTGTTATACCACCATTATGCAAGGGGTAGTCATTGATCCCAGCTTCCTATTGATCAAACATAAAACAACGTAGATATCCCTCAAGGCATTTGTCGATTACCTCCATTTGACCATCTGATTGAGGGTGATATAATGAACTGTGAGCTAGCTGAGTACCTAGAACTGATAATAAATCGGTCCAAAAATTACTAGTAAATATCGGATCTCTATCACTTACAATGATCTTAGGAGTACCATGGAGTTTTTGAATTGTGTCCATGAAGGAAGAGTCCACTGTACTAGCTGTAAAGGGTTATGATAGTGCATAGAAGTGAGCATACTTAGTTAGCCTATCCAATACCACCTGATGACATTATTACCATCTGACGTGGGAATCCTTGTGATGAATTCCATGGAAACCTCCTCCCACCGCTAGCTTGGGATAGACAGGGGCTGTAACAAACTAGGTGTCCTGACTATTTCACCCTTAGTTCCCTAACATATCATACATTTAAACATAAATTTTTGTACATTCCCCTTGAGGCCTTCCTAGAAGAAGTAATTTTTGATCTGGTGATATGTCTTTAGGAAGATATAATTCCCACCTATGGGAGAGGAGTGTAATTCCTGAATGATCTTATACTTAAGTACTAAATTTTTACACAAGTACAACCAATCCTTATACCAAAGAGTAGCACCATCCCATATAAATTTGTCTGACACTTTGGAATCTTAACTAAGTTAATCAATGAGATCATGTGTTGTTGCATCATGTTCCCATTCAGTCCTGGACTATGCTATCTTATTTGGTTGTAGTACTGACATGACACAAAGTAGTGCTTCAGTGGGTTCATTCTTTCTCAAGAGTGCATCTGTTACAACATTTTCCTTCCCGTTATTATAATTTTTTTTCAAATTCAAATCCCAACATTTTAGTAACCCATTTTTATTGTTCCTCAAATGATAAAGTATGTTCTAAGAAATACTTTAGACTATTATGGTCAATTTTTACCTCGAAGTTCCTACCCAGTAGGTAGGGTCGTCATTGTTTTATATCATGGAGGATAGCCATCATTTCCTTCTCATAGATTGGCTTGAAAAGGTTCTTCCCCGTGAGTTAACAAATCTCAAAAGTAATGGGGACATCCTTCTTTCATGAGCACCGCACCCATTCCATATCTAGATGCATCCCATTCCACAATAAAAGGCTCTAAAAAGTCTGGAGTAGCCAAGACTTGGGTAGTACACATAGTCTCTTTGATTTGTTCAAAAGTTGTAGAAGAAACATCATTCCACTGGAAGGAATATTTCTTTAGGAGAGTTGTGAGAGGTATTTTTATGCCCTCATAGTGCTTGAAAAACCTCTAATAATAACATGTTAATCCCAAGAATCCTCACAATTGTTTCAATGTTTTTAGAATGGGCCATTCCATCATGGCTTTGATCTTTTGAGGGTCCACTTTTACCCGTTCATTTGACACAATGTGACCTAAATACTCCACTTCATTCACCTCAAAAGATCATTTGGATGGTTTGGCATAAGGTTGATGTTTGTCGATGGTGAAGAGCACTTGATTCACCTGTTGCAAATGATCTTCCCATGCCTTACTGTAAATTAAGATATCATTAAAAAATACCAAAACAAATTTATGAGCAAATGGCCATAAGATGGTGTTCATTAGACTCTAAAAAGTGGAGGGGCATTTTTGAGGCCAAAAGGCATCACTAAAAACTCATAGTGATGCTCATGGGTTTAGAAATTTGTCTTATGAACATCTTCATCCTTGATTTGAATTTGATGATAACCCAAACGAAGATCTAGCTTAGTGAAATATACAACACCATGTAACTCATCTAACAAATCATCAATTACAGGAATAAGAAACTTATCTTTGATGGTGTACTTGTTTAACTCTTTGTAATCTGGACACATCCTCCATTTGTCATCCTTCTTACGCACCATTACCACAAGAGAAGAATAATCACTCTTACTAGGGCGTATAATACTTGCTTCCAGCATCTCTTGCACCATCTTCTCAATCTCACTCTTTTGGACATATGTGTACCTATAACAGCGGATGTTGGGTGGTTGACTTCTTGGAAGTAAATGAATGGTATGATCATGTGATCATTTTGGAGGAAGACCTTTTGATATCTCACTTGTTTGAGCTCAATCCACTTGTAGTCACTTTTGCACCCACTAAGAACAAGGGAACCTCATGCGCATCGGCCTATCACCCAGCGGGCGCTGGGGCGCTCACTCGAGGCACGCGAGAGGGAGCTGAGTCTCTCTTTTATGTGAGTCTAGTGGAAGGCATGGCTTGTGATTTTGACTTAGTGATTTAACAGACATGAAGGGCTATAGAGCTCAAGATAGCTTCTACACCCCTTCAGTCATAATAGAACCAAAGCGCGCAACAGAAATAATAGAACTAAGAGTTGTACATCTACTACTATACTTAACCATTCAAGAAAGGTCCATGATTATACAAGATCAAAAGCAGTAATAAAAACATGTAGATAATTTAGAGAAAGAGATCTTAATGTAATCATGTCATGGAAACCTTATCATATTCATTCATAGTGTTTACTTGCTAAAAGTATCACAGAGGGGCAGACCCGTAGTCATGCGCCATGTCTGGATTCATACATGTATTCCTCACAAAACAAAAATTTCATTCCCCATTTTCCCATTACATCCTTACTGGAATCCTTGTACCCATTTTCATCTCATAGTTCTCGCAGTAATTCTATAGAGCTCCACTACCTCACTTATGTCCTCTCTGTTATTTGCCAAGTGCGCGCATATAAATAGGACTTTGAGCTCTAACAAACTCCTCTACAGCTTTAGATCTGGCCCCAAGTGTCAAGGTGTGGGTTGCCCCGGGTGTATGTCTCTCAATGTCATGATTAAATTTTTGGATCTTTCTATCGCAAGGTATATTCCTTCTAGGACACCCTGTCACCAAACTAGAACCTTATCCAAACAGAACATGTTCTTCATGCGTTTTGTACCCAAAAGGCCAAAAGAAGGCTAAGTCCCAAATTGTTATTCACGTGGCACGTGTGCCCTGGGTTATCCAATAAGCCTTTTTAATACTACCTTGTGCACCTTCACTTGTGCGCTTCCTCCAGACATGCGTACCTACGCGCCCCTTAAGATTTGGAAGCTATAATAGGGGGCCAACATTACCCCACACTTCACCTGTTATCTGCCCTCAAGAACCTTTTCGAAGAATGTAGTATGTTTTAGAATGTTCAAGGCTTGTGCCTTGGAAAAGAATGGGGGGAATATGAATAAAGAAATGAGGCATTTGAAAGCAATAGGTTTCATGAAAATTAGCCAAATAAATGAAGAAGATTCAGAAAAAAAAAATGTTTTGTTGACTAGTTCAATGCCTCCAGTGTACTCCAAGTGCTAAGATTCAGAAGATGCACTTTAGTGATAGGGACTATGTCACCATATTTCATAGGTTCTCACATTGTCGAAGGTTAACCCTTCCCCTTGTGTGGTATTGGTTCTCCAACCACAGTCTCCAAAGTTCTGAAGTGTGATCTCCAAAGGGGCATGCATCTTCCGACGTGATGACTTTGTAGATCTCTTTTAGAAATGGGTTTTGATTAAGAGTCGCCAGTTCTCAATGGACTTCGGATTTATTTTAACAAAGTTGGCTATGATCCTTTCTCACTCGGATCTATTGCCCTTATTGGCCGCTCTTAATTCCTTTAGCTCAGCCAAGTCATCTAGTAAGCAACATGCTTGTCACAAGGTGCTTGATCCATGCAGTGGTCCTAGGTGACCCCTGTGGTTTATGTAGCTATTCTGAAAGTTGGAAAGCACCTTGTTATATTTAGCAATGAGCGCGATGACCTTCAACTTGTCTTCCTTATCCAAGTGTTCCATTACCTCCTCTGCTGACTCTAATGCCTAAGGTTGCCTTTCCATGGTGAGGATCTGATTCAAGTCCTCTAGGCACTCCAGGGAGGATCTATACTTTTGCGTGAGAGGGTTAAGGTCTGGGTGCTTCATGATAATTTCTTGGGAGACATGAAGGCTCGACCTTCAATCAAAACTTCACGTACCACGATGCATTTTCCTATTGAATAGACCCTCTGCACATGAGCGCTGATAAATTTCTCAAGGTTGATATCCTTCATTAGCTTCACTAATTGTTCAGTTCCTTTTCTCCAACAGGTCCTCCAAGACTCTAACCCTATCATTCCTGCTAAGCGTGGGGCTAGCCTCTATTTTCATGGAGATCTTGTTGAGTGCATTACACACTTACTCATCCAATAGTTGTTTTGTGTTTACAATGGGGTTGTCCCCCTTTCCTTCAGACAAACTTTAATACCACTCCTTGGTTAATCTCAAACTCTAGCTCATCAAGCAAAGAGGCGAATGCCCATGCATAACATATTGGCTCACACTTTAAAGTGGTATCCACCCTTAGGGGGCTATAAAAAGAGTAAATTCCACGGTGGTGAGATCGTTGAAACTATGGTACTATTGGAAACATGCATACGCCACTTTGTTGGGGTCATCAGGTATAAGGACCCATTATTATTCTTCCCTATTCCATGCATTTACTTCCCATGCGCATGCCCTTGGGAACAGTTACCAAAAGAGTTGGGTCCTTTTGTGCTACCCACACTCTTCGTCCCTCTACTCTTCTTTGAATTCACCAAGCACTAGCTCTGACGCTACGCTCCAACTCATCTTCGGACTAGGGTATTGATTATCTTTTCTACCTCCCTTGTTTCCTTCTCATTCGACCCAATCACTGAGTGAACACTTGGGCATATCTGGATTACATACATTGGTACTAGCCCTTCCCCGAACTAATCAAATTCCACTCACGTGTCACACCTTCCTTCCTGTTGGGCACCCTTCCCAACTTACAAAGACTTCATAGGGCCATCATATATATATATATATATCGTATCCTCTAGCTTCCAAATCTCCCTCTGAGATTTATGGATCGTTGGAATTGGTCTCTTTCAAGCCACCTCCAACTTTTCCCCTCCATCATCATACTTTAAAACCTAGATAGGTGTTTGATGGTTGTTTGAAATCTTCAGAAAACATATTGTTCATCCATTTAAAGATGTAGTTCTTCAATATTGGTTGAACCACCTATCTTGACGGAGTCAGGAATGTATGTATTCTTCTCTAAACATATGCAAGGTTCTTCAGGGGATGGTGGACTTTGGCAGGAAGCCTGGGCTCCTTTGTCCCTGGACCACCGTTAATGCTTTTTGGTTCTGGATGTAGGTACTTGGCCCTGTAGATTTCTACATCTTTTTCTCCTTCTCTCTAATATTTGTTCTTCTACAATGTTATTGTCTTCTCATTGTCCCAAAGCAATGGTGGATTCCTTCCCAAGGGGTCATTTCGGATGGATATTTAGATTTAATCTCAGTGTACACGCCCTTCTCAAACTTTCTAGGCCTTATTACAAAATTGTAGGTAGATTCTGACAATAGCACTATCAGAAATGGGTTAAGGTCAACGGCCTTACACTGTGTATAGCCTATGAGCACGTACCTTTTGAAGGCATACATTCACTGTCCCCTAGGTAGACGAACTTACTTTCTCATCTCTCTTTGACTCATTGTCAAGGGGTGGACAGGTCAAACTATTTAATTTCTTTGATTCCTCTATACATATTCACTCCTGCCTGGAATGAATTGGGTAGTAAATAAGAAGGGGAGTTTGCACTAGGGATTCCAACTTTCATCCACATGAGATTTACATATGCCAAGTGCAGATGGATATGGTATACCACAAACGCAGATATTCTTTTTCAGTTACCATGCAAGAGTTATTCTGGGATCCACCATTCCACCCCGAATGTGTACTTTACAATGTGTGTAAAATCAGTTGTATCCAAGCATTCCTTGTAGCACCCCTATCACTTTTGAATCAAAATTCATACTTCTGGAACCTATTCCGTGGGTGAAGGGTATTCATAGAGTGTACTCCCATACGAACTACATCAAGATGATTCTGGAACCTTAATATATGAGAACACAATGATTTATCGTTAGGATTGTGAATGACTGTCCAAAATGAATATCTTTCCTCCGTTCTCCACATTGCTTAATGATCAATAAATGCTAATGTAATAGGAGATATTGTATACGGTGCCCTCCATGACCTTCCTACAGACATTCAACTAGGGTTTTCTCACCTGGGTCCACCTCTCTTGTCCATTAGCTTGGAAATAAGGTGTGCGGCCATTTTCATCACCGGATCATTGATATCTGCGATGTAATAGTACCTTGATCCCTTCTTATAATCCTGGGATGCAATGGTTTCTTTAATTGCCTCATCATCCTAGAGGTCATCTATGATCACGTCCCCTTTATAGCTTAGGCCTGTAAAGTGTGAGCTTAATTATTTATCTATTACCAATAAGATTTGCCAAAAAAACCCACCGAGTCTGTGATCCAATATCATGTAAATCAACATTGGTTAATAACGTTATGCAAATGTAATATTTGAAGATTATTCATTATCTACCTTTTTTATTTGTATTTTTCTGTCAAGTGCTTATAATAAATCAAGTGACAACTCTTTTGAGATAAGTATTGTATCTGTGGCTGCACTTGTTTCAAATTAAGTTGCACAAACCATAGAGGAAACCAAACCAAGAAATATTTTCCTTTATTTAGATCCCCCAACTAGGTCCTCTCACATTGGTCCAAGCAGAGCCAGAAGTAGCAAGGTAAAGCCATCTCCTTTGTGAAGGTGCCTCCTAATCACCTCTTTGACTTGATTCATTGAGTTGAGTGTTGAACAAACCCCCGAATATGAACAACATTTTTTTCCATTGTTCATCATTCTCTCAAAGACAACCCACTCAAGTTGGTTGCTCATCTCCTAGGGGTGTTATTTTGGGAGCCAACATCACTAAAAACCTTTGACTGGTTATCTAAAATTAGCTATAAATCTGGAGGGGTATCGGTCTTCACCTGTCCAACTTCATTGGAGAACAACTGTATGACAAACCCATCAACACCATTTTGTAATAGCTTTTGCATCTTATGAGAGCTGACCAGAAGAGGGGCCTTTTCCCATAGTCCTCGAAGTTTAAATTTTTTACCATCAGATTAGGAGCATATGAACAGTTCCTAAAAGTTCATCTCAATTATCCCCAAGGTTGTGAGCCATTGTACTCCCAAAACAACATCGACACCACCCATAGGAATGAAAAACATAAAAGAGTCCAATTTGTAGTCACCCATGGATAGCTTGATACTTGATTAACTAAAATTAACTAACTATGTAATATGGGGGGTAGTTAATATAAGCTATGAACAACTGTAATAAAGTAAATAAATGTAGTAAAGGAAGTATGTAAATAATCCAGGTAACTATGCAAATGAAAATAATAACCCTAATGTGCAAGAAGGAAGCAGAAAGAACTCAGCTGGAAGGAAGATGCTCGTAGGACAATGTCGTAGTGATGACTAAAAAATACAGAAGCCGGAACAACTGTTATCCAAATTTCACCCCCCAGAGTTAATTTGATAACATGCATCAGAATTTTTAGTTCCAAGCAAGTAGATTGATTCAGGGGAAAATCGTAAAATTGGCTAAGTCCAGCTCAAGGCCACCTTTGGGACAGTTGGAACAATTATACGCGTAAAAGCCTCCAGGCGGCCCAAACAGAAAAGGGACATCTGGGACAAATGGACGCGAAATGCCTGAATCGGCCGAAAGAAAGAAAATTTGTCCAAGTCCTTTACTGGGAGCAAGCAAGACAAGAGTGCGCGGAGGACGCGAACCGGCCAGTTTGGCCGAAACAGGAAACTTTAGCACTGGGACATCCGGGACAAAAAGACGCGGTGGACATGAAAATCTGGCATGCCCGTGGACAAATCACAGCATGACACGTGTCGCCAAGGAAAAAGGTCCAAAAAGGTCAAAGGGGCGAGTTTTCGAGCACTGATCCGAACCAATGAAACAGTGCCACGTGTCCAAGTTTAAGGGCCCACAAGGAAATTTCAAAGGAAAGCCCGCGGAAAGGTGGAGAGAGAGAATTACTCAGCGAATCAGGGCCTGCCACGTGTCGTCCAGATGGTAGAGCGCGGGAAAAGATTTTAGAACATGTTCTTGCCTGTTTTGTGCCCTAAATCTTCAGACCTTCGTATCTTTCGATCCAGAGCTCGGATTTACACGTTCTTTATATCAACGAAAAGCTGTTGAAATTCTCTACATGATTCTAGGATCAATCTCGGATTTTGGTGCAGTTTGGAGGAAGAAAATTAAGAAAACGTCTCTGACGCGTGGTGATAGACAGAAGTAATGCTTCAACAACCAACTTTAATGTAGCAGACAGCTCGCCACTCCTGTTAGACAGCCCACCATTTTGCTTGGATCCGCCGCTTCTGTCATGATGAGATGATTTTAAATGCTACCAAGAAGTGGTTGGGGCAGATTCTGGATTTCCTCTCTCTTCCCTCTCTCATTTCTGGATATATATTGTAAAGAGGAGCTCCTTTAAGGGGTCAGACATTTTTGTTTTGCATCCTCCCTTCTTCCCTCGCCTGCAAGAGAAATTGTGGAACTTTCAAACCTCCCATATGGGTTGTAATGCCAGTATTTTTGCCTCTTGGCCATTGCAATGTACTGTATCGACTCTTGAGCAATAATATATGTGTTGTGATTGACTCTCGAACCTCTCATGTATTCATTGCTGTCATTTTGATCTCTTATTGCAGTTTGGTTACCTGTGCATGGTTTTTGTATTACATCTATGTGGTATGTGTTAAATTTACAAAACGATGTCTAACATTCCTCGGTGCATCACCTTTGTAGTTTAGGTTTTATTCTATGCATTTTCTTACCCTGTCCCCTTGGCAAGTTAGATTAGGTTTTAGCAAACCCTCTGCATTTTTTGTGTGCATCTGAACAGAGGAATAGGAACCAGCCTTCTCTGGAGAATCTTTTCTCATCTTTACAAGTCCCACGCTTGGAGAAAGGATTCCATGTTGTGTAATCACACTGGATGCCTGAACATCAACCTAGAAGCCTGATTTGCATCCAGGGGTGCTGTGAGTTTGCAACAACAGTTTTGGCACGCCCGGTGGGACTTAGAGGTCTCATTTTTATTGCAGCAAAGTTGATATGCATCTGCTGTAGTTTTCTTGCTTATAAGAGCTATTATCTGCATATCTGGCGACTCCAAGGGGAAGAATCGACTGGTTTCAGTAGTGCAAGCCTGAAAACTCATGAGAAGAATCACCACAAGGTCAAGAGTTGGAGAAGAAGAAGTGTTGTTTGAATACCTGTAGTTATCTCCAAAAAGAAGGCAAAGAGGAAGAAGGATTCAGAGGTCTCCATCTCCACCAAACAGAACTCTCTCAACTCCTCCACCCGACAGGCCTTTCATTTAGTATACAAGGGTTTTAAGACCGATTACAATGGCCCAGAACAATCCCTATGTCAACTTCACAGGCAGCAGCCCACTTGCTCTCAATGCACAGCATCTAGTTCCTATTGCAGCCTTGAAGAACATTCCCTACTTCACCGGAGAAAATAAGACTACTGCAGGTGATCATGTTAAAGATATTGCTAACCTTTGTGCAATCCATGAAATCAATGAAATGCAAGTGGCTGTCAAGTTACTGGCATCTTCCTTCAAGGGTAAAGCATTACAATGGTTTAGGAGCCTTGGAGCTGGTTCTATCACAAACTGGAATCAGCTGTGTATTGCACTTCACGAGCAATTTGGAGAGAAGGGAGACAACTTGTCTCTTTTGGAGCAGCTGACAACTATCAAGAGAGCCTCCAACGAGCAGCTGACTGACTTCAACTTCAGATTTCAAAGGTCTTGGGATAGGATTCCAGTGGCAGTCAGGCCAACAGTAGAAGGTGCTTTTCTATATTACCTTAAAGCTTTGAATTATGATATTTCTATGTTAATTCAGTCCATGGGAGGCACAACAATCCCTATGGCTTATAGCATTGCCATTAGAGCCGAAAACTGTCTTATTCAAGCTGGTAAACTGGCTCCTAGGCCTCCCATGCCCTTGTATCCAAACTTAGAAAATCCAAGCACTAGTCAAGAACCCACTTTGGCTCCTGTTCCCACTCCTAGAAATCAGAGTTCAAATGAAGCTTCCACTTCATCTCCAAGTGCTTCAAATGAACTCCAAGAGGTCATGAAACAGTTGCAAAATTTGGGAAATGAGCTGGTTACTATTAAGAGGCAACAAGCCCAAGGTTTCAGACCTTCCTATCAACCTCAAGCTCAGCCTAATAGGCAGCCATACCAACCACAAAGACCACCTAATCCAGTTGCAAATGTGAATCAAACAAGGCCTCCCTCTAATAGACCATTCCAGCCCTATAATCCAAATGTTATATCTGCCTCTAAGGCATTAGTGCCAACACAGAACAACATTGCTCAGGAATATGACTGGTGCTTTCCATGCAACGAGCCTCATAACCAATCCATGTGTTTCAATGGTGCTCTCAATCAAGCACTGATGGTGACAACTACTGGTGTGGAGGGCAAGGGCAGTCAAGGAAACAGTCAACAACAAGAAACATTCGAACAACAATCAGCCCCAAATGACACCACGTTGGTGAACTGGCAAGCAGAATATTTCTGTGGCATGAATCAAGCAATTTGTCAAGGTGTCACAGCCAACACGAGGTCAAAGAGGAGAAATTTGGGTGAAGAACAGCCATTAGCCCCAGCCAATCCACCACCTTCCATGGCTCCACAAACGATTGGCAAGCAAAGTCCAGTTTCAAATACACAAGGGCAACCAAGAACAGCCCCTAGGCCAACTCAAATGCTAGTTGTTGCTGCCCACGTACAAGGAGTAAGTGTATAAACCAAGGGACAACAAAAGGATACTTCATCCCCGTTCAGTATCATTGAACAGATGAAGAAGACTAACGTCAATATATCAATGTGGGAATCCCTATCCATCCCAGGACAAAGAGATCTGCTGCAAGCTGCCATGAAGGATTGGACAACTTCGAATCAGCAGGTTCAGATGCAAGACAAAGTGCTTATAAATGCTACCCAGCCTGAAGGAAGCCATGGAGGGCAACAAGGTAAAATGTTGAAGCCCCCTCCTTTCTATGTTTCATTAATCATTAGGGATAAACTAGTACACAATTGCATAATTGATTCTGGGGCAAGTAGCTCAGTGATGCCCAAGCAAATAGCTGATTAGCTGGGTCTCCAATATGAAGTAATATCTAAAGGGGTAGTGAAATTGGATGGGACAGCAATAGCAACAGTTGGAGTGATTAAAAATTTGAGTCTTACCTTGCATGCATGTCCAAATGTTGTTGTCTTACAAGATATATCAATCATAGACCTTCCACCACTCTTTGCCCTTTACTTGTCAAGGGACTTTACAGCCAAGATTGGGGGGTATTTGTCTGCTGATTGGTCTCATATGCAGTTTAGAACAAGGTATGGAACTAAGGCTACAATTAGGTCTGAACCTATTGCAAACTTCCATATTGAGCCTTACACTCCTAGTCAGATTAATGCCAATTGCTCAGCATTTGATCAAGAAGATCACCCTAGTACTGATGAGGCTGACACCAAGGTTGGAAGTATCCCAGACCTAACTCTCGATGAATGGGCAAACAAGATACATGCTTTTGATCCCTATCAAGAAGTAGAAGAATCTGAGCTGGGAGTCTATTGTATACACGAAGAAAATCAACATGTTCCTAACATCACCAAGCCAAGCCATAATGATGACAATGAGGTATGGCGGCTGTTTTTTGACAGATCAAGGAGTAGGAAAGGTGCAGGAGGTGGAGCCATGCTTGTTTCACCTCAAGGCATCAAATATTATTCAGCTTTTCATTTCCAGTTTTCTTGTTCAAACAACACAGCTGAATATGAGGCCTTGATTCATGGACTTCATTGGGCTAGGAAAAAAGGGATAAATAACTTACAGGTGTTCGGGGATAGTGAGCTAATCGTCAACCAAGTTAGAGGACAACATGCTACGAAGAACAACTTGCTGAGGAGCTACAAGAATAGGGTATGGGACCTCATTGAGGATTTCGAAGCTTTCAACATTGTGTCCATACCCAGGAAGAAAAATCAAGCCGCGGATAGGCTCGCAGCAGTTGGAGCAACATTTGATGTGGTTGACAACATCAAAAGGGAAAAAACACAGCCACATATCCATGTGATTGTGAGGCCAGCAGTTCCAGACAATAACACAAGCTGGCAGGTGTTTGAGAACGATCAATAGATCGTCAATTTTCTACAGGAAGAGGCTGAATTCTCAGCTAGAAATCAGGACAGATTAGAGCAACAGTATGGGGATCAAGTAGTGTAGCTGCGGACAAACAAGCTTCCTAAGGGTTTAGTAACATTGGAGTCTATCTTCAACCCTAACGACCAGTTCTGTAAGGAAAAGGCTAACATACAGGTCAAGAGAGAAGATTCAGAGCCAATTCTGGTTGAGGAAGGCAAAATACTTCAAATTGGTAAAGTGGCCACTGAGCAAGAGAAATCAGATTTCATACAGCTTTGCCAAGAATTTCCAGATGTTTTCGCTTGGAGCTATGAAGACTTAAGAGGATTCAATCCGAAGTTGGCACAACATACCATAGAATTGGATCCAGATGCTAAACCCATCAGGCAGAAGTAGAGACCTGTCAACCCTCACATTGAGCCTCTAATGAAGAAAGAGCTTAACAAGCTAATAGAGGCAAGCATTATATTCCCGATCAAGCACTCAAGCTGGGTTGCAAACTTGGTTCCGGTCAGGAAGAAGAGCGGAGAAATCAGGTTGTGTGTAGATTTCCGGGACCTCAATAGGGCATCTCTCAAAGACCATTACCCACTTCCTTCAATGGAACAAATATTGCAAGTAGTATCCGGTTCAGAGAGATTCTCTCTCCTAGATGGCTACTCAGGGTATAATCAGGTGATGGTGAAAGAAGATGACCAATTCAAGACGACTTTCACCACCAAATGGGGGACCTATGCCTACAAGAAGATGCCATTTGGACTATCAAATGCTGGAGCCACCTTCCAAAGGGCAATGGATATGGCATTTAAAGGGTTGATCAACAAAATAGTTCTGATATATCTTGACGACATCACTGTATTCTCAAAAAATGCAGCGGATCACCTCTGTCATTTGAGGCAAGTATTTCAGAGATGTAGAAGATTTGGGGTATCATTGAATCCCAAAAAGTGCATATTCTTGGCTCACGAGGGAAAACTTCTAGGCCATATTGTTTCAAAGGAAGGGTTGACGATTGACCCAGAACGGGTTGAAGTAATTCAAGCACTGCCATTGCCAAGTCACAAGAAGGCTCTTCAAAGCTTCTTGGGAAGGATCAATTTTGTCCGCAGGTTTGTTCCAAACTTTGCAGCTCTCGTAAAGCCAATAACACTGATGTTAAAGAAGAGCATGGCATTTAAGTGGACATCTGAAGGCAAGGCAAGTTTTGAGGCAATAAAAGAGGCTATATCTCAAGCCCCAACTCTCGTCAATCCAGACTTCTCCAAGGACTTCGTGCTATATGCCTTCGGTGGTGGAGACACAATTTCTGCAATCCTGGCACAACAAAACAAAGAAGGATTAGAACAACCAGTTGCTTTCTTCAGTCAAGGCTTAGAGGAATACAAAACTAGATACTCTTTCATTGAAAAGCATGTACTTGCAGTGATCAGGAGTTTAAAGAAATTCAAGCACCTAGTCTAAAACAACAAGATCCAATTATTGGTCTCTCATGCGGGAGTCAAGGACTTCCTTCTAAACAAGGATCTGAATGAGAAGCGTGCAGGGTGGATAACTCGTGTCATGGAATATGACATCGAGATCAAGGTCACCAAACTAGTACGTGGAAAGGGACTATGTGAACAGCTAGCCTTGAGTCAACAGGTTGAAGCAGGTGATGAAAAAGAGACTGTCTTGGTACTACAGGATGGCCAAGAACATGAAAATGATGATGTGCCTACTCCTTGTTGGACTCAGAATATGATACACTTCCTATAGACAGGACTATGCCCTCCAGAGATGAACAAGACCCAAAGGAGATACTTCAGATTACAGGCTGTCTCGTATGCCATTGTTAATGGAGTTTTGTTCAAGAAAGATGTAAATGGAGTGCTGCTGAGATGCATTAGCACAGGTCAGATTCAAAGGGTATTGGAAGAGTTTCATAGTGGACCAGCTGGTGGCCATTTTGTGCCAAGAGTGATAGCTCTAAAAATTATGAAGGCTGGTTATTATTGGCCTAAAATCTTCAGCGGTTGCTACGCATGGATCAAGAGGTGTAAGAATTGTGTATTCTTCACAGGAAAAGAGAAGTTTGCTGCCCTTCCATTGCATCCAATCTCAGTTGACCAGCCATTCATGCAATGGGGTTTGGACTTCATTGGAGTCATTAATCCCAATTCAAGCCAAGGGCATAAATGGATTTTGACAGCCATAGAGTACTTCACCAAATGGACAGAAGCAGTAGCACTCAAACAGGCGAATGAGTCTAGCATCTTAGACTTTTATGAGGGGATAACAACCAGATTTGGTGTACCTGCTACAATAATCTTTGATAATGCATTGGCATTCATTGGATCTAAGGTGACTGAGTGGGCTGTCAAGAACGGTATTTACCTAAGCACTTCATCGAACTATTACCCTCAGGGTAATGGCCAGGCCAAGTCTACAAACAAGAACTTGTTGAAGATCATTAGGAGGACTCTTGATGAGAATCAGAGGTCTTGGCATACCAAACTAAAATCAGCCTTATGGGCTGATAGGATAACTCCCAAAAGATCCACAGGTAACTCTCCATTCAGGCTTGTCTATGGAAGAGAGGCAATCTTGCCCATGTCACTTGAGTTGCCAATGTTGGAACTCATGAAACAGCTGGAGTTGCTAGAGTTTGAGCCCATGGAGGTGAGGTATGCAGAGTTGATGGAGCTGCAAGAGATCAGAAATTAGGCATCCCAAGCAATGGAAAAGGATCAAGCTTTGATCAAGAAGACCTTTGATAGGAAGGCCAAAGATAGATCTTTTCAAGTTGGAGATCTAGTGTTGAAATGGGATGTGGAAAGAGCAAAACCGGGAAGGCATTCAAAATTTGATGCCATTTGGAGTGGCCCATACATGGTCACAAAGTGCAAGAGCAGCAATGCTTTCCAATTGGCCTCATTAGACGGTGAAGAACTACAGATTCCAGTAAATGGAATCTATCTCAAACATTGCTACTGAAAATAAAAGGTTCACCCTTGTAAATATTAGCCTAGATTTCAATTCCTCTAAGTGCGTATGCACATTGTCTTGTTATAGTTAGGTTTCAGTTTCCCTAAGTGCTTTGGCGCAGGTTTTGTCGCTCCTAGATTGAGTTTTTTTACAGTTCAGCGTGCTCTCGTAAAGGGAGTTGCAGCATCAGGCTCATTTCAGGTTATTGCTTATGACTCCATGCCCAACGGATCGCTAAAAGGCCACTGATCTTCTACCTAGTAGGCAGGTGACCCCGAAAATTCACCAAATTGTTATCCAAATTTCACCCCTAGAGTTAATTTGATAACATGCATCAGAGTTTTTAGTTCCAAGCAAGTAGATTGATTTAGGGGAAAATCGTAAAATTGGCTAAGTCCTGCTCAAGGCCACCTTTGGGACAGTTGGAACAATTATACGCGTAAGGCACGGATCGGCTGAAAAGCCTCCAAGCGGCCCAAACAGAAAAGGGACATCTGGGACAAATGGATGCGAAATGCCCGAATCGGCCGAAAGAAAGAAAATTTGTCCAAGTCCTTTACCGGGAGCAAGCGGGACAAGAGTGCGCGAAGAACGCGAACCGGCCGGTTCAGCCGAAATAGGAAACTTCAGCACTGGGACATCCGGGACAAAAAGACATGGTGGACGTGAAAATCCGGTAGGCCCGTGGACAAATCACAGCATGACACGTGTCGCCAAGGAAAAAGGTCCAAAAAGGTCAAAGGGGCGAGTTTTCGAGCACTGATCCGAACCAATGAAACAGTGCCACGTGTCCAAGTTTAAGGGCCCACAAGGAAATTTCAAAGGAAAGCCCGTGGAAAGGTGGAGAGAGAGAATTACTCAGTGAAACAGGGCCTACCACGTGTCGTCCAGATGGCAAAGTGCGGGAAAAGATTTTAGAACCTGTTCTTGCCTGTTTTGTGCCCTAAATCTTCAGAACTTCGTATCTTTCGATCCAGAGCTCGGATTTGCACGTTCTTTATATCAATGGAAAGCTGTTGAAATTCTCTACATGATTCTGGGATTAATCTCACATTTTGGTGTAGTTTGGAGGGAGAAAATTAAGAAAACGTCTCTGACGCGTGGTGATAGACAGAAGTAATGCTTCAACAACCAACTTTAATGCAGCAGACAGCTCGCCGCTCCTGTTAGACAGCCCGCCATTTTGCTAGGATCCACCGCTTCTGTCATGATAAGATGATTTTAAATGCTACCAAGAAGTGGTTGGGGCAGATTCTGGATTTCCTCTCTCTTCCCTCTCTCATTTCTGGATATATATTGTAAAGAGGAGCTCCTTTAAGGGGTCAGACATTTTTGTTTTGCATCCTCCCTTCTTCCCTCGCCTGCAAGAGAAATTGTGGAACTTTCAAACCTCCCATATGGGTTGTAATGCCAGTATTTTTGCCTCTTGGCCACTGCAATGTACTGTATCGACTCTTGAGCAATAATATATGTGTTGTGATTGACTCTTGACCCTCTCATGTATTCATTGCTGTCATTTTGATCTCTTATTGCAGTTTGGTTACCTGTGCATGGTTTTTGTATTGCATCTATGTGGTCTGTGTTAAATTTACAAAACGAGTGTCTAACATTCCTCGGTGCATCACCTTTGTAGTTTAGGTTTTATTCTATGCATTTTCTTACCCTGTCCCCTTGGCAAGTTAGATTAGGTTTTAGCAAACCCTCTGCATTTTTTGTGTGCATCTGAACAGAGGAATAGGAACCAGCCTTCTCTGGAGAATCTTTTCTCATCTTTACAAGTCCCACACTTAGAGAAAGGATTCCATGTTGTGCAATCACACTAGATGCCTGAACATCAACCTAGAAGCCTGATTTGCATCCAGGGGTGCTGTGAGTCTGCAACAACAACAACTGTGTAGAAGTCCTGAAAAGGATGGAGCCGAAGGATCTAGCTAGACTGGAGTGCCTAGAGAGGGACTGGAGCACCTATGGGCACTCTGGTTTGTAATTTGGGCACCCTGGTCTGTGAAAAAGCTCTAAAACTAATCTTCAGAGGGCTATGAGGTGATCTGAAACCCTCGTTGTGTTTGCATCAGATTTGATGTCCCGTACGGGATGTCACCAATAACTCAAGATGATGAGAAGACCTGCAAAAGACCAAAAGAAGTATCAAAACCCTTAAAAAAGATGCAAAATGAATGGGTTAGACTGACCTCACCTGCCACAACAATGGGATTACTAACTGAGTGTTGCACTACATTTTGGGCCCAAATGTAGTTCTTGTGAGTTTGTGTATGGCATGCCCTAGGTGCTCTTATGTTAGTCACAGTTTGTGAAGTAGCGAGCACTATCTAAATGTAGAAAATGTAATAGTATGTGTGCATGGAATAAAATAAAATCCCCCCTATGAAGTGTGATGCAAATGTCCTAGCATTGTGCCTTGACGATGGAGCTATGTGGATGCAAGTGATATCCAATGTAATAGATGGATGCAACCCTAGATGGAGTGACAGTATTAAGTGATGCTAGGTCCCTCATTATGGTCTCGTAACTTTATATTTATAGGGTTCGCTTGATCTAATTTTGTAATTAACCCTGAAAAGGCCAACCACAAGAAAGATAAAGACCTCAAACGGATAGAAAGAGCCCAAAAAGTGGTGGGAAAGTACAAAAAGGACCGGGGCGCCCCTGGTGGGACCAAAGCGCCCACGAGTTGCCCAGTACTAATCTGAGCACCCAAGTCAAGGATAAAATGATGTGAGATGATAGAAGTTAACTGGGCATATGGGTGTAAGAGGTCGGTAATGACAAAATAAAATAAAACAAGATGGCCAAAAGATGGGGGTTAATTAGTACTTTCTTCACTCAAAAGCCTTCTAAATAGTAGTATGAGACCGAGATAAATAATGTCTAAAGTGCATGATTTTGTGACTACAATACTATGACATTTTCTAGAACAACTAAATGTGCCCCCTTTAGTAATCATGACTTGAAATTCGGGGGCTGGATAAATAAAGTAGGTCAATCTTGTTGCCAATTTATAGTTGATGAAGTTATATATACTACCTGAATCAATCAAGATGATGGATCTTATTTCTTGAGGAAACCCACCACCTTGAGGGTTTAAAGAGTGCTAATTCCAAATAAAGCATGACATGAAATGGTTAGTGGAAAGTTTTTCAAGCCGCTCTCAGGATCTTCCTCTGCATCCTCTGTATTTTTCTCCTCCTCTTCATCCTCTTCTACTCCTTCGATGTAGAACAAATTCTTCTCAACAAATTTATGACCTTGATTATATTTGCTATCATAGTTAAAACATAACCCTTTGAAAAAAAAATCTTTGATATGTTAAGGAGTCATTTAAATGGGTTGGGAGAATGATGGTCTTGGTGGTCTTGGCATATGTCATTCCCTACTTAAGGTGAATGCCTGACATTTGGACAAATCCCTTTCTTCCATTCACCGAGTGAGGACCATAGAGTCAGAGATCGAAGTCGGGTTAAAAATACGAACATCATGTTGGATGTTATCCTTGAGACTTCTCAAAAATATGTCATTGAGGTTCTCATCAATGGTATCCTCCACTCTCAAGGATAAATTCTAGAATTGTTGAATACAATCCTTGACCAAACATGTTTTCCGTAATCTGGCGAGTTGATTGAAGTAGTTCTCAGTGACATTATTGCTATGGTGTAACTGAAGTTCGTCAGCAAATGTTGACCAGGAGAGATTGAGTCCCTTTTTTTGTTTTTGTGCACCATACCAGTGATACCAAATGAATTTGTATGATTCTAGGTATAAGGATGCTACAATCACCTTTTTTGCACTAAGGGTTTGGTGTAGATCAAAAAAAATATCCATTTGGTTGATCCAAGTGACTGGATCCTTCCCATCAAATTTGTGCATCTCCACTTTTGGTAGCATGTTATGTAATCCTCCATTAGGACATGATGACAGTGGTGTATATGGAGGAGGATTGTTAGATAGTCTAGTATTTCCTATACTGATAACTGATGTCGTGAGAGAGATGATTTGGGCCTATGTTTGTGCCATGTTTTCATGAAACTCTGTTGTATCCCAAAGCAAATAATCTTTATTCATTGTATCTTGAACATCTATCTGGATTTCAGCTACTGTAGCAGACAAATCAGACTCATACTTTGCGTCTTCCTTACCCGGTGTTTTACCTAGAATGTTAGATCCTTTACCGCTACCACAAGTTGACTATCCTGTCATTGATTAGGGTGTAGGGATTAGGGTTTACGACTCAGGGCTTAGGGTTTAGGGTTTAGGGTTTGAGATTTGGGGTGGTAAAAATAAGGTATCTAGTGAATTGTATGGTTGTGAAGGTCTTTTGAAAACAAGACTAGTGGTGATGACGGTAAAAAGAGTGAAAATGGTGAAAAAAGTTATCGGAGATTGGTACCATTGCAATCCTAATGTCGAGATGAAACCAATGACTGATATATTGTGAAAGGTTTGAAAAAAAACTGGACTCTTTTTTTTTTACTTTTTTTTAACACTTCGTTTTTTATAAAAAAATCCCGAGCAATACTACAGTGACGAAAATTTTCAAAAACTTTTGAAATCATAACTAATTTTTTCCTATTGTCAGTTGTTGGTAAACTAGAAAAAAAAATCGCTGCAAAGAAACTTGCCAAATCGAATCTTTGATACCACTTGTAATGAACCTTCTTAGATATTATCAATAACAGATCGCAAATAATACCGAAATGATCAATGAACAACAAAACATAACATAATAGAATAACTTATATCACTCAGCCACTTAGAGGGGGAAACCTCCAAGACCTTACAATAAGATTATAATACTCGAGATGATCCTCAAATACTACCCCTACCTTCTACATATATCCTACTTAGGCAATGGTTAGTCCATATGCCTACCCTACTATAATATGAAAGCATAGAAATACGTGACGAGACCAAGGAGGGATTATGCTAGCCACATATCAACTAATCATATCCCATTATAGAGCAAGTAGATTAAGGGTGTAGCAGTAAGTTATTTTTTATAACAAATCACGTAGTTATTTTGTTAAAGTTATTGTCAGTTGTTAGAAACAACACGCGAATATAGTAGAGTTGTTTTAGATTGTCTCATGTTTTATAGAAGTTATTTCTCCTATATATGTGGATGTAATTGATTATAGAATATAACAAAGTTTTATAGTGTTTACGTTGTGCAGGCTCTGAACCAAATTCACATACAAAGTATTGAATCGAGTGAGAAGCATATATGATTAATTCTAGTATATGTATAAATGAGGATAGCTTGGGAGAAATGCTAAATGATAATTTCAAAGTGCCTTTAATCCAATTTTAGGGCACCATAATTGCCCATATTTTAATATAGTAATTAAAAATTGTTGACTTAAAATAAATTAATTGTGAATGTAAACCTCCCAAAAGGATGTGATATGTGTGATATTAGAATATATGTGTTCCCTTCTCTCTTTGTGTCATACATGTGAACCTATAATCCACATTAAAAAATGTATATTAAAGGTTAATAATATATTATTATAAGATCAATAAATAATAAAGTATGAAATTGAAGCATGAAATGGCCACACATGTCTGCCCATAGTGTTTAATTTAAGGTCCGTGAACATTGTTTCTTATAAATTTTTCATTTAAGCTTGCTATGAGCCTTTGTAACAATTATTCTTGATAAGAGATCTAATGAAGCAACTAAGCCTGCTAAGGGAACCATTATAACAACTGAGCTTGCTAAGAGAACCATAGTAGCATTTGAGATTGCTACTAATCCAACTTATATACAGTTAAGAATGTTGTTAAGTCAACATGTGTGTGATTAAACCTACCACTGAGCAAATTTGTTTATGATCTTAGTCTATGAGCCATAATGCAGTGTATGTGTCCTAATTTGAAATGTATTAAAGCTTTGAAATGTATTCAGAATAATTGTGTGAATTTCATCATATAATGTCAACCAAAGCACTGCATTTGTAACCTGCATAAATTTTCTATAAAATCACATAATATACCCTCTTTTAAGATGAGGGATGTTGCAAAGGATCACTTAGCCAAAAAGAGAAAGTGTTAGTTGTATAAAGCATATAATCAATATCATTAATGATGTAAACCATATCTGGTATATTGATTAACATGGTAAAAGGTGAAGAGTTCAAAAGATATAAGCATTTTAGCATGATTAGTATGTATCATCAAAAGTGTGAAACATATCGTGAGATCATTGTAGAAATCCAAAAAATGACATAATAGTGATTAGAATATTAGTACGACAACAACATGTGACTCAAAAATTGATGGATCCATAATGACTCATGATATGATATGACATGCCCATCATAGACAAACATAAATGATAAGGCATGACTAACTTAACCAGTGTTAGCAGTGTTGGTTGTTAGTTCGTGTGTGCAAAAAAAAAGTGTGTGTAACCATTGTTCCTAGATCAAGAAGTGTAACATTTAATTTTCCATACCATGTGTCTAATAAAAATGATATAATCATCAAAGTGCATTGAGATATGGGCCCACTGACAAGAATGTAAAAATCAAGATTTCATGAGCAATGTGTAAAGAAAGAAAGAAATCATCCAATGTGTTAGAAATAAGTGTATATTATAAGAAATATATTGTGATCTAATGAATATCGACCATTGGCCCTATGGCTAAAAATCCAACAAACAATGTGTGCTGAGAAAACATGTCAATAATCAATGTGTTCTAATAATGTGTCTCATATACAATGTGTGTCACAAACAATGTCTTTCATAAGAAATGAGTGTCATAAGCCATGTGTATTTAACAAAAAAACTAAATCAATACAAACAATATGTCATAGGAGATTCATTCTAATATAAATATGTAGTAAGTAATGTGTCCAAAAAATAGGAGGGTCAATAGACACTTAATTTGTGAGTGTAAGAAAAACAAGAAATGACAAATCATGTATAGAGAAATGATAACATATAAGAAAACATAACATGGTTTATACAAGTGCATAGAAAAACAGAGCATACAACAATCAAACACAAAATAGAACATACGCGTGCATAGAGCAAACAAAACATCAAACATATAAGTACATAGAGAAAACACTTCATGGAGAATACAAGTGGATATATCAAACACAACATAGAATATACATGTGCATAGAGAAAACATAACATAGAGTAGATAAGTGTATAAATCAAACATAATATAAAACAAACATAACACAAAGCAAAAAATTATGTCGAACAAACTTGACATGGAGCAAACAAGTTCCTAGAGTGCTCAAATCATGTAATACAAATAAAAATATGATAGATAGAAGGAGACATGGAAATGAATGGTATAAGAAATAATGTTAGATAGCCAAAATAGGAGCCTTGGATCAATAATAGTAAACTCGTATAATAGTATGTAGTATAACAAAGTGAACAATACATGAAAAATGTAAGTAAAAATGAAACATAGTTAAAGAAATTTCAAGAAGTAAGAAATGTGATCATTGAGTAAATCATTATCTAACATGCGTAGAAAGGAATAAATATGTGTGCAATAAGCAATAAAAGTGTAGTATTTGTAATGGACTTGTGTATAGATATATGATTGTTATAAGCTCATATGTGTAGATGCACATGGTAGAAGTGTGTCCCCCAATGTGGCAGGAATCACCTAGAATAAAAGGATATAAGAATTCACAATGTGCTAAAAATATGATCAAAATAGGTTATGTGTAATATTTCACCCAACGTAGACATGCCCCCACATTGACAGGTTGTAGGAGCCATATGATGTGTGATGCCTAGGATGCGACTACTTGATTTATAATATGAAGCTCGAGCACCAAATGTAGGGTAGAGTACTAAATATAGATCATCATAATGCTCAAATCTATGTAATGAATGAACATATCACATGTAGATCATAGTTTTGTATTTTGGTTTTATTGTATTAGTTTTTTGTTTTCAATACAAGAGCTACTGAGTGGAATTGATATTAATGGCCACGTGGCATAGGTTATAAATGGTGGTAGAGATAAGGTGGGGTCCTAGGTAAGCATCATTCTATGAATAATCACATCAAACCCCTAAAATGTGTTACATTTTCATATAACTACCTAGTTTAGAACTAAGGGAGAAGAAATGAAAAGTCAATAGGCATGTTAGGATAATGTGTTTGCAAGAGGCTATGTATAAGTGAGGATACACAAGTTGTGAGGACTAATACATACGCCACTTAGGTGGAGGATCTATGTCCATACATGTAGTGAATAAGGCATGTGGTGTGTAAATAAAAGCAGCGGGAGTATCAAAATCAAAGAAGTAGCCCCAAACAGTGTGGTATTTGGCAATTAGATTAGGTAAGGAATGTATAGAGTTAAGTCAATGGCCGAACGGAGGATGCGACACAACATACGTATGTGGTGGTGTTCTTGATGGTTCATGTGTGTTATTTTTTTGTAGAGCTATCATCCAACACATTATGGTAAAAAAACCATGTGACTTGTGGGGTTGTATAGTAGACATAAGATGTTACTCATGTTCTTTATTGTTCAATGGATGAATGCACATTATAAGGTTTATTATCATGGTATCAGAGTGTAGTGAAGAATATTTACTAGGGCCCTTTATGGGTTTGGTTTTATAACTACACATGTCATATTTTTTGAATAATGATTGTTATTATGTGATAACATCCTATGATCTAGTAATAACTATGACATGATTATCCTCAACTGTGGGATTAACGAGTGGATTTGTCTTACGAGGAATATTCTATTTTGGAAACGAATAATATATTTGGTTTATATTGAATAAGTAGGAATTGTCATGATATTCACTAGGTCCTACTGCGGTAAATTTGAGTTTAGCCAATGCGTTGTCTATATCGTATGGAACATATTCTTCATCATCATAATCATCATTGTTGTGTTTCTCATTATCATGTTTTTGAATGGATTGATGTCATTGTGGTGTCATGGTATAGTCTTTGGGAATAATATTAGATTTAGGTTCTTCTTTTGGTTCTAATGCACTCAACTTTTGAATAAGAATAAATGATATAGGTGGTTATAAGAGTGGTTGTAATACACTTGTTTTTGGGATATAGTGGTTATTAAAGTCCACCACTGAAAAATATTTATAGGGATCATTATTTGTAGGGCATGTATATTTGTATTTGTCATGTATGTGTTTAAGGAACCAATGCAAGGTGGAGGGTGTTGCCCCCATGGTGTAAATTTGTGGTCATGCCAATAATAAATTAGAATTTAATCTGATGATATAACATGGAATTTTGTGGGAATAATCTTAAGGCCCAAAGTAATAGGTAAGGCGATGACTCCTATTGTTGGACAAGCAATATTTTCAAACCCTTTGATCATTGTGTAAAATTTCCCTAGATGTTGCGTATGGAGGCCTATTATAGTGAAGAAATATTATACACACACACATATGTATATGTATATGTCTATGTATATATGTGTGTATGTATGACTAATATATTATCCACGAGAGTTCATTTAACCATTTTAAAAAAACCTGAACTTGGATATACAATGGAAAATTAAGAACAATAATATGTTGTGGTGGATAATCCTCTTTGTTAAAGGAAATGTCATGTTCACTACCCAAAAGGTGTTTACGAGTGATGAAAAATACATGGGTTTTACATTAGTATGGATATTTCCTTCTTGTAGTGCATGGTATAGAATATCCTTACGTGTGACATGGCATCAAAGTAATTTCAAAATATAAATTTGAGCTTTTGTGTTTTTATGTTGGTAAAAAAGGTCACATCCCTTAGTTAAAGTTACAAGAACTTTAGGTAGTGGGGGATAATGTGATTATTATTGTTGGAGTTTCCCCTAGCGGGAGGGGATTGTGTGAAGGTCTATTTCATTTGTGTCCTAATTATGCCCACCTATTGGCGCGACGTGTGTTTGACCATAAATATTGGGTTATTATGTGATGACCTAATAGGATCCAATGTATGAGACAGAGGAGGAATGAAGGGTTTACAAAGAGCGTGTACCCTTCTTATAGGGACATGGAACATTTTAGGTGTAATTTGTGAGCTAGAGACAATGCATGGATAATAATTAATGGCCATAAAAATGTAAAATATCTAAGTGTCAAATAAGGTTTTTAGAAGAACTCTAAGAGATATGTTAATATTGATTAGATTTAGAGATTTAAATCCCTAGAGGCAAGGCCTTATGTTATATGTAAAATTAAATAAGAGGGATCACTAAAATCTACTATTAGAATTAGGGTTATTATAATTAAGATAAATTACTATGCGTAAAATTTATGACCTAGAATAAAAATTACAGTTAATATACAAATTCTAAACTACATGTTGATCACATACATAAATAAAAAAGTGTCGAATAAGCTAGGTTATAAGTTAGTTTTATGGTTTAAAATGAATGCACTTTTACACAAAATTTAGAAGCTAAAATGAGGACTAAGACTGTAGAAATGGGCTATGCAAAGTGTCATTAAGATATCTATAAACTTTGGAGTGATAAAACTAAGTGTAGGATACGTTCGCCTGAATGGAGCAAAAATGTTTGTGTTTATGCCCTCTATGGCCAATTTTACCCACTTATATTACGATATGTATTTGAGTTACAAAACTTGAAAGCTTTGTAGCTCTGATTTTTGGAGTTGTGTTTGGATATCCACGATCATACTTCTATAATTGTTTATGAGTTGCTTCTTCTTTGAAACCCTCTATCTCTCCACTTAAAGTTCCTAAAAAAGGGTTAGATTGATTGTAGTCAAGCTTCCTCAACCCTTGTTGAGTTGACAATTGTTTATACAAAAATAATTCAAATATGCCTTAGACCGACATAGTTCTCTTGCCAAGTGAATGTGTGAAAATATCAAATAACATTGTGTTTGGAAAAAAGAAACCCTAGCAAGGGGGCCTATTACATCTTGTCAATGATCTTGGTGCAAGTTATAACATGTGATAGTGATCTAAGACATCAATGGGAGATCTAGTCAAAATTGGTAGCTTGTTGGTGTGCTTCAAGGAGGAGTAGAGAATTAATATTCCTTGCCTTGGGTGATTTGCATGTGTAATCCCCTAGATAGCCAAAAATGTGAGAGATGAGGCCACATTTTAATTGGTAGGGTGATTATGATTTTATATATGACTTGTGTGAATGATTTTCTTGCTCAATTGACATTGGGTTGACTTAAGTAACTTGTACATTTGAAAAATAAGTTGTTGGAAGTGTTTAGGATAAAAACATTTGGTATGGTTATAATCATCAATTTTTTTGTCCCTACCATGTGAATCTACCCTAACTTAGTTTAGGGCTTGATTTAAAAGTGGAGAAAGGTTGCTAAGAATCTAAAGATATGCTTTGTATATAACACGATGAGTCTCGATGAACATAACTTAAGTGACAAGTGTGATATAATGGCTATGGAGTATTCAATTGAGAGAGATGCATCATGGATTAACTCAATTAACTATATAAATGAAAATAGGATGGGATAAAAGCCAACTAATTATTGTCAAGTGGCTTTGGTCCAAATTTAGGGTAATATAGATACACAACTCACCCCTTGCTTTTTCCACATTTCACCCTTATTCTAAATAATATCCTTTTCTTGGGAGTCTCACTGTGTAATGCCAAAAACTATTGAAAGAAAAAAATTCCTCTGCATAAACACTGTGATTTCCTCAATGCCAAAAGGGTTAAAAATATGTTTTTGGTTATGATCATAAATGTAAAATTTACAAAATTTACAATACTATTAACAATTTCACGATTTTGAGTATTTGAATACTGGTCCTAATCTACTGTAAAGCAAGTTATTCCCTTAAGATTAAGTCTGGTGTGAAGCCACTTAGATAAACAAAGAAAATAATGGATTTGACTATGTATCCCAATGTACACATTAGAATTACCCATCTAACCTAATCAAGTATGGGACATGGTTCCTTTCACAAATGATGTCCTACGGACAATAAATCAAAATGATATAGGATGAAGGGCATGCTTAGATCCTAGCCAGGATTTGTATATATGGATATCCCCTGACAAGTCTTCAAAATAATAATTTCCCAGCTGGTTACAGTAAATACAGAAAAGTCCATTAAATGTATCAATGTTCTAAGTGTTTTTGAAAATATTTATATACATATGAAAAAAAACATGTTTGCCTCATATTATACCATGAACACCTCTGTATTCAAATCTCTTGAGTCATATTTTTAAAATATATTTCCACACCCAAATCCCTTTCTATTTAAAAACTAATATTAATATCTCAGAAACACGTTTCCTCAAACTAAATGTGTATACATTTAGGTGTATCTAAGGTCTCATTATTTTTCATTTTCACGTTATATGTTTCTTACACAACCCAAACTTTTACAAACCCAAAACTGTGTTCCCTTCCCTCCATTCTCCCCTCTTGCCTCATTCAATGTTACATTATAAATGTTTTCATCTTCTATGCATATAATGTTTTGTCATTTACTATAATACATCAACTTGGTGGGATTTTTCATATCATAACCTTGTTATATATACACATAAGAGTTTTATATTTTCACAAGTATTAAATTATTTTGCAAAAATCTGAAATAGGTAAGCCCTTAATAAATTTTGAACTGATGACCCAAGTTAATTTAAAAATTGTAGTATTGTTGTAAATAATATATTATTAATCCTAGGAGTAGGGTTTTATCTTCTTGTAAAACCTCAAGAGACATCTAAAAGTGAACTAAACATTAATCTTAAAGATGAACTAATTAGTCATTTGTCATTATAATAAACATGTAATTGCATCTCATTTTTCAGCTAATATAATATAACTTTGGCTTACACCCGATTTGTTGTTCATCCTCAACCCATTTATGGCCCAATAGCCTAACATTGGTATCACATTTGTGGTTCATTCAATTTCACTTCTTCTTCCATTCTCCTCCACCAACAAGAAATATTTTTTCCATTGTTTTTTTAGTTGTACAATTCAAGAAATTATTAGTATTTTTTCAAATGCGTCTTACAGGTCGTACAACTTTGTTCTTTATTAGGGTACTAAAAATTGCTCATGTTTGTTAAAGCTCTTCATGGGTAAGTCATACCGCTAAAGAACTGGATATATTGAAGTTCATATTGTATTTTGTATAGATTTATTCTTCATATTCAAGTTTGGGAATATGTCAAACATGGGGTATATCTTGCAAGCAAGACTGAGTATGTGTGTAGGATAATATAAACATGAGGTACATCTTGCAAGCAAGACTAAGTATATGTGTTGGATAATATAGTTGACGCCCTGATAAATGTGTTGGCAAGATATGTAGAGTTGTATTATTCCAAGCGTTAGAATTGTGATGAAGTACTAGAATAGTGTAATTTTTCCTCCACTTCACATAACCCTACTTAAAGCCACTAACTTGCTACATTCTCGCCGCTCTTCCTAAACAACACTCAAACCACGACCATACCTGGTTTGACTAAATACATTGGCCTCTTCACTTGTTGTAGTGTGCAGTCAAAAGAAAATAGATAAGTTTTCACTTAATTTTGGAAATTTTAATTTTTTTAAAGGGGAAAAACAGTAAAAAGGCAAAAATATTATTATTATTAATGTTTTTGGCGAAGGAAAATATTTTCCTGAAAAGAACAAGTAATTGCTTTGGAAAATAATAATTTTATTTTGGAGGAATATTCATTTCATTTATTAACTTATTTTAATTTTGAAAAAATATCACACACAAAATAACAACATTTGATATATGTGGTACCTCTAGTTCACGCTTATGAGAAAAGTTGTCATGTTAGAATAACTGCATCCAATGCATAAAATATCATTATAATAAACATGTAATTATTGTAAATGTAGAGTTGTACTATACCAAGTGTTGGAATTGTGCTGAAGTACTCAAATTTTGCAATTTTTCCTCCTCTTCACATCACTCGACTTAAAGCCACAAACTTGCTACATGCCCACTACTCTTCCTAATCAACGCTCAAACCACGACCATACTTGGTTTGACTAAATACTTTGGCCTCTTCACTTGCTATAATGTGTAATCAAAAGAAAAGAGATAAGTTTCCACTTAATTTTGGAAATTTCATTTTTTTAAAGGGAAAAAAGACTAAAAATGAAAAAATATTATTACTTTTAATGTTTTTTGTGGAGGAAAATATTTTCTCGAAAAGAAAAAGTAATTGCTATGGAAAATAATACTTTTATTTTGGAGGAATATTCATTTCATTTATTGACTTATTTTATTTTTGAAAAAAATTACTTTCATAAATTTGCCATTTTTACAAATTTCAAGTTTCTCTGTGATACTCAGATTCTGCAACATTATGGTATGTCCATTATCATTGGTTCATGTTTATCGAGAAAAGTTGTCATCTATATGGGGTAATTGAAATCTAATGCAAAAGGATAGTTGTAACAATGACATTCTGTGGAACCGAGTTCATCAAGAAATTGCACGTCATCTAGCAATATAGATCCAATTTCATTTCTCCAGTTTATCCTTGTTGTGCAAGTTCATCAAGTTTACAGTGAGTCTCATTCACTTTGCACCCGTCTATTTGCATCCATCATACTTCAAGGTACCTTAAACCCTAATCATTATATAGGGAATGTTTTGATTTATGTAGTAATATACTTCACTAATGCTGAAACAAGTGTCATTTATATAATAAATCATTTGATCACACATTACTGGAACGCGCGGTGATTATGTACCGTTTTAGGTGAGTCTCTTGCATTTTCTTTCATTTTCCTACTCTTTCACACTAACATTGGGTATATCGAACGGATGAGCTTCTTCCACTTTTGCAATTGGTATATCGGAAGGGTGGGCATATCAGAGAGGTTTCTCGGATCATTGCTCTTGCTTGAAAGATCAAATAAAAAGGAAAATCGTTGTCCCTTAGTATTATTTTTTTGTCTTATCCATCTCCCTTTGATACAAAATCACATTTAATCCCTTTTGTTATGTAACACAACACTCATCAAAATGGACACATTTGTTAGATTTGTCTTAAAAAGTTGAGAACACTCTCATCTTGCAATCCTTTCTTGTTTGACATCTAGCTAAGTATGGAGTTTACATTAGTTACATTTCACATTCCAGTCACTATACAACAGGAAAAATCACAAATATGGAATTCACATTGACTTCTAAGACATTGTCCACTGATGAGTGGCCTCAACTGGATGGTGAAGAATTTCATCACATACTATATACACATAAGTTGTCCGACGGTGTTCTAGCCACGTTAGACATCCTGTACAGACTTGGGCCCTCATGTACCTTTGTGGTATATCGAATGAATTACCATCACATAAATACATGAAAATCAACCCTGAGATGGTCATTCTCTTTAGCGTAAGACTTTGCTTATCCATTTTCCCGTTTTCTACTTTTCACTCATCTTAGTTACATTAATCAAAAACAAAAAATCACTGCTTAGGCATGTCACCCATTATCTTGCCTAAACATCATAAATTACATGTATGGAACCATACAGAATGGGACTAGACCGTACTATGGTTTGGACTAACCTATACAATCGTGTCTCCCACCTTCTAGCAGCTCTTTTCTCAAATTGAATATCTTTTATGACTCGTTTCTTATCCTATTAGTTGGCTTTAATGTAATACCTAACCTATAAAAGTCTGTATAAGTAAGTCTAATTCACTTAAGAACTCAAATGGCATTCTCATGAGCATACATAGTAAATTACATTCCTAAAACACTTGAGGCTCTATGCAATACTCCTAAAGCAACAAAACATCTCTTAAAGTATGCACTTAAACTAGGTTCACAAGTCTAACTTCCAACACCACAAGCCTTTAAACGTCTTATAACCATGTCTTAACAAGATCAAGTCACACAAAGAAATGTCAAAGGTATTAAGGAGAAAGGGAATCAGTTTAGTTTGCGAAACACATCACACTATATCACTACCATATAGGGTACATCTCCATCTTATCTATATTTATGCCCATTACTCACTTATATTTGCATATATTATTGTGCCTACACTAGGAAGAATTACATGGAGTTTACTCCCATTTCTGAGGGGATGTAGTGTAATGCCTTCTAAATTGGTACGATAGGGGTTGAATGCCATTGTTAGTATAAATCTACACACACACACAAATCTATCATTTTGTTATCTAATCATGTTCATGAAGTGCTAGTGTAGGTATTCTTAGGTTTGGGTCACTATAGGAAAGTGTCACACACTATTCTAAGTCCTAGCTCGACAGATAACGAAGCATATTTCTAGGCCATCCACAATCACCAAAATTTGTATAACCCTAGCATATGTTGGTCCAAGAATTTATATTCCATGAGCGAATTATATTATGCCTAAACAAAAGTTATATGGTTTTGTAATTAGAGTAGTTTGCATGCACAATCCTAGAGATGAATGATTTCCAAATTCTCTTAAGCTTGTACACGCAATCTATGCACCTTAATCAATTATGCACCTTTTTTTTTAGCTAAGTACTCATCTCTCTTTGTGTTTTAAACAATGCTTCGATCATTCTATCATTGTATACAGTAATAATTATATTCTAATTTATAAGATTAATATGGATTATTTAATTTAGAATGTTCTACCTATAACATTCTCACACCTAGTTATAGATAAGGAAAATAAACCTACATCACACCATTATTTATTTATTTAGGATGTAAACGCATACAAGTATGCAATACACCTAGGGAAACACTAAAAAAACTAAAGCATTTGTATATTTATCATCTAGAGTTGGAGTTCATACAATTGTAGCTAAATTGTTCAATTTTAAGTTGAAAAATGGTGATGTAATGAGTATGTCATTAGAAATTTGTGTTATTAAGATTGATGTTGAATTTTTTATGTGTCAAAATTGATGTATATATGACTACTTTCATAAGAGCTCTTCTTTTGACATACTCGACCTATTTAGAATCTTTATAGAAAAGCAATTTGTTGATGACACTCTCTTTTGATCAATTGGTTGATAAGATGATTGAAAGAGAAAAGACATTTAGAAGAAAGACTAAAAATTCAAGCAAAAGTACATGTTATGCTCATAAAAAGGGAGATGCTTCCAATAAGGCTTTCACTTCCAGTGATATAGGAAAATTAAGATATAAAGGGTAAGGTGGGAAAAATAGTAAGAATAGTGGTCAAGACTAGGGGAAACAAAATGAAAAAAAAACCATTTTGTAACAATTGTGCTAAAAATGGAACTCATGAGGCTCATGAATGAAAAACATCATGAGACAACATTGAGGCCCATAAAAAAAAAAAAAAAACAAATAAAGAAAATATGAAATCCTCGAAACTAGACTCATCTCAATTCACAAGTGAAAATATGCTTTCCATTTTAGATGAAGTCAACAATGCCTTAAAAAATTCAACCTTGTTTGATGCTTTGGTCATGGACAATAATGCCACGCAACACATGACTTTCTAAAAGGAAATATTTGAGGAGTATTAAAATAAAGTTGTAGTCTAGTATACTTTGCAGATGGAACAAGTTTGTAACTGGAAGGAAAATAGACATTTTGACTTGAGTCACCAAGTCTTCTAGATTTCATTCTCAAAAATGTCATATACCTTCCTCGACCAAAACTAACTCTTCATCTCTAGTGCTGGTCTGACAACAAGGACACTCCATTATGAGTGACGATGGAGAAGTACAAATCATAAGAAAATGTTATAAACCACTTGTAATGACTAGATTTAAGGAAGGCAAGTTGCTAAAACTTAGGAGTAAGCCTTCAGTTTAAAGAAACTTTTATCACCTTATATGTTGGTTGTGGAGCCTGATAGCGACAGGGGTTGCAAGGGGGAATTTGGGGGCAACGCCCCCGAAATCTAAATTTTATATGTATTTATGCATTGTGAAATCTGGATTGTTCCTTATTAGGTCACATATCTAACGGGTGGTTTTCTATGTTTCTCCAAAATGATAAAAAACCCTAATATCTTTAAAGGGTCATTATGTACGAGGCTCATTGTATTAGTCACGACATTGTGAGAGAGATTTTTGTTGGAAGTGAATAAAAGGATTGGCTGTTTCTGGTGGATGTAGCCAATTTTGGGTGAACCACGTTAAATCTGTGTCTCTATTTTATTGCATTCATTTATGTTTTATGTTGTTTGCATTATTCATTGCATGCTTGTTTATCTGTACAACTGGTATAATCCTATCAACTGGTATCAGAGCACATTTTGAGATTTATTTGTTGGTAGTATACTCATAGAGGGATTTTTGTTTGAGTGGGAGAAGCAACAATGGCAGAGGAGAATAAGTTCAGAGTTGAGAAGTTTGATGATCGAAATTACCAGCTATGGAAAATGCAGGTGGAAGATTACCTGTATCAAAAGGATCTATACCTACCATTGGGAGGTGAAGAAGTGAAACCCTCAATCATGTCTGATGAGGAGTGGAAGGTTCTGGACAGGAAGGCTCTTGGTGTGATTCGATTGAGTCTGGCATCGTCTGCAGCTTCAAATATCTCACAGGTGAAGAGTACGGTAGAGTTGATGAAAACCCTAGCTAATTTATATGAAACACCTAGTGCATCCAATAAATTTTATTTGATGAAAATATTGTTTAATCTACAAATGTAAGAAGGTGGATCTGTACCTAACCATCTTAATGATTTCCACACTATTGTAAATCAGTTAGATTTAGTTAATATCCCATTTGATGAGGAGGTTAGAGCATTATTATTCCTATGTTCTTTGCCAGAAAGTTGGGACATCTTAGTAATTACAGTTAGTAATACATCATCTACTTCTCTTAAATTTGAAGATGTAGTCAGTGTCATTTTAAATGAGGAAATGCATAGGAAAGGTACAGGGGAAAATTATTCTTCTACAAATGCCTTGAATATGGAGAGTAGAGGGAGGAGCAAGGAGAAATCAAAGAGTAAGGCTCGTGGGAGATCTAAATCGAATATGGGAAGAACCAAATCTAGGAGTAGAGGCATTACTTTCTGGAACTGTGGAAAGAGAGGACATGCTAAAAAGGATTGTTGGTTCAAAGGAAACAAAGAAAACCAACCTGAAGGTATTAAAGAGGAAAATATGACAGGTAATATTGCTTCAGGATGCTCTTATACTTTCTCTTGATACTAGAGTAGAATCTTGGGTAATAGATTTAGGTGCCTCTTTCCATGCAACCCCTGATAAGGGATATTTTAAAGAGTATGTCCAAGGAAATTTTGAACAGATTTATTTGGGTGATGATGAGCCATGCAACATTGTTGGGAAGGGACAATGTACACCTGAAATTACAGAATGAGAAATACATGGATATTGAGAGACGTGAGGCATGTACCTAGCCTCAAGAGAAATCTCATCTCTGCAGGACAGTTGAGTGGTGAAGGTTGCACAGTCACATTCACTTCAGATGTCTTGGAAGGTTTCCAAGGGTGCCCTGGTAGTGGCACGGGGTAAGAAAGTAGGCACTCTTTATTTGTCTACTTGTATATCTAATTCTTCTACCATATATGTCTACTTCAGATGAGGATGCCAACATGTGGCACAATAGATTGGGACATATGAGTGAGAAGGGCATGAAAATTCTACAGGCAAAAGGTAAGCTTTTAAGTTTGAAGCAATTGGACTTAGAGTTTTGTGACCATTGCATTTTTGGGAAACAAAAAAGAGTTAGATTTCTCAAGGGAGGGAATACCAAGAAAGAGCAAAAGTTGGAGCTAGTTCATACAGATGTGTGGGGGCCGGCCCATGTTGCATCTCATGGTGGTTCTCTGTACTATGTCACATTCATAGATGATGCCACAAGTAAGGTATGGGTATACTGCATTAACCATAAGTCTGATGTTTTTGATACATTTAATAAATGGAAAGCACTTACCGAGAATCAATGTGGTTTTAAATTGAAATGTTTGAGATCTAATAATGACGATGAGTATTGCAGTAAGAAATTTGATGATTATTGTTCCTTGAATGGGATTCCTAGAGAGAAAATGGTTCCTAGGACTCTGTAACAAAATGGTGTTAGTGAGAAGATGAATAGAACAATAATGGAGCATGCACGGTCAATGAGATTACACGTGGGGCTACCTCTTCAATTCTGGGTAGATGCCATAGATATTGTTGTGTACTTAATCAATCGTGAGCCTTCGAGTGCACTAGATGGAGGAATTCCCAAAGAATCCTAGAGTGGGAAAGAGGTAGACCTTTCATTTTTAAGAGTATTTGGTTCAGAGGCATTTGTGCATGTTAATAAAGAAAACATGAAGAAATTAGATTCAAAATCCAAACGTTGTACATTCATAGGCTATGGCTCCAAAAGTGATTATGGATTCAGGTTTTGGGATCTAGATGAATCTAAGATAATTAGGAGTTGTGATGTTGTTTGGCATGAAAATAGAATGTACAGGGATTAGGTACAGGATGACAAAAATCCCAAGGAAGAATTGAGTTGAGAATATAGCTCCTAAAAATGAACTCTCAGGTGGAAAATATCCACCTACAGGTACTGAGGTTGATAGTTCTGTAGGTCAAGCATGACAACCAGTGTTGGCATCGACACCTCTATACAGAAATTCAAGAAAATGAGCAGCAAGCAAATAATGATCCTGTGACACCCCCATACTCAGTAAGAAGGTCACAATGTATTAGTAGACCTCTAAAAATATTTTCCCCTACTTTGTATTATTTGTTACTAACAGATAGTGGTGAGCCAGAGAGCTTTGATGAGGCAATGCAGGTGGAATCCACTAAGGAGTGGGAGCATGGCATGAATGAGGAGATGGACTCCCTAGAAAAGAACCAAACATGGGATTTAGTCAGATTTCTAGCTAGGAAGAGAGTACTACAAAACAAATGGGTCTATCGTGTGAAAGAAGAAGAAGGTGGACGAAAAAGGTACAAAGCAAGGCTTGTAGTGAAGGGGTATGAACAAAAGAAAGGTATCGATTTTGATGAAATTTTATCCCCTGTTGTAAAGATGTCCTCCATTCCTACTGTATTATTGTTGTTGAAGTTTTACACTTACAGCAACTTGATGTCAAGATGACATTTCTCCATGGTGACTTGAAGGAGGAGATTTATATGCAACAACCACTTGAGTATTGTTGTCGTCCTCAAAATTCCCCTCTTTTGAAGTCAAGTTTTGAAAATTTTGAGTATGTACCTTGGAGTATTAGATCGCATCGAGCCTGGCATTGTTTGTAGTTTTCCCATTCATGGAGAACAATTTAAAAGTCGGGCATAATGGTGAAGTTTCTTCCCTTCTTTTTATTTTCTTCCTGCAGTCGAGAATGATAGGCGTATCTTCCTTGTTAAATTTCACCCTGGCATCCACAGGTAGTATGTGGAATATCTGATTGGATGTGGGTTGGTCATGTTTCAAGTGACAGTGGAAGCCTCCACACATCCAAATGGCACAACTCCAGGGGTAGGGTCCAAGGGATAGTCCTCAAATAAGCGTAGGCTTTCCACGTGTCCCAGGTACAAAATCAAGGCAGAACGAGCTAAAATCGGCTAAGTATGGAAGGCTCAATGGACAGCGCCACGTGCCTTGTCGGGGCAGCTTCAAGAGTCAAATACGGGGGGTAGTTCTCAAACTTGTGCTAGTCCTCCACGTGTTTTAGGTCCAAAAAGAGAAAGAGTCGATAGTTAAAATTGACTAAGTATGGGTGGTTTGGCGGAAGTCTCCACATGCCTTAACGACATAATCTTCTTGCCATGTGGTTGAAGTCAATGGGGAGACAAAGTTGGTCGTTGAAAATATCCAAGACCGGCTTAAGGAGACACGCGTCAGCTCGGTGTAATTTTAGGAGGCGTTTCCAAAACAGAAACTCAAATGAGCACCAGCCCTCCACGTGTCTAGGGATCAACATAAGTCAAGTATGAAATTAGCCCGAATTCGGCTAAGAATAAAGGAACCGATAGAGCTCTCCACACGTCAGTCGGGTGCAACTTCAAAGGTAAAAAATGCAAAAGGCATCCATAGGCCCACTCCAATCAATTTCTCCCACATGGGTGGCCCAAATTTGAAGTTGTGAAAGCAAATCAAATGGCCCATGTTTTATCTAGCAAAATAATGTAACGACCATATATTTAAAAAACTAGTTTTTCTGCCATTAACGTTTCTTTGCAAATCAAGAATTTGAAAGGGCGTGGATGATTGGAATAAGTTGTAACTATTTCTTGCTTGCTTGAGGAAGTTGTAACCGTCTCTTATGAGCTATATCATGGGCTTTCAAAGCCATTGTACGGGTTGGAATTTTGATATTCTGGAACTATAATTTTGAATTGGAAGAAATCAATACAAAGGTTTTCCCCTTTTTCCTCTACTTTCTCTTTCCTTCTTGCTCTGATCTGAGAATCATTTAATCCTTGCATGCTTAGAAACTTTGTGTTCTAGTTTATACAATCTCAAGAACTTTGAGTTGTGGATTGTGCCTGTTATAAACGTGAATGGTTCTATTCTATATCTCATTTGCTCAATACATATAAGGGTTTTCTCTTCCATCTCTTTTCCCTGAAAGTATTGTCTTCTTCTACCTCCCTCCTCTCTTCAAGTCTTCTTATCCTCATGTATTGATAACTTTCCAGGCATAAAACACATTTCAAGATATCAAGAAACCACCATTGAATGAAAGATTGTGTATTTGTACATAGGTTTTTCCCCTGCTTTCAATAAGGGAACCTCTCCCATTAAAGAGGAGGGACTTGCTTGTCCCCTGACTGTGGTTTCATTCCAAGTGCAAATCTGAAACCCAATAGTTTTTTGGTGACTCCACTAGGGGAATTTGTTCAACAAATTTCCTTTCTAAAAAGAACAACTAATTTGATCATTTCTTTGATATGATGACTCTAAGATATACTCGTGGTAGAAGGGCTCTTGGAATTGAAGATCCCCAATTTCAACTCTTGGATCAACAAGGTTTTCAACTTCCTCCAACAAGAAGAAATAGAAGAGCTCGTTCCACAAGCACACCTCCTGTTGAAGACAGAGCTTCTGGTAGTAGCATTCCTCAAGCACAACTTAGCCCTAATCTCCGTGCCCTAATTCTTGTTGGTGTCTCAGTTCCACTTCAATCAATCTTTCCAAGGATGGCAGCACCTTGGCCTTGGGGACAAAGAGTTGGGCCTTTGGCTCTTCCTCAACCATTGCATGAGTTACCTAGGGGTAACAGGAAGAATTTTCCCAAATTTAGAGGTGATGGAAAAGTACACCCTGATGAACACATTGCAGCCTTCATTATTGCATGTGGGGTCCTTGGAGTTGAACATGAGGATGTCTCTACGAGGTTGTTTGTGGAAACCTTACAAGACAATGTTGCAGATTGGTTTTACCATCTTCCTGCTGGGACCATCATCGATTGGACTACTATGAGGACTGAATTTGAGCAGTGTTTCAAACTTGCTGAAGATGTGCATGCTTTGCTAGCTCAGATTTCTCAAATCAAGAAGGAGCCACATGAGCCTATGAGAGAATTTGTGGCCAAGTTCAACAAGTTGGTTAACAAGATTCCACTAGATACTAGACCTGTTGATCAGATTCAGAAGTGTTTCTTCTTGAATGCTCAATTGCCGAAAGTAAGCTATGCCCTAAGGAGAGAAAATCTTGCAACTTTGGATGTTGATCAGAGATTGGTTGTCAGTGTGCAAGATGATTTGATCATGTTTGGCAAGCTGAAAAGGGAGTTTTTCAAATCTAAAGCATCTTCTTCTTCCCCTTCTCATGTAGGTAATGCAAATCAGTTGGTGCAAAAGTTAGCTAATGACCTCATTGCCATTAAGAAACAATTGGCTCAGCATGCTCCATATCAAGATGTTCCAAGGAAGAAATTTCAGCCTAGGAACCGTTTCCCTCTTCTCAAACCAGGTTGGCCATTGAAGGTCCACCCCTCAAGGTGCCTGTTAATGTTGCTTGTGAAGTTCTTGAGCCTGATGATGAGGAAGAAAATGGGCTCTATGATGAACAAGAAGAGGAAGTTGATGAAGAACTGGAGGAGCCTGGTGGTTCTCGAGTTCATTTCCTCACCACTGAGGGTGTGGATGATAAAGATGACTATGATGATGTAGTGGCTGAGATGAACAGTGAGTCATATCTTGTTATGACCCGAGAGTAGACCAACAAAAAGGAAAAAGTGGTGCAACATGTAAAAAGATCCAAGGAGTACCCCATCACCATCCCAGTGATTGCAAGAAGAGGAGCTCCTATTCCTACTACTTCCACCCAAAAGGTAAGCTCTGCTAGTCCTTCTTCCTCTACTTCTGCTTCTAAGAATTCTTGTCCAACAAATGATAAAACTGATAGATCAAAAGCTCCTCCTACTCCTAGTAGTGATTCCCCATCCACATTTGGATCTTTTGACATTATAGACCATCTTAAAAAGACCAAGATTCAAATTTCTGAGGTAGAGTTCTATCAAACCCATCCTAAAGCCTTTGCCAAAATGGTTAACTTTGTAAATTCTAAATCTAAAACCCCAGCCCATTCTTCTAAAGGCCTTTTTCCCACTCCTTCTTCTCGCCTCAACCCAGCCTTGTGGCTGCAGTCACTTCACCCAATGAGAAGATCAAACCCTTCTATGTGACTCTCCTCATAGTTGGCCACAAGCTTAGCAATTGTGTCATTGATTCTGGTGCATCTGATAATGTAATGCCTGTAAAAGTGGCTCATGCTTTGGGTCTAACCTTAACCCACACTTATGGCTCTTGCTATTCCATGGAAAGTAGAGAAGTGCCTTTGGTTGGGAGAATCAAGGATGCACAAGTAGCTTTTGCTGCTTTACCAGAGAAGAAGGTCTTGGCTACCATCTTGGTTGTTGATATCCCTCCTTCCTATGGCATGTTGCTAAGTAGGAACTTTTGCAAAGATGTTGGAGGTGAGATCCAAATGGATTGGTCACATGCCTTGATCCCTGTCAATGGGAAGATGAAGAAGCTGTTGCCTGAGAAACAAGCAGAGTATATTGTGCAAAAGATAGATGATCCTAAAGCACAAATATTGTATGAAGACATTGGGCATGGGAACTACATGATCATGTCACAAGAGGAGACAAGTCTACCAAAAGGAAGTGTTGTTTGATCCTAATGGTGTGTGGACTTTGGAGTTTGATGGAAGTTATTCCTCAGTTGGTTCTGGAGCTGGTGTAGTGCTCATTTCTCCTGGGGGTAAGGTTCATCCTTTCTCCTTCAAATTCTCAGTTTGAAAATACCAACAATACTGCCAAGTATGAGGCCCTTATTCTTGGGTTGAGCATGGCGAAGGAAATGGGAGTGAAGAACCTTCTTGCTTATGGAGATGTCGAGCTAATTGTAAAACAAGTTAGAGACCTTTATCAGGTAAAGAACAGAAGGTTGAAACACTATAGGAATCTTGGTCTGGGATTCCATCGAATTCCTTGATGATTTTTCCATTGAAGTTGTGCCAAGGGAAAGGAACACTAGGGTTGACTCTCTAGCTGTTTTCGGGGTCCTTGTTGATTCCTCATCCTGATTTTCCTCAGGAGAAATTCACCATTGAGCTGATCCATAGACCCAGTGTGCCTGACAATGCAAATAATTGGCAAGTTTTTAATGATGACCAGCATTTGCTTTCTTTCTTGGAGCTCAGAGACAACTTTGATCAGTTGTACTTTGAAGGAAGTGACAATCTGCCTAGAGAGTGTGTGTCATCAAATGAAGAGGGTGTCAAAGAAGAGATGGATCAAGATGGATGCATCAAATTGAAAGGCAACAAAATTCCTAAAGGGCTGGTGAGTTTGGAGGATATTTTTGATAAACATGATAGATATATGAAGTCTAAAGTTTCTGAAGGAGCTCAGACAATCTGCTGAGACTGAGAAAGTGAATATTGGGAGTCTTGATGATCCCAAAATGGTCAACATTGGAAAATGCTGCACTCAGGAAGAGAAAAAGAAGGTGGTGAATCTATTGAAAAGGTATGTTGATGTTCTGGCTTACTCTTATGATGATCTTAAGGATTTTCAGCCTAAAGAAATGCAACATTTCATTCCTCTTAAGCCTGGGATCAAACCCTTCAAACAAAAGCAAAGGCAATATAATCCAAAGATAGCTGATACAATTTTCCAAGAAATACAAAAGCTTCTGAAGGCTAGGATCATCTTCCCCATCCACCATTCAACGTGGATTGCTAATATAGTGCCTGTCAGGAAGAAGAATGGTGAGATCCGGATCTGTGTGGACTTCAGAAATCTAAATTAGGGTTCTTTGAAGGACAACTACCCTCTCCCCATGATGGACCAAGTATTGCAAGTTGTCACAGGCTCGGAGATGCTATCTATGTTAGATGGATTCTCGGGGTACAATCAAGTAGAGGTGAATACTACAGATCAACATAAGACTGCCTTTACTACTCCTTGGGGCACCTTTGCATACAAGAGGATGCCATTTGGTCTCATCAATGTTGGTGCTACTTTCCAGAGGGCCATGGACTTGGCTTTTGGCAGTTTGAAAGGGAAATGCATTGTTGTGTATTTGGATGACTTGACAGTGTTTTCTAAAGCAAGAACAGATCACTTCCAACACCTTGAAACAATATTGCAGAAGTGTAGAGAGCATGGAATTTCTTTAAACCCTAAGAAGTCTATGTTTTGTGTCACAAAAGGAAAGTTGTTGGGACACATTGTTTCAAAGGAAGGGATCAAGATTGATCCAGAGAGAGTTCAGGCCATCCAACAAATTCCTCTTCCATCAAGTAAGAAGGGTGTCCATTATTTCTTTGGTAAGATCAATTTCCTAAGGAGATTCATCCCTGATTTTGTAGAACTTACTATGAGCATTGCTCACATGATGCAAGGGAAGCAAACTTTTGGTTGGTCCTCTGAAGGGAAGAAATCATTTGAGGACATTAAACAGGATATTGCAAAGACTCCAATCTTGGTGTGCCCTGACTTTAGCAAAGATTTCATTATCTATTGTTATGCCACTGAAAATACCCTAGCTGTTGTGTTAGCCCAGAAGAATGTGAAAGATCATGAGCTCCCAATTGCATTCATGAGTTATGTCTTGAAAACTCATGAGCTGAAGTACACCATGATGGAGAAACATGCTTTTGCAGTTGTCAAAGCTGTCAAGCAGTTTAGGTTTTACATCCTTAATTCTCATTCTGTGGTGTTGGTGCTTGATACAACAATCAAATCCATTCTTACTCAGTAAGAATTTGGAACCAAGAGAGGTAATTGGGTAGCAAAGGTGCAAGAGTATGATCTTGATATTAGGCCAACAAAGTTGGTTCAGGGTAAGGGCCTGTGTGAACTCATTGTTGAAGGGAGTTGTCAAGGAGTTGTCCAAATATGGAGTTGATGTCCCTGTTGTTTTGTTCCTTAGCTCATTAATGTATGGTATGCTGACATTGCTCACTTTCTGACCTATGGAGAGTGTCCATCTCACTTGAGTGCCAAAGAGAAGAGAGCCATCAAACTGAGGTCTGCACAATATGTGCTATGGGAGAATGCTTTGTTCAAATGAGGCATAGATGGAAGGTTTTTGAAGTGTGTAGACAAGGAGCAACAAAAGAAGTTGTTCTCTGCTTTTCATGACCAGGCTTGTGGAGGTCATTTCTCCTCTGTTGTAACAACTCATAAAATACTTCGTGTTGGTTATTATTGGCCCACTCTGTTAAGAGATGCATCAAAATGGGTTGGTAAATGTGAAGCATGCCAAATGTTTGTTGGAAGACCTAAGTTGGTTGCTTTGCCACTAAAGCTAGTAGTGATTGATGAGCCCTTTCAACAGTGGGGATTGTATTTCATTGGAACTCTTAACCCACCTTCCGGTGCTGGACATACCCATATGTTGACTACCACAGATTACTTCACCAAGTGGGTGGAAGTCATCCCAGTCAAGAGCACTACTTCCGAGGTAGTTTGCAACTTCATTAAGGAGAACATATTGATCAGGTTTGGGACCCCAAACAAAATTGTGACTGACAATGCTTCCAAATTTTCTTCTGCTGAGATGATGGACTTATGCTATGGGTATGGGATCTCACTTGCTCATTCTTCATATTACTACCCCCGAGGGAATGGACAGGCATAATCAACAAACAAGAACTTGGTGAACATAGTTAGAAAGCTTGTAAATGATTCTCAGAGGAATTGGCATAAGAAGCTATATGATGCACTTTGGGCTGATAGAATTACACCCAAGAGAGAAATTGGAATGTCTCCTTTCCAAGTGGTGTATGGTGTGGAAGCTCAACTGCCAGTCATGGTGGAATTTCCAGCCTTGCATCTAATGAAAACCATTGAAGATTCAAGTTTCAGTAGCTCTTTGGACAAGAGAATTTTGTACCTTCAGAAGCTTGATGAGGACAGATTGCAAGTGGTTGACAGGATAACAACTCATCAGTTGAAAGTGAAGGCTTTATTTGACAAGAAATCCAAACCCAAAGTTTTCCAAGTGGGAGACATTGTGCTACTTTGGGACAAAAGACATGAGCCACGAGGAAGCCATGGTAAGTTTGATTCTCTTTGGCTTGGTCCTTTTAGAATCAGACATTTTGCTGGAGAGAACTCTTTTTATCTGGATTACATGGATGGTTCTCCTCTCCCACTTCCTTATAGTGGGTAGTACCTGAAGTTGTTCAAGTCCTGGTGAGTTAGGTGGTCCTTTTGTATATTCTATACAATGTTTTGGTTTTGGGTCGTTCCTTTGTGTTTCGTTTTTGTTCTTCCCTTTTGGTTTGTTTTGTTTCTTTTTCCCGTCTTGTGTGTGTTGCCTTGTATTGGTTTTGTTTTTGACAAGTCCTTTGCCCAATGGACAAGGAAATGGTCCAATCTTTCCCAGAGTTATTTGCAGTTCTTGATCTTGCCTTGTGTCTTTGTTCCAAGCCAAGTCATCCCCAGAAAGAGCCAGCTGTTGTCGTCCTACTTAACACTCCAAAAAAAATTCAATGGATCAGGAAATTTTTCACCTTTGAAGTCAAGATTTCAAAGAAGTCCTCCTAAATTTTTGTAGTCTCCAAGTTATGAGTGGATGGAGTTCTATTGGTGTCAAGAGGAGGGGGTGGCGCTTTAGATGGACTAGATGTCAGCATAGGAAATTTTACCATTACATGGCTCAAAGTCACAAAGCATTCCGCACCCTGGTCCCTGGATGGAAATTTTTTGAGCCCTGGCACACGACTATAGAAGGGGTGAGGAGTTTGGCGGAGCTGGGGTATTTTGGTGTGCTATGCCGATGGGAGACTTAAGAGGAAGAAGGGGATATTTGTCTGTGGCTCATGGGAAATAAAAGTTTGGGAATAGTATGCAGGCCATGGGAGGAATGTTAAACGTTTTGTCCCAAGGGAAAACAAGGAAACTAGGTGTAAAAGTCCACGTGAGGTTTCTCATTGGCTGCCAGGCTGTGGGGCCAAAATGGAAAATTTTCTTCTTCGATCCCCTTAAAGGAAAAAATGTTAAAATGAGGTTTGTCAACCCCTAGAGAACGTGTCACCCTCTAATTGGCTAGTTTGGAAATTTTTTCCCAAGAACGTGAAAGAATAAGTTTTCTAAGGAACAAGATCAACGGAGAACTTCCACCGTGTCACATGGGCACACATGTGATTGGCTATTTTGGCGGGGTGGTCAGGTAAAATTGCTTCCCAAGGAGTTTTTAAAGGGATAATCCACTGGGGTACCACGTGGGCAGGCCCTGATTGGTTTTCGGGATGATGGGTAACCACATTTTTGGGAAATTTTTCCAACAGTTTAAGACTGTAACTTTTCAACTCCTCAAGTTCTGATGTAAATATTATTATTATTTTTAATGGTAAAATTTTAAAAAGGCAACGCTCTCCACCCACTCAAGACAAATGAGACAACCATCCTTCCTCATTGCCCCCAAGCCCCAATTCATATTGAAATAGAGAATTCTATTCTCGATCACTCAATCCAACATAGAAACAATGGCTTCCACAATTCACACAAGCAACAGCTTCACATGCAATACAACAATAGATAAATATCAGTCCAATCTACTCAAAGACAATAGTTCACAACTGCACTTTGAAATTATTCACACAACACATAGGCTTGATCAAACAAGAGCAAGAAACTATGGAGGAACTACTTATGACTCTCCATTTGTCCCCAATCAATCATACTACTAAAACATATCAAATCCCATAAACTTTAAGTCATCAACCCCTCCTTATGAAAAAGTTTCTCCCTAATGCCCCCCAAAAGTAAGAAATGCAAGCAGTTTCTTTTCCAAGGTGGATCACAATAAAAAATGTGTTATGCAACAGATGATCCCCAGGCTACTTGCTCCTACAACTGTAAGCATGTCTAAAATCCAAGAACAATATAACACAATCACTTTTAAACATACATGCTAAGAGAAAGAAACATTTAAAACAAGCTAATAAATGGAAGCTCCAAGACCTACAAGCTATTCCGTTCTCTTTCCCAAATGCCAAGGTGTAGTCCCAAATCAGCGACTTACTCCAAACTTCCTGCTCCAAGCATACAACAACAAAATGCGCCCCCAAGAGGAATGGAAAAAGTTTCAACAACCCAAAATAAGCAAGGAGTTTCACTTTTAAAGGAGATGAGAAAGCAGAAGAGGATGATGTGGATCCATGTGGGATTCTAGCATCATTCTTTCTCAACCCCAAGAGGAATATCAACATCAACCTGCAAATCATAATAAATAAGCATGACAATTTAACTTACATACTTCAACACAGATCCCATACGTACTAAATTGAAACATATGTAAGAGGCCTAGTGCAATTAGTTTCCAAATCCGGCTCATTCCAAAATGTAGTAAAATTGCCTCTTTAACCTCCAAACCATAGCGAATAGGAAGATGTCACCAAGTTTAACTACCAAATGCCACAAGACATCCTAAAAATTTGGCCTCCAAGGACAAATTCGAATTCTTAAGGAGATGAGCCGAACGTTCACAAAATCTGACTAAGAAAGCTGGTCTAACGGGTCCCAGAAGATTATCACACATTTCTTACACACTCCTTAACATTAACAATTTAAAAGTCAACAACTTCATTAATTAGGGCCAGTCCCCCAATTTGAGCGCCATTAATCTACTACATTTAAATCCTAATCAGGGCGGAACACATTACTTCATGCAAGGATAAGAATTTAAAAGGAACACAATTGAAGTCACAAATGGAAATGGGGAGACACAAGCAAAACAATTGGTGACCGTTTAGATTTCACCTAGAATTTTAATATGGTTAGTCCTGACAATAAGCTTAAAAATGCAAATATCTCCCACGTTCAACCTCATGGCCATATATGAATGGATCCAAAATCGTATATAAACAACATTGTCGATCATCTAAACACATGAATCACAACAATATCAATGGTTTTGAACATTATCATTTGTTAATTCATAAATGTTCAACTTTATGGTTTGTCTATGCTTTTCCATACGTGTGTTTACTTGTATTTCAAATGTCACAAGGCATGTCCTCTGTCCAATTATAATCTTGATCACATAAAGGAAATGTATCTAAATGAGAGCCGATCAAAAATAATCCTCTCCACAAAACATAATAGTTTAGGTTCCAATAGTATCAAAATAGAGTCTAAAAGGTTTGCAAGTGGCCCGATCATAGAGTGGCTAAGAATAAAGTTTCTTTCCTTTGGTTTTTGGTTTTTCTTCCCTGCCGTCCTCATTATGATTTTTGATGTGTTTCCATTTTTCAGGTCTTCCCTGGATGGTTTGTTTTGTTTGCGGTTTGGCCATCTCCACATGTCCTTTGCCAATGGATAGGGAGGGTCCTCTTTCTCAGGGTCATCCTCAAAGTGTCCCAAAAAAAGTCATCCCTAAAAGGCATCCACAGGCCCGGCACTCCAGATCAAATTTTGAGTTTCTCCCATGTGGGAACAAAGCGCAATGGATGGTCTGGAAAGTTGGAAATTTCTTAAAAAAGCAAAGGGTCATAACTCTTCAATGAAGTACAGAGATGTTTTAACCAAGACAGGCAAGGGGACACGCGGGAGTTTTTTGGCATAAAACCTTTTGGAAATGGTTGTAGTTGGTGATAAAGCAAGCGCCAGATATAAAAAAGTAAGGGTCAACCACAAATCAATCATGGTGCCATAGCTCCGAATGAAAAGTACTATGTTCCAAAATGACTTTTTCACTTTCCGCCACTCCAATAATTTCTTTCCATGTGGGAATTTTAAAGTTGTAAAATCAGATTTGCAATATTTAAACTCAAATAATGTAATTCAATATTTGAAAATCTGGGTTAATGTTTCTTTGCGAATTAATATGGGCGTGAATGATTGGAATAAGTTGTAATTGTTTCTTGCTTGCTCGAGGAAGTTGTAACCATCTCTTACGAGCTATATCATGGGATTTCAAAGCCATTGTACGGGTTGGAATTTTGATATTCTGAAACTGTAATTTCGAATTGGAAGAAATCAATACAAAGTTTTTCCCCTTTTTCCTCTGTTTTCTCTTTCCTTCTTTCTTTGATCTATGCGAATCATTTAATCCTTGCATGCTTAGAAAATTTGTGTTCTAGTTCATACAATCTCAAGAACTTTGAGTCTGCAGATTGTGCCCATTATAAATGTGAATGGTTCTACTCTATATCTCATTTGCTCAATACATATAAGGGTTTTCTCTGCCATCTCTTTTCCCTGAAAGTATTGTCTTCTTCTACCTCCCTCCTCTCTTCAAGTCTTCTATCCTCATGTATTGATAAATTTCTAGGCATAAAACACATTTCAAGATATCAGAAACCACCATTGAATGAAAGATTGTGTATTTGTACATAGGTTTGGCCCCTACTTTCAATAAGGGAACCTCTCCCATTAAAGAGGAGGGACTTGCTTGTCCCCTGATCGTGGTTTCATTCCAAGTGCAAATATGAAACCCACCAGGTATGAGGTGAAGGGTAAGGAGAAATTGGTTTGCAGGCTGAAGAAGAGCCTATACGGGCTCAAGTAAGCTCCTCGACAAAGGTATCTAAGGTTTGATAGTTTTATGCACGAGCATGGTTTTACTAGATGTCAATCAAATCATTGTGTGTACTTTAAATGGTTGGATAGTGGGAGCTACATTATTCTTTTGTTATATGTAGACAATATGTTTGTAGCAGGGTCTAATATGCAGGAAATTGCAAAGCTTAAGGAAAAGCTTGCACGAACATTTGCAATGAAGGATTTGGGTGTAGCAAAGAAAATCCTTGGTATGCAAATCAAGAGGGACATGAAAAATAAGAAATTGGTTTTGTCTCAGGAGGAATATGTAGAAAAGGTGTTAGAGAGGTTTCGAATGCAAAATGTGAAACCAGCTAGAACACCATTGGCTGGGCATTTTAGATTAAGTAAAGAGCAATGCCCAAAAACACAAGAGCAAAAAGATTATATGGCACAGGTTCCTTATTCTTCAGTAGTTGGGAGCCTCATGTATGCCATGGTTTGTACCAGGCCAGACATTTCCCAAACAGTGGGAGTTGTTAGTAGGTATATGGCAAATCCGGGCAAAGCACACTAGAAGGTAGTCCAGTGGATTCTCAGGTACTTGAGAGGGACCAGTAGTAGGCACTTGTGCTTTGGAGGCTCGGATTATACTTTATAGGGATTTGTGGATTCAAATATGGTAGGAGATATGGATAGTAGGAGGAGTACTACTGGATACATATTTATAGTTGGTGGTGTGGCAGTGAGTTGGATCTCAAAGTTGCAAAAGGTAGTTGCCTTGTTTAGGCAAAATATGTTGCAGCGACTGAGGCAAGTAAGGAAATGTTATGGATGAGCAGGTTCATGGAGGAGTTAGGTAAGGGGCAAGGGGATTGTAAGTTACACAGTGATAGTCAAAGTGTAATTCACCTGGCAAAGAACTCGACCTTCCATTCCAGAACCAAACACATTCAACTAAGATATTACTTCATATGACAGGAGTTGGAGGATGAGCAGCTTGAGTTGGTGAAGATTCATACAGATGAGTAATCCTACTGATATGTTTACTAAGCTAATGACAAAGGAGAAGTTGGATTTACATTCAACTTCTGTGGGTCTTCAAGATTGATCTTGAAGTGGAAGAAACAAGCCAATAAGAAAAGTCCAAGCAGGAGCTATAGTGGTGGAGTTACAACAATCAGTCTCAAAGTGGGAGATTGTTGGCTGTGGAGCCTGATAGCGACAGGGGTTGCAAGGGGGGCTTCGCCCCCATTGCAGGGTTCGGGGGGATGGCCCTGGCGGGGGTTTGGGGGCAGCGCCCCCGAAATCCACATTTTATATGTATTTATGCATTGTGAAATCTGGACCATTCCTTATTAGGTCACATATCTAAAGGGTGGTTTTCTATGTTTCCCCAAAATGATAAAAACCCCTAATATCTTTAAAGGGTCGTTATGTATGAGGCTCACAATATTAGTCACGACATTGTGAGAGAGAGTTTTGTTAGACTGAATAAAAGGATTGGTTGTTTCTGGTGGATGTAGCCCATTTTGGGTGAACCACGTTAAATCTGTGTCTCTGTTTTATTGCATTCATTTCTGTTTTACGTTTTCTGCATTATTCATTACATGCTTTTTAATATGTACAACTGGTATAATCTTAACATTATAGAAGGGGGGATGTCAACAAGTTTTTTATGGCATGCCATATTCATGCACATAAAATATGACCAACATTTTGCAAAATGCAAAAGAATGGTGTTGTGGGATTGCTAACTCTACCTAACAAAATCGAAAAGTGTGAAGCCTATATTATGGGTAAACACTCAAGGGAACCATTTCAAAAATTAGAATGTAAAGTTGATACAAAAATGTAGCTAGTTCACTTTGATAGGTATTCTCTATCAATTCTCTCTTCTTGTGGTGATAAGTACATGTTAATTGATCATTACAATAAGACGATATTGATTTACTTTCAGAAGCATAGATAAGAATCCTTCCAAATTTTTCAAGGGTTTCAAGCAATGATTAATTGAAGCATAATCCCACTTTGGGATCGTTCATGACTAACAATGGTGGCGAATTCACTTCAAAGGTGTTTAAGGCCTATTTGAAGCAAAATGGTATCAAACATCATCTAACAATCACACACACTTCTCAACAAAATGGAGTAACTTAGATGATGAATATAACTATGATGGACATTGCTTGTGCAATGTTGTATTTCAAAGGGGTTGATATGCATTTATGGGCAGAAACAACTTAAACAACAATGTATCTTTACAATAAGCCAACATCAACAACCCTTCAAATGAAGACTTCGTATGAAGTTTGGTGTGGTCATCTTCCCTCGATAAATTCACATGTTACACATTGATTCCAAAAGAGTAAATGAATAAGTCGGTACCACAAGTATCACAAATGCATCATTTTAGGATATTCAAAATTTTCAAAAACATACAAGTTATATGATAAAAAGAACAAGAAATTTCTCATTACAAAAGATATTTTTATCAAACCGTAAAGGACACAATTGACATAAATTGACAATTAAGTATACTTAATTTTTTTCCAAATTTGTTTGGAAACCATCGATTACATAGATATCGACATCTCTGCCCATGATAAACTAGAGATTACATATAGTTGATTTACCACTTGTTGAGTAAGCGTATATCTATATCGAAGCCTTCCTTTAGTTAAACAACCATGACTAGGGGGCATCCAATCTGTCAAAGTCACCCATAGAACAATCTTGACCCTATTTACTTTTTGACTCTTCGTGTCGGGTATCTCTAGGCCTTGCACTCAACAAGACTTGATCCCTAGTGGGCTCATTCCAAGCCAATCAACTTCACTAAGAGACCAAGGACCCTTCGATAAAATTTGCCAAATTTGATGTTTGCCCCCTTAAAAAACCGATACAACAATCCCAAAGAATGAGAGGATCACATATAATTTAGAATCACGTATATTATCTTGTATTGAAAATGAAACATCCCCTCAATTTGTATTTTCACCTATGGGGACGACTCATTCCATTTCCAAGTCAATTCAAACAAAACAAGGCCATGATATGGAAAATCCTACCGAAGGATTTGCTTTTTTTGTTGTTGGTAGTACTCGTTGTATTTGTTGCAGTGTTGTGTGAATGCATGGTTGTTATTGTTCGTTGTGCAATGAATGACATGCAATTGTATGAATTGGAGAGGAGAAGTTGTAATTATGCAGGTTTGAGGTTTAGGGAACTACATCGATGTTGCAGAAACATGTTTGAAAATGAGGGTGCTTGTAATGTAGTGCAATTGGGCAGGGTGTGTTCTGGGGCAAGGTTGTTTCTCTTTTGTTGAGGATTGGAGATGTCTTTGGCGAAGTATTGTGTGATTGCATTGTTGCTAGTAGTCGTCTGTATGATGCAAGCGCTGGTTGTTGGTTGAAGATGGCAAATATTATTGGCGAAGCAATATTCGATAGTGTGGCTATAATTTGTTGCAAGGATGAGTTGGAAAGGAAAAGCGGCAAGTATGTTGGATTCAAATTTAGGGTACTAGATCAATGTTGGAGAAAGATGTTTGAAAATGAGGGTCATTGTAGAGTAAAAGGATTAATAAAAGATGAGAAGTAATATGTTGTGCGGGATTGGTTTTAGGATTTGTAAAAATATAAAGAGATAGCTTTGTTTACACAATTTTAAATGATTCAAGGGTTTTCAATAGAGATGTATGAAGTCTAAATATGGTATTTGTGATACATATTATTTTTGAAAGTAGTATAATATTTTGAAAACAATTAATATATAAAGGGATTGGGTGATGAATTTGGCAAAAATGAATTAGATGTGGATTTGATTATTTATATTACGTAAGAAGAAGATTATTATTGTTTTAATTGCAATATGGATTTTGGGTGATATTTTAGAAGGCTGCGATGGATTAGGTAGATATTAAGGCGGAATTAATAGTCACACGCTTGTATTGTAATGGGATTTATTGTCATTTGCAGAAGGCGAAATGGTGATGACAGGTGTTAGGAGAGGCTAGATACGTGTTATTTTGTGCCTTGTTTTTGGCTGTACTTTGGAAAACTTGTTTTTTGGTATTATGGCATGGCAATGGCGGAATTGTGGAGTTGTGTTTGCAGGGGATGGAAAGAGTATAATCGTAGAGATGAGTTTTTATCTGTCTTTGTCCTTTACCATTGTCTGAATTTGGAGTCAGTAAATAGAAGACATTGAAATTATTTTGTTGTGCAGCTGTATTTTGTTTTTCGTGACTTAGATTGAGTTTGCAGAAAGCATTTAGTTGAAAACGAGGTTAGACCTAATTTCGTATCAATCGCTGGGTAAATTGAAGAAGTTTTGTATTTGTAGTTTGGTTCGTGTTATATATAATTTTTCATGGGCGATGCAGGTAGACGGAGAATACAGTCTTCTAGTTTAGAGATGGATGTGCAGTCAAAAGAGAGTAAGGTGTAAGTAACATTATCCAGTAGCTGAGATGAATAACATTGTTAGTTGATACAGAAATAAGCAATATCAGAATTTTGGAATACCCATATTTCAGAGAAAGCTTAAAATTCAATTTTTTTCAGTCGTTTTTAGATGTCGTTGCAAATGTTATCGTAAGGGAAAAGAGATTAGTAAATTTGTTGGTTGTGTTTGTAAGGCATTGATCTTTTTTAGCCTTTACTATTTGGCAGTGTTTGCAATTAATTTATGCGGGTTGTGTGTGCTTAGCTCTGTGAGTGTATTTGGAGGCGAAGATATGTTTTGTTTTAAATGACAGACAGACGAGGATGATTTTGGGGTTGTGGGTTTAGGATTCATCTGTATTAGATGGAGATCAAAGGTGAACGAAATGACATTTCAAGTGAAATGATCTAAAGGACTAGGTGATGCAAATATTTAAGTGTTTGTTTTAGTTTTGCAAAAGTGTTTCTTCTGAGTGCTTACTAAAAAATTATTTTCTTTGCATAATAATACAAGCACTTTATTTGACATCTAGAGGCATTAACCACGCTAAAATCCAAGTTTACGTTGTAAATTTAGCAGTAATTGGATAGTTCCAGTGAGTGCAGAAGTCGGAGCTCTACTTTATTAACAATGGTAAAGAAGGGTTTTGTACTCTCATAATGAAATAAATAACAACGTTATGGGAAATGTGGTAGACAGAGCTCTCACTAATAGCCATCCTAAAATCAGTACCATTATGGGCTAAATTAGGCCTACATACGGAGATAAATTTGTAACCCTAATATCTCCTCATTTTACTATATACAAATTGATTGATGTACTGTATTTGTATCTGTATCTGAAGCGGGTTCAATTAACTCTGAGAGGAATTTCTGAGTGCTGATTTAAAGCGATTCTTTATAAGCAATGTTTGTAGCATTGTTCTCTCAGCAGGCAATGGCTGTTGCTTTGTTTTAGCTACGCTTTATCTTGTATTTTGATTAGTTATTGTATGCATTAACATTGTAAGAATGGTTACAATAACTAGTCAGAGTAAAAGATAAAGAGCAGGAAAAAACAAAGTGGTGGCCAGCATCTATTGCAAGAATGGTGTTGCACACATTGCAGTGTGCCACAGGTGCTTAGACGCAGAGTAGACAAAAGCAATACTAAAACTGGATACTGGAAATGCCTTCTCCATGCTCTAGTTTCAAAAATGTTATTCATGGAAAGCATGGTTAGACAAAAAAAAAACTGACTAGGTTTATAATTAAATACAAATAGCATGGTACTATGACAAAGCCTTTTTAGTCAGCATGAAAGACATGTGCGAAAAGATGTAGCTTTGAACATATTTATGAAATATTTGAACCATGTCTGAATGAATACGCTGCCTGAGATGTCCTTTTCCATGAAACAAAGTATCAGCAATCACCATCATTTTTTTTGCTTCGTGGCGCTGTCGTGAACAGTGTGCTTATTGGGCTTTCCATAGATGCGACATTTGTAACCTGTTGCTACACATTTTACAAAGGTATGTGCACTGCCACATTTTATTGGCAGTGTATTCATTCACACATGGTTCACAAACACTGCGTAGACAAGGTTTGCCACACCAGTACGCTACTTGTATTTGATTGTACAACTGGCCAGTTTGTTTTTGTCTTACTGTGCTTTCTGTTGATGACTTCTTTCAAACAGCTGAGTTGTTTCAAACTTAAGGTATTGCAAGGCCAAACAATAGTGGCTGCACCAATGCGATACTTGTATTTAATTATAAAGCCGGTGGCTTTATTTTCTTGTCTTACCATGCTTTTGTTCAATGGATTTTTTGAAAGTAGAGCATGGAAAAGGAATTTGCAGTGTGTAGTTTTAGTATTGATTTTGTCTATTTTGTTTCTGAGCAGCAGTGGTATGCACACTGCAATTTGTGCAGCATCGTTGTTGCAGGAGACGGTGGCCAGCACTTTGTTTTTTTGCTGTTCTTTATGTTTTAGTTGGAGTCTTTGAGCAAGGTTTGTTTCTTAGACTGTTTGTCTGTGTGGAACTTTCACACTGTTAATTAATACAATAACTAGTAAAAATAAAAGATAAAGAGGACTGAAAAGAAAGTGGTAGGCACTGTGTAGTGCCAGAATAGGGTTGCAAAGATTGCAGTGTACATAGTGCAGGTGCTCTGAAAAAGAATAAACAAAATCAATAGTAGAACTGAATATGGAACATGCCTTTGCCATGATCTAGGCTGAAAGAAGGTATTAATCGAAAGCATACTGTAATTGACATGTAGCAAGAGATTGACATGTAGCAAGAGATGTGCTTGGAACAGAGCTTTGACCATGGCTGTCAATAAACAAAATTCAGGAGAATAACAGTTGTTATGTGCTGTTTATCTTTTAGTTTGAGTGGTTATTGTATTGATTGACACTGTGAAAGTTTGACGCAAGGAAACAGTCAAAGAGACAAATCTTTCTCGGCGACAATAACTACCCCAAGTAAAAGATAAACAATAGTTCCTGAAAATTTCAAGTTCGTAGTTAATCTATTCGCCAGAACTATAATAATGCAAATCTGTGTTTGCTGTCACCTATGAGAAGTTCCCCAGTGATAAAATTTGCTACGGATTTCATACTTAAGTTGTTCCAATGCTTACAAGAGCAAGTTTTGTGGTTACCTACGACACTCAATCCTACATTTCCGTATTCTTATCATCAATAAAAATCAGGCGCATTATTAAATTTGATTAAAAGCAAGGGAATGAATGGTAACCCTGAGTCCCGCCATGGTTGTTCCATATTTCTTGTACAGTTGTGTACAAAACTCTGTGACTTTGTTCCTGTCAACTCCAAGTATGGTCTCATTTCTTGTCAATGTAAGTAATTTTTTTTACAACTACTGGCATGGAGTTTAAAGAGATTGAGTTCTAGGAAAATATACATTTGTTTTGAATCGATTTTACTTGAAGAATTTCAAGGCCTTTTCAGCATATGCATTTCATGCATGTCTTGCAATTACTATAGTCTATGACAACACACTTAGTATGTTATAGAATATTTTCTTCAGAAACCAAACAAAAGGATTACAAAAATGATATCAATATTAAACCCCATAGTTGTAACATATTCAATTATTTGAAACTCCAATTTTATGGTTTTGAATGTTGCATATATATTGATTTAAACAGAAACAACATATGTTGCTAGAGTATTCATGGTTTGGTAGCGTGATAAGGCATAGTTACTGTGACTGGTTACATAATCTGTTTCAAAGTGAGGTAGTGAACAGGCCATAGTAGACATAGAACAAATTTCTAAGATATAGCAAACAGCTGTAGGCGGTATAGTAAAAAATAGGTGACAAGAATTAATGTCTTGATATAAAAAGAAGAAAGTCAGAGATATTAGATGCTTGTATCCAAATCTTGTGAAAAACATGGTATGCTACAGCGAAGTAATAGTTGGATATGTAAGCAAATGGCAGCAAAGTAAAGAGTAATGAAAATAGACAAAAAGAGTTGTATTAATTGTCTGATAGTATTGTAATTACAAAAATGCTAAAACAAAAGCAAAGCCTATAATATGTAACAAGTAGACTAGGAAACTGTTTGTTGGTATTGTCAAAAGCATAGACAGTAATAGTCGATTGTTGCCGGTTAGACGCGGAGCCTGTTATCAAATTTGTTTGTGTATGTGAGTGGCTTGCAAAAATGTTCCAGAAATCTGAAAGAAGAAAACGAGTATGTTAGACTGGAAACAAAGAATTAAACTGATGTGTAATTCATAGAAATGGAAAATGCAGATACTTACCAAAGATAAGAGGAAGCTATGTTTCTTTGATTGTGGATATTGAGTTGTCAACTGTCAAAGTGAATGTACCTTTGATTTGGAATTGACGGAGAAGAAATACAGTCTTTGAGATGTCTTGTTGATATTCTTCATATTGTGTTTGACAAAGGAGAGGGAAGGCTTTTTGCAGTAATGGCTCTCGCAATGTGCAGTGCAAGGAGTCATCTATTGTTTGCAAGGAGCAATGGAGAAAATTCTTATATTTATATGGTTTTGATGTATTGCAAGTTGCACAAAGTGAGATTTGTTTCAGGTCATTTGGATCAGGTTCTGTGAGACGGTCACATTCTACACAGAATGCTTGGAAAGGAGGAAGGTATATGTTCTTTGTGCGAAGTATACCTGCAATCTGTACAAGGAAGATGAAGTTGAGATAATTGATAGATTTGAATTTGTCAATGGAAGATAATTTAAAAAAGAGAAATTGCAGTGTACTTGCCTCTGTGTTTGTGTTTATGAGAGATTGTAAAAATGTTTTTGTAGATTCATCATTTAATGGGTCAATGAAGGATGAGTGGCCTGCACGTACAATACGTGAACCCTGTATTCCTTGTCTGATAAAGTTTTTGAAGAGCAATAGTGGTATGTTGCCTGCTGCAATGGCATCTCTTATTGTATGACACAATGGAACATGAAAGTTTCCCAAATGTACCTGCAATGACAAAGCATGGTGCGTAGTTAAAATTGAAGGGAATAATGCAGTGCAATGTATCTAAAAATGAAAGAAGGGAGTGTGAAAATACTGTTGCTTTTCCATTTTCAGTGTCAGAGTCTTTAACGTAGAGGGTGAAAAGGTCGTTGATGTGGTGGATTCCTGTTACAATTGCGGCAAATGACCCAACAGAGAATGTTGCATTTGAATGTAGAAGCTCTTCTATTGTCATGTCAGGTGTAAGTTTTCATGTTTTGCAAACTGTGGGTATGTTTTCCATGGTGGTTGTTGCATTTGCGGACAAAGAACAATTTGCATCTCCTCATTCGTACTTTGTTTTCTCTTTGACGGTGAAACCAGTAACACGTAGGCCACTGCCAGCGACCACAGTGGATGCAAATTTGTGCACGAAGGTGTTTCTCATGTTCAAAGTGATTGTCATTTGACCATTTTTGTCAACTAAATCAGCATGGAGGATTTCGGCTTTTGAGGGGGAGATGTTGGTTGCATGTGCTGGACCATAGACAACGAGTATGTCACCTTCAAATACAGTTGCAACTTTGCCTGCACAAATGTCAAGTATGGAGGATGGCTGCTGTGTTGCTGGTTTTGGACTGCATTTACAATGGGGTTAGGATGCTTTTATTGAAAGAATAAGTCTGATAATAAATGAATAATGAAAAGAAAGTAAAGAAACATTAGAAAAAGATTACTGTTTAGAGGATTCTTGCAAAATATCGTTGCTGTCAATGTCCTTGTTCTTGGAGGTGTGTTCCATGTCTTTGTGGTTGTAACTATCTGCAAAGTATTCAAATATGTAAATGGTTGTTGTAGAGCGCAAACAAAAAGGAAAGAAAAGAATGAAGAAACTAGATATTTGTTTTGCTGATTCAATAGAACAGTGTGTATGCACTTACAATTGTGCAGTGCTATTGTTGGTGTTTTTGAAGAGAGCAAAAATTGCTGGGTGGTCAGTCCAATAAGCAAATCTTTCGAATGTATTACAGGTTTCAAGGATTGTGTTTGACCATATATGGTCGATCATGTTTTTAGTGAAGACACTTGAATGCTGTATATGGAAACTGAAACTGTTTTTTTGCATAAATGCTAAAATCATTGTTGTTTTCCTATTTTTGTTTTGCATGTCGATGTTGAAGTCTCCAAAAATGTAGGTGGGAATGCTTAAATCAAGGGATCGGAAGACATTGTCGAGAACAATGAAAATGTTTTCCAGATTTGCATTTGGCGCAACGTAGACATTGACAATAGATATGCACTGGTGTTGCAGTAATATCTTTGTCAGTAGTGACTCTACATGTGCGTCGTGAAAGCAATGTTTTTCTACAAAAGGTATATTGTTTGCAATAAAAATTGCTAGACCATGGACATGGTGTGCAGATAAGCATTGGTATCTGTCTAGGTAGTCAATTGCAATGGGGGAAGCAATGTGAGTTTCTTGTAAACAGAGAATCTGAGATTGCATTAATTCATGGTCATGTAAAATGGCCTCTCTGTGAGCATGAAGACTTCGGGTATTTAGCGAAGCAATCATAATAGATGAAGAAATATCAGCTGTGGACAATTCATGTTGAATATTCCATTTAGCTTCATTTCGGAGTCGTTCCATTTCTGTGCTGATGGTCTGTTTGACGCTGAAATTTTTTTTCGTAAGTGGGGACAGCAAGTAAAGACTGGAAATGGTTCTGACTCACGATAGAGAAGTATATGCCAATCCATGGGATGACACGCCAAGGGGGCTGAAAGCAAGTCGTTCAAGTGTGAGGCCTTGCGCTCTGTGGATTGTGCGTGCTGAACAAAGCTGTACAGGGAATTGCTTTCTTATTGTGACTGGTGTCTTCAATGATGTTCTATGCAAGGGTCTAGCAACTCGAACAATAGGAGTCCAATCTAGTTCTGTTGCCATTGTTGTCAATTGCGGATGTTTTGATCTTTGTTGTTTTCCAATACAAGGATCATTGAATTTTATCCATACTGCATCAAAGCCATTTATTGTTGTATATGTTTTGAAAACTCCGTTAGAACCATTGACCAATCTGTCTTGGATGTCATAGTTCCCTGCGAAAAGTTCAATTAGCATGTTGACTTTCAGTTCTATATGCTGTGGCAATTCCACTGTTTTAGAGTAGCTTTCCATTTGTTCTAGTGTTGTATCTTGTTCATCGATAGAGTCAATGAAAATTTTGCAGCCTGGAGCAAGTGCAAGCATTTTTTTATTGTGTTGGAGAACATCTATGTTTTTGTAGAAAAGGAATGGAAGTGTTGGATCAACTGGGATTGGCCGAATACAAGTATGGTTGAGGTATGCAAGGTCAGAGTCTAAATGTTGTCCAATGCGAATTCTGTTCAGGACAGAGACAAAGGCAGCATCTTTCTGACGCATTGTTTCAGTCAATTCATATATTTTGACATGTGTATTCCAGAAGTCATAGGCAATCAATTCTCTGGAAATTTTGGGGTTTTTAAACACAAGACAGTCATTGACTGGTTGTGCTTGGTAGAAGTCTCCGCAAAAGATCATGTCAATCCCTCCAAACCAAGTTGTGGGCATGTGTTTTATTTGACGCAGTCGCTGGTCTGTGAAGTATAGAAGTTGACCTCCGACCAAAGATATTTCATCTATTAGAGCAAGTTGTAATTGTTGGTAGTGCTTTGCCAAGCAATCCAATCGTTCATTGCTTAGTGGGCGTAGTTCAGATCGATTGAAAGGCAAGAGGAAAGCAGAATGGAGTGTTATTCCACTGGCATTGTAAGCAGCTTTTCCCGTGAATGCCAAGATCAAGCCTTTGATTTTCAAGGGGTCACTATGCATGGAGCTATCGTAAATACGAGCCAATGTTTCAAATATCAATTTTGCAACAAATGTTTTACCTGTTCCAGCACCTCCTGTGAGAAAAAGGTAGATAGGAATTGATGGGTCTTTATTTTTCTTAAAGCAGATGTCTTTCAAAATGGTTTGTTGTTTCTTATTGAGAAGTTGCATTTGTTTCAAATATGTTCTGTTGTCTTGGATGGTAGGGTGTTTTGCTAGTTGAAATTGTTTCTTTGCAATGTCTGAATGTTGATGTCGATTGTGAAAAGGTAAATCATGTTGTATGTCATAGTCTTCAAAGGGGGGTTGTTTATGTGTAGTTATGTTTGTCATTTTCTCAGAGGATTCAAGAGACAATTGCACATCGTGAATTGCTGTGTCCATGTCACCCCATTTGCTGTTAGTAGTGTAGCGGTATTTGGATTCATTGGAATGGATAGTGTGTTTGTGAAATGCATATGCATCTTTCCAAGTTGCAAATTTGTTTTTTAGGCTGTGTTCATTTTCTGTAAAAGGGATGTAAAGCAAAAGCTTTTCACGGCAATAGTTGTCCACGTCAAGATATTTGCTATAGTTGACAGATCTGATGATGAGTGGCTTGGTTCGAGGTTTTTTATTTTTGCTGCCATTGTGAATGGAAACAAAGTCAGCTAAGCAAATGGAATGCAAAGAATGAGGTCATGCTATGTAGTGGTCTATGATAGAGCGGCACATGATGTTTGTTGATTCATCTGGTTCTTGCTCAAGTACAGTTGGAGGTTTTAGAATGAAAGTGCACTCTTCAGGATTTGAAGTGTTTATGAAAACACATTTTCGTGATGTATTGTTTAAAGGGATAGAAAGAACTATGTGGACTGCTTGTTGTGCAGACATTTAATGGGTATTTAGCATTGCATTGCCTAGGCTTCGTATCATTTGAATAGCATCTAGGTGCATCTTTTGGTGCTCAGCACGAATTCTGGCAAATGCTTTTGTCATTGTTCGGTCAATCTTGGTCATGTAGGAGCAGCAATATGTTGTTGCTGCATAAGCATTCAGCACGTACTGAACATCGGTATTTTCTTGCCAAACCATTGGCATTTTCTTAGAGAAGCTATTATTCCATGCCTGAGCTGGTTTTCTTTTGAGCAGCAATGTTGGTTGTTTGAGTGTTGTTTGTATTGCTTGTATGTATGTTATTTCGTCAAGACCTAGTTCATGGAGGAACATTTCATGTGTTATGCAAGTATTGTATCGTTTTCTCTCGAGAACAAAGAAAATCGAACATGCAATTGCAATAGCAGATTCTGTCGGTTGCTCTACAGGTTCAAGTATTTTTGTACAGGCCATTGGAGGCTGGGGGAAATTGTATCTGCACTTGGATTATTTTTTTCTACAGCTTTGTGTGTGGTGATGGCATTGCAATTGAGCAATATGTTCAGGGAACGAGCTAGTGTCACATGTAATGTATTGGTCAACGTATGACTCTATAATGTCGTTGGCATCGTTTCCAAAGACTGGTGCATTTTTTGTCCAAATCAGCCAATGGCTATGAGCATTTCCCCTATTTTGGAATTCCGTGACCCAAAAGAAATCTTCTATATGGCCAAAGAAGGATTTGTCTTTGCAAAGTAATTCTCTTAATGCATAGAGTCTATGTTTATAGTAACGAGTGCATGTAACGGGATCATTTTTAACAAGAAAGTTAGAGTTGTTGCAATCTGAACATGTTGGCTTTTGTAAAGGGACATTGTTCTGATATTGGGTGTATAAATTATTGAGGGCCTCGGTTAGTGGCTGCCAACAATGCTCAGCGCTTGAGAATGTTGCAAAGAAAGTAGGTGGGCCAAGTTGTCAAATCATTGCAAAAAGGTTTTTCCTTGTTTGTTGCATGTAGTCCGGGGAAATGCGTATTTTTTTGAAATCGATGTATCCAATGTCAGATCTTAAGATGTTTTCTAGGTTCGGTTTGTATTTAACGTCTTTGGCAAATAGTGTTCGACCTTTTAATTGGCCCTTTCTGATTCTAAGCCATATCGAACGATTGACTTGGTCAATTAGTATTTTTATTGCTTTGAAAAATATATTTGTTATGTGATAAGAAAATCTACGATCTGAGTGCATTAACTCCCATTGTGCTATTTTTTGATACGCGATTGTTTTTGTTGTTGTTTCATTTCGAGGTTGCCCAAAAAACAAAGTTGGGAAATTCATCTCTTCTGAGAACTTGTCTTGAAAAATACCCAATGGTGTAAAGCCTTCTACAGGAGCAACATTTATGATATTGTCTTTAAGGTAGTGGATAGTGGAGGAGTCAGTGAAACCATGAATTAGTGTGTCATGTGCATTGTCATTATCGATGTCATCATCAGATGAGCTATTTTCAGAGGAGATATGTTCATGTTCTTCATTGTTAATTGTTTCAAAGTTGATTGTTGTAGACAGTGTTTGATCCCAGTCATGGTTTAGTTTGATTTTATGCATAAGATACAATGTTGTTGCACATAATTGTTTAAGAGCTGCCATAATGATTATGGGACACACATTACCTGAATGATATGCTTTTGTGTATTCAAGGCGTCGTTTAAGTGCAACAGCAATTGTTTTTGTTTCTTCTGGGTATCTTGGCAATGCTTGTTGGATTACAATATTTGTTGGAACATTTATTATTGCTCCCTTTAATGTGTATTGGGGACGTTTATGGCTTTGGCATCGTATATGACCAAATGCAAGTCGCAGAGACATGAGTCTCTCTTCAAGTTCAGAAAGCATTGCCACAACTGGAAGCATTGGAATCAATTCAATTCACTGAGGGCATGTCAATCTTGGTAACTTGGCATTCAACAAGTTTCTTGAACATGGTCGACAAATTGTATTGGACTCTGGCATTGTTTTTGTTGATATCAATTGAGCATATGTTTTTTTAGTTGAATTTGTAAAATATGTCAAATTGTGCTTGAAGTGGAGTTGGTTACAAATACCGCATGTATGGATTGGTGTGTCACTTGTGTCGGGCATGAAAACGATCAATGAATTGTGCAGAGTTGCTTGTTTGTTGTGTATGTTTACGTATAATTGTTTTTAGCTTTCGTAGGGACAATTCCAGTATTGCCAAGCTGCATTGTTTTATGGCGGATGGCATTTGCAGTTGCGAAGCGTCTTTTGCTTTTTGCTCAACTGTTTCAGCAGAGACAATGTCATCTGTTGCAGTCTTAAGCGATGTGGACGTAGGAGCTGTTTTGGCATTGAAGAAATTGGCACATGAATCGCCTTTGAGTAGCAGGGAATGTATAACATTGGCATCTGTTACAGCTTTGTTATGTGTCTGCTTACGTATATCTCTTTTTGTCAAGCGAAGCGAATTTTTTGATGGTTTCTTGTTCCGGTTGTGCATAGTGGTTTGCGGATTTGTGTGCAAAGTTATTGCTTTGAGTTTCTGTATGCATGCAGACAATTGTATATTCCGATGTATAAATGGTACCAAGTGTTGGAACATAGCAAGGGTTTGTAGCCAATAGTTCGTAGTGGAAATGTGATTCGGGAAGCGAAAATCGAATGAGATTATATGCTTTTCCAAGTTGTGCATTGCGAGAATAAATGTTACAAACTTTGAAAGGATCCGAGTCCCATAATTGGATATTTATTTTAAAAAGTAGACATAACCAATGAATAATGAAGTCGTCTGTGTGTATATTGTTGCGATCATGGAAAGTGGCTATGTTTATCACAAGACCTTGCCATGTGCCAATGTGCGGTATGTTTGTTATGGGGTTCTAATGAAGCCAAGTATGGAGGAAGTGAAGAGTTATATGATCTTGTCAAAGAATAGAACTACAAAAAGCCTGAGCAGCATATCTGCGCAGACAACGAGGGTCGAATTCATTGTTGCGAATGTGGAAAAAACAACTGAAAAGGCTATCAACATTGATATTATCATTTGTCTCTAGCCTAACAAGGCATAGTTGCTATAGCTAATTAGATAAACTGCTCCAAAGCATTTCTACAGAATTTTGATGGGACATCAGATGAGCATTGTTTGTTGGTTCAGGGCAAGGCGCATTTTTTTTCCAGAATAAGGGTTCATAATGGCCACTAAGAGGGTTGGAATCATGAAAAAGAATACAATATGGTAGTATCTGGCTATTTGGGATGAATTGGAGATAATTTCTGCCTCTTGTTACAGACCAAACCCATATTGGCAAGTGCATCCATTTGGAAAGCCATTTTATGCAGAAGGCATCGCCCCATAGGCCTTGTGCAGTAGCTTCGGGCGAGTACACTGCGGACAGTTTCATGCGATGTAAGTATGTTTCCCAGTTATGAACACCGTGCATAAGAAAAAGGCTTTCAGGATCTAGTTCTAACTGTAGAGAAGCCAATGGTTCAGGATTGGAGGCAGAGAGCAAAGTATGGAAGTGTTCAATGGAACCAATTCTAAGTTCAAGCGATGTGTATCGGAAATGAAGCAGTACTGCAAAGGAATCAAACAAGCAGTCACCGACACCATACTTGAAAGCATAGTCTCGGAAAAGGTTGAACCTATGCAAGACATTGTCTATGCTTGGTACGATGTTGTCTGACAACGTATATTGCTCAACATCAACTATCATCATAGGCATGGATGTTCTTTTGCATTCTGTTTGTTCTATCTCTATTTAAAAAAAAACTTTTCTGAGCAGAATATGGAAAAGAAGAGTAATTTTTATACCTTTTGCAATAGAGCAGGAGCAATTCAAGCAAATAGCAATTATATGTCTTTGGTTTTGTGATTATGCTTTTGTCACGAATCTGAAATGCACACAACACATGTTATGCAGCTAGTGAATGTTGCAGAACCAAAGTAGAGACGTAAAGAATCTTTGTACGTACAACCTGAAGCAAGTTGCATTGAAATCCTCAAGAAAAAGTGTTTTAGGTTGCTTGAGCAAATGCAGTTTGACCTAAATCTATCGAATTGTGCTCAATGCAGAATGACATCAAGTCAACTTGCATGTGCAAACATGTTTTTCAATAAACTTAGTTTGTTGTTGTTGATTCAGTTTAGTTCATATTTATTTATAGGGCATTCACTATACAGCCTATTCGAATCGATTGAAAGCAAATGAATATAAAATTGTTACAACATTTTAGATATGTTGTAAGCCATGTGCTTTGAAGCACTATCATGAAATGTACTCATTCAGAAAGGTGGTTTTTGCAAAAATTTCGATAAATTTGGTAGAAGGTATATCTCTTGAGCATGAAACAGATCTGTGGTGCCTTAAGACTGCCCAAGTTTTTCCATGGCCAATCTGCCAGAAAAAGCTAATGATCTGAACATGATGACAACTTGAATATTATATGCAATGTGAGCCTTCTCTCTGAAAAATGAACTTGGATGGTTGTCTTCAAATATGCTGAACTTCCAGAAACTACTAGCTAATTTGGCAGTGGCAATCAAGAATGAATGAGCTTTTACTTGAAGTTGGTGTATCTTGAAGGCAGAGAATTCACTGAGCATACCGAACGAGCCAATTAGAATAATTAATGTATAACAACTATAATAACTAGTTGGAAATACAGACACCAATTGAATGACATACAAGTTCACAGTGTTCGACTTCCCTATATTCCTTTGTAAATGTATAACAAGAAATGCGTGGTAGACAAGAGGATTTGTTATGACTGTCTTCTCTTTGGTAAGTATAAGAAAAAATACAATCTTTGTTTTGGAAAACCAATACCAAGTTTGAAGTGTGTTTTGTAGCCATTTTTCTAGACAATTTCTGATTTGGTTCATGTTTTCTTTAAAGATCTTGATGATACATTATACCCACTAAGTTCACGACTCACTGTAGCACACACCAAGAATATTGCAGCTAATGCCGACGCTGAAAAATTCATTGGTAACTGCATTTTATGATATACGTTTTGTAATTTATTATTCCTCTTCAGAAGTTGTGATGATTTCTTGTTCTATTTTTATGGTTTGTTTTGAATGAAATGATGAAGTCTGAATTCTGCGCATGACAGGTTATGCGGTTAAGAGACTTGGAGTTGACAGGAACAAAGTCACAAAGTTTTGTAGAGAACCGTACAAGAAATATGGAACAAGCATGGTGGGATTGAGGGCTGGTATTCATTCCCTTTCTTTTAATGAAATTTAATAATGCACATGATTTTTATTGATGATAAGAATATGGAAATGTAGGATTGAGTGTCATAGACAACCAGAAAACTTGCTCTTGTAAGCATTGGAACAACTCAAGTATGAAATACCCAGCAAATTTTAGCACCGGGGAACTTGTCATAACTGACAGGAGACACAGATTTGCATTATCATAATTCTAGCGAATAGATTAACTGTGAACTTGAATTTTTCAGGAACTATTGTTTGTCGTTTACTTCGAGTAGTTATTATCTCCGAGCAAGATTTGGTTCTTTGACTGTTTCCTTGTGTTGAACTTTCATAGTGTCAATCAATACAATAACTGCTCGACGTAAAAGATAAATAGCAGGCAAAAACATGAAAACACAGAGCTTTAATTGCCTTGCCATAAAAAATTACCTTTCTCTTCAGAGTCCTTGACCTCTTGGTCTTCAGAGTCCTTGACCTCTTGGTGGGTAGATGAAAAAGAGAAATTACACAACATCTAAGAAGCAAACATGCGTTTCCCTTGAGCCACTCAAAACTGCCAAAAGTGACTTAATCTGTACATGACAGTCAATGCATTAATGTTTCATAACTGCTACGTTTTTTCACTTAACAGTGCACATAAAGCCAACGACCAATAAAATGTCGCCAGAATAAAAATATCAAAAGCCAAAACTATAGGCCAGGCTCATTTAAATACACATGCGACAATACGATCGAAAACAATGCAAATGTTTAATTGGTAAAGTGAAGACAATATCCATGCCTTCAACAAGACAATAAAGTGAAATATAAGATACTGAAGATGCCTTCAGCATCGTCTACTTTTGTACAAGTCACTAATGGAAGTCATTGTAAGACCAAAATAAAGTGACCAGGTTTACAATCAAATTCAACGAGAGCACAAGTGGAGTGAAGCTTGTCTAGGCAGTATTTGCAACCATCTTGTGTATTGCATCTATACAATACAAGAGAACCATGATTTGTATCCAGATGCAGGCTTGATTTTTGTTTGTTCTGTTTTATGTCGAGTAGTTATTCTATTGATCAACAATGTCAAAGTTCAATGCAAAGAAAGAGTGAAAAAGACAAATCTTGTTCAGAGACAAAAGTGGAACAACGGCAAAAGCAGCTCTGATAGTGTTAATCAATACAAGAACTATTGAAAAATAAAAGATAAAGGCCAGCAAAAACAAAGCATTAGCCACGATGTGCAAAAGCAACATTAAAACTTGCAAACTGAAGATGTCTTTTTCATGGTCTAGTTTCATAGAAGCCATAAATCGAAAGGATGGTAAGACAAAAAAAAAGTGACCAGGTTTACAATCAAATTCAAGCAGGGCAGTACCCGCGGCGAAGCTTCCCTATGCAGCGTTTGTGAACAATGTCTGAATGAATACGCTATCTAAGATGCGGTTCTTAATTAAATAAATTATCAGAGAGTTCAATGCATAGAAAGAGCGAAAGAAACATTCTTTTTGTGAAAGACACAGAATATAGGCTCCTCAACTGCAAATGATTGCAGGTTTAATGATCTTTACACTTTCATGTGCATCACAGTGGTTCAAAGGCAAGGCATAAGCGTATTTTCCGAAGCACCTACGAACACATTTAAGAAAATACAGTTCTGTATTGCTCATATGTGTGCCACATGTCGAAGTATAGTCAATGTGCATAAACTATTCGATAAAATGTAAATATATCCAATGTCAAGTGCAAATAACCTACTGCTTAAAGGTGCACAAGTTTTTTGATAGAGAAAGTAAAGTATCTAAGGTGAAGAAATGTTTCTTTACAAGCTTAAGATTGACAGAATATAGCTCAAATATGATATGTTTTCAAAACTCTTTTTGTTAAAGAATCACTTTAAGCAGCAAATCATTTTGAGTTCGCGCTCAATACGCTTACATTTTATCAACTAGACAACGTACCTTCACTATGCTTCTACACGCGGTATACATAAGAAGCAGGGAATTCTTATACATGACATTAAAAAAATGTTATTTTTCCGCCTTTAAACCTGCCAATTGCATTTCCTCAAATGTGTTTCAGGTTGCTTGAGCAAATGCAGTTTGACCTTGTCTTCGAATTGTGGCAATGAAAATGACATCGTCAACTTGATGCGCATAGTTTTTCCTTGTTTGTTGTTGTTGATTCGCTTCAGTTTATATTTATTTATAGGGCATTCACTATAAGCTTAAGATCGATTCAACAAATGAATATAGAACTGTTACAACATTTTAGATACTTGTAAAAGTCTTTGTGACTGTCACAAATGTATTTATTCAGACATGGTTCAAAATTTTCATAAATATGCTAAAAGGTATATCTCTTTGCATATGTCTCTGCTGCTGACTAAAGACACTTCGTTACACTAGTATACTACTTGTATTTAATTACAAAATCTGGGTAGTTTATTTTTTGTCCAACCATGCTTTCCATTGAATATAAAACTATTACAACATTTTAGATACTTGTAAAAGTCTTTCTGACTCTGACAAATGTATTCATCCAGACATGGTTCAAAAATTTCATAAATATGCTCGAAGCTACATCTCTTGACATATGTCTCTGATGCTGACTAAAGACGCTTCGTTACATTAGTATCCTACTTGTATTTAATTATAAATCTGGGCAGTAATTTTTTTGTCCAACCATGTTATGAGCTTTCCATTAATGGCTTTTTTCAAAATAGACCATGTACAAGGCATCTTCACTACGCAGTTATAGTATTGATTTTGTCTATTCTGTTTCCGAGCATCTCCGCTACACACACTGCAACTTGTGCAGGACCATTTTTGCAGTAGAGGGTGGCCACAAAAATGCCTATATCTACTCTATCCACATACACAATCGCTATGGGCTGTTGCACCCCACGGCTTTATTTTGCTAAAGTCTCAGAACTCTTATTTGTCTGATCCAAGATAAAACGCTGAACATTAATACTACTTTGTCTGTTATATCTCAGTCAGAACAGTTCTGAACCTAACACGGGTTTTCATTTGTGCTCAGAATATATGTTTTCCATTACAACTACTCCTCGATCCGCCAAACTTTTTTTTTATTTTTGGGTTATAATCACATTGCTTTTGGTGGATGTATTGCTGTTCTGTATTTTAAACAATGGAGCTCGACGAGAGATACGTGGTAGGAAAGAGGCCTTGTTATGACTGTCTTCTCTTCGGTGCGTATAAGAAAAATACAATCTTTGTTTTGGAAAAGCAATACCCACTTTGAAGTGTGTTTTCTAGCCATTTTTCTAGACAATTTCTGACTTGGTTCATGTTTTCTTTAAAGAACTTGATGATACATTACACCCATTAAGTTCACGACTCACTGTAGCATGCACCAAGAATATCGGAGCTAATGTCAGTGATGAAAAACTCATTGGTAACTGCATTTTATGATATACGTTTCATAATTTATTATTCCTCTTCGGAAGTTGTGATGATTTCTTGCTCTATTTTTTTGCTTTCTTTTCAATGAAATGATGAAGTCTGAATTGTGGGGTGTGACAGATTATGTGGTTAAGAGAGTTGGAGTAGACAGGAACAAAGTCACAGAGTTTTGTAGAGAACGGTACAAGAAATATGGAACAAGCATGGTGGGACTGAGGGCTGGTATTCATTCCCTTTCTTTAAATGAAATTTAATAATGCACCTGATTTTTTATTGATGATAAGAATATGGAAATGTAGGATTGAGTGTCATAGACGACCAGAAAAATTGCTCTTGGTCAGCTTAAGCATTGGAACAACTCAAGTATGAAATCCCCAGCAAATTTTAGCGCTGAGGAACTTGTCATAAGTGACAGGAGACACAGATTTGCATTATTATAGTTCTAGCGAATAGATTAACTCTGAACTCGAAATTTTCAGGAACTATTGTTTGTCTTTTACTTGGAGTAGTTATTGTCTCCAAGCAAGATTTGTCTCTTTGACTATTTCCTTGCATTGAACTTTCACAGTGTCAATCAATACAATAACTGCTCGAAGTAAAAGATAAACAACAGGCAAAAACATGAAAACACAGATCTTAATTCGCCTTGCCATGAAAACTTACCTTGCTCTTCAGAGTCCTTGACCTCCTGGCGGGCAGATGAAAAAGAGAAATTACACAACGTCTAAGAAACAAACATGCGTTTCCCTTGAGCCACTCAAAACTGTCAAAAGTGACTTAATCTGTACATGACAGTCAATGCATTAATGTTTCATAACTGCTACATTTTTTCATTTAACAGTGCACATAAAGCCAACGACCAATAAAATGTTGCCAGAATTAAAAAATCAAAAGCTAAAACTATAGTCCAGCCTCATTTAAATACACATGCGACAATACGATTGAAAACAATGCAAATGTTTAACTGGTAAAGCGAAGACAATATCCATGCCTTCGGCAAGACAATAAAGTGTAATATAAGATACTGAAGATGCCTTCTGCGTCGTCTACTTTCGTAGAAGTCACTAATGGAAGTCATTGTAAGACAAAAATAAAGCGACCAGGTTTACAATCAAACTGAACGAGAGCACAAGTGGAGCGAAGCTTGTCTAGGCAGCATTTACAAGCATCTTATGCATTGCATCTATACGATACAAGAGAACCATGATTTGTATCAATACTTGTTGGCTTAGCTATTCAGTATCCAGATGCAGCCTTGATTTTGTTTGTTCTGTTTTATGTCGAGTAGTTATTCTATTGACCAACAATGTCAAAGTTCAATGCAAAGAAAGAGTGAAAAAGACAAATCTTGTTCAGAGACAAAAGCGGAACAGCAGCAAAAGCAGCTCTGACAGTGTTAATCAATACAAGAACTACTGAAAAATAAAAGATAAAGACCAGCAAAAACAAAGCGTTAGCCACGATGTGCAAAAGCAATATTAAAACTGCAAACTGAAGATGTCTTTTTCATGGTCTAGTTTCATAGAAGCCATAAATGGAAAGGATGGTAAAACAAAAAAAAAGTGACCAGGTTTACAATCAAATTCAAGCAGGGCAGTACTGCGGTGAAGCTTCTCTATGCAGCATTTGTGAACAATTTCTGAATGAATATGCTGTCTAAGATGCGGTTCTTAATTAAATAAATTATCAGAGAGTTCAATGCACAGAAAGAGTGAAAGAAACATTTTTTTTGTGAAAGACACTGAATATAGGCTCCTCAAATGCAAATGATTACAGGTTTAATGATCTTTACACTTTCATGTGCATCGCAATGGTTCAAAGGCAAGGTGAAAGCGTGTTTGCCGAAGCAACTAGGAACACATTTAAGCAAATACAGTTTTGCGTTGCTCATATGTGTGCCACATGTCGAAGCATAGTCAACATGCGTAAACTATTCGATAAAATGTAAATATACCCAGTGTCAAGTGCAAATAACTTGCTGCTTAAAGCGTTTTTTAACAATATTGTATGCACATGTTGTGCACAAGTTTTTTGATAGAGAAAGCAAAGTATCTAAGGTGAAGAAATGTTTCTTTACAAGCTTAAGATTGACAGAATGTAGCTCAAATATGATATGTCTTCAGAACTCATTTTGTTAAAGAATCACTTTAAGCAGCAAATCATTTTCAGTTCGCGCTCGATATGCTTACATTTTATCAACTAGACAACGTACCTTCACTATGCTTCTACACGCGGTATACATAAGAAGCAGGGAATTCTTATACATGACATCCAAAAAATGTTATTTTTCCGCCTTTAAACCTGCCAATTGCATTTCCTCAAATGTGTTTCAATTGCTTGAGCAAATGCAGTTTGACCTTGTCTTCGAATTGTGGCAATGAAAATGACATCGTCAACTTGATGCGCACAGTTTTTCCTTGTTTGTTGTTGTTGATTCGCTTCAGTTTATATTTATTTATAGGGCATTCACTATAAGCTTAAGATCGATTCAACAAATGAATATAGAACTGTTACAACATTTTAGATACTTGTAAAAGTCTTTGTGACTGTGACAAATGTATTCATTCAGACATGGTTCAAAATTTTCATAAATATGCTAAAAGGTACATCTCTTCGCATATGTCTCTGCTGCTGACTAAAGACACTTCGTTACACTAGTATCCTACTTGTATTTAATTACAAAATCTGGGCAGTTTATTTTTTGTCCAACCATGCTTTCCATTGAATATAAAACTGTTACAACATTTTAGATACTTGTAAAAGTCTTTATGACTGTGACAAATGTATTCATTCAAACATGGTTCAAAAATTTCATAAATATGCTAGAAGGTACATCTCTTGGCATATTTCTCTAATGCTGACTAAAGATGCTTCATTACATTAGTATCCTACTTGTATTTAATTATAAATCTGGGCAGTTTATTTTTTGTCCAACCATGCTTTCCATTAATGGCTTTTTTGAAAATAGACCATGGACAAGGCATCTTCACTATGCAGTTATAGTATTGATTTTGTCTATTCTGCTTTTGAGCATCTCCGCTATGCACACTGCAACTTGTGCAGCACCAATCTTTCAGTAGACGGTGGCCACCATTTTGTTTGTGCCTCCTGTTTATCTTTCAGTTGGAGTAGTTATTGTCTCCAAGCAAGATTTGTCTCTTTGACTATTTCCTTGCGTCGAACTTTCACAGTGTTAATCACTACAATAACTATTCGAAGTAAAAGATAAGCAGCAAGCAAAAACAAAGTTTTATGTATTTCCATTTTGTTCAGAGGGCTTTCATTGAATCTATTGGTTTCAAAAGATATTATCGATGTCATATGCTATTCCGGAGCTATGTTTTTTATGGAAAAACCATATATATATATATATCTACTCTATCCACATACACAATTGCTATGGGCTGTTGCGCCCGCGATTTTATTTTGCTAAAGTCTGAGAACTCTTATTTGTCTGATCCAAGATAAAACGCTGAACATTAATACTACTCTGTATGTTATATCTCAGTCAAACAGTTCTGAACCTAACACTGGTTTTCATTTATGCTCTGAATATATGTTTTCCATTATAACTACTCCTTGATCTGCCAACTAATTTTTTTATTTTGGGTTATAATCACATTGCTTTTGGTGGATTTATTATTGTTCTGTATTTTAACAATGGAGCTCGACGAGAGATACATGGTAGGCAAGAGGCCTCGTTATGACTGTCTTCTCTTCGGTGCGTATAAGAAAAATACAATCTTTGTTTTGGAAAACCAATACCCACTTTGAAGTGTGTTTTGTAGCCATTTTTCTAGACAGTTTCTGACTTGGTTCGTGTTTTCTTTAAAGATATTGATGATACATTACACCCATTAAGTTCACGACTCACTGTAGCATGCACCAAGAATATTGGAGCTAATGTCGGCGCTGAAAAACTCATTGGTAACTGCATTTTATGATATACGTTTCATAATTTATTATTCCTCTTCAGAAGTTGTGATGATTTCTTGCTCTATTTTTTTGCTTTCTTTTCAATGAAATGATGAAGTCTGAATTGTGGGTATGACAGATTATGCGGTTAAGAGACTTGGAGTTGACAGGAACAAAGTCACAGAGTTTTGTAGAGAACTGTACAAGAAATATGGAACAACCATGGCGAGACTCAGCGTTGGTATTCATTCCCTTTCTTTTAATCAAATTTAAAACTATCTACCCATGCCCGTCAAAAATTATTTTAGTGACGGTATTTCTCAGTATTGTGATCGTGGTTTAAATTTGTACTATAGACAATGCCATTAATATTATAATATTAAATAGGGTAGCTATACATTTACAATGGAATATAGGGAAGTGGAACGCCATGAACTTGCATGTCATTCAATTGGTGTCTGTATTTCCAACTAGTTATTATAGTTGTTATACATTAATTATTCCAATTGGCTCGTTCGGTATGCTCAGTGAATTCTCTGCCTTCAAGATACACCAACTTCAAGTAGAAGCTCATTCATTCTTGATTGCCAGTGCCAAATTAGCTAGTAGTTTCTGGAAGTTCAACATATTTGAAGACAACCATCCAAGTTCATTTTTCAGAGAGAAGGTTCACATTGCATATAATATTGTTGGCTAGATTTTCTGCATAGCATCAAACCTAGGCAGTCATGAGATAAATCTCCCTCATTTAACCGGCGAGGCTCCCGTGTCAGATTTGTCAATATAAATGTATTTTTATCTATCAGGGGTTTTACTTTAACCACTTAGTTCATGAACCATAACTAAGAAGTTCTGCAGCAAGTAAGCAGCTGTTTAAGAAAGGAAAAATTATAGAAGAAGAAAGTCAAGGTATTACAGAGAAGAAGTAAGGAAGATGTGCATCCCAATTAGTAGATAGCAGAGCTAATTGCATGCACATAGAAGAAACTTAATAGATTTGAACACACAGAATTATAAAGCAAAGGCAGTTCTAGATCCAGATCTAAAATAACACAAAGTTTACTTTAAAGATCTAAGATTTAAAAGCAAGAAACACAATACGCCGTGACACAAAGTTCTCCGAAAACCTGCTTCTTTGTATTCCTCTGCAACAAGTGGCTCTCAGGGGTTCAGCACAAAGTCTAGAACACAAGATTGCTTCTTACAAATTCTGATCGATGATTAACCCGTAGGTTCTTCTCCTACTTATAGAATGTAGGAGGGAAAGTACAAATAGAAGACTCAAACTGAACTAAAGTATGAACGACAAGTAAAGATGAAATTTGGCAATCATCCTCAACTAACTTCTTCTTAAGTGACACATGTATCACTTAACTAATAGAAAGGTTCCACATGACTTCAAGTAATGGTTGTAAAACCAATAACTTAGGAGTTTACAATTTCATATGGGAACATAGAAAGTAGAAGAAGAAAGAATAGAAGAAGTTATGCCAGCTGTAACATCTACATCTTCTTCTTGTTCTGATATCTGATATACTTGTCGAACATATAATTCAGCATCCTTCCATCTGTTTTAGCCACTGCTTCCTTTTCTGTCCTGAATTGCAGCAACCCTTCATTCAACACTTTGCTGCATGCTTCCACTTCTTCCAAACTTGGCCCAAATCTCGCAATGTCTGCCTGTAATGTCACCAGCCTACTGATAGAGTTCATCGTGAAAGGCTTGGTAGCTTTATCAATTCTCTTTTGTACCATCAGAAGAGAACTTTCCAGGGAATCATGCACCTCGTTAGAAATAATCTGCACGTATGAAGTAACACCTCCATCCACTCTTTCCTCAGCGAAAGAAATGATACTGTCCGGCAAATCTGATGTTCTACTCTCAAGCGCCTGCATCCTTTTCAGCAAAACTCTGCAGATCTCCAAACGAAAAGATACTGCAAACTCTAGCTGCTTCCCCTTCTCGACTGATCCATCCGGCACAATTTGTTCTGCAAGCAATACATCTCCCGGCAGCTTGTTGATCTCGGCCAAAATACTCAGGTTACTCTCTGCAACTGTATTCATTCCTTCTATGCTTTCTATCAGTTGCTTTAGTTGATTTGCTGCATCGTTCATAACCTTTAGGCGGGCTGACACTTCCCCAAGTTGCACAGAAGCTTGACGAATAATCAGATCCTTCCATTCGTCAATAGCCTTTACTTGATTGCTTACATCTTCCATTTCCTGCATAAGATGATCACTCACCTGCGCTGAAATGGGCTGAACGGAAGATTTAGCAACCTTGGCTATGATCTCACATAATTGAGATATTTGCTTCTGCAGCTCTTCTTTCTCCGCCTTTTCACTGTCAAGCCTAAGGAACAAAGTATCCAACAACGTCTGCGTGTCCTGCTTCAATCCTTCAGTGGTAGCTTGACCGAGTGGTATTTTGGTCACCGTCACATCTTCTGCCGTGAGCTCCTCTTCTACCTTTCCTTCCGCTGGAATTGATATCTCAGCAAACTTCTCTCCCGAATCCGTGATGATCAACCTAGAAGTTGCTTTAGCAACTTTAGGCCTTCTGTCTCTTCTGCTCAGATCCTGAAGTAGCTACAAGTCATGTTCCTCTAAGTTCATCTCTACTCTTGCTTCCGGAACCAACTGCATAGCTAACCATTCTGAGAAATTACTTCTTGGAGAGTGAGAAGTCGCTGAGTGCACTACCATCTCCCGCTCTGCATCCTCTCCATCAGAAAGTGCCACAGTATCATGGCTGCCATCTTCTGAAACATCTAAGGACAAAGCTCTTTCGAACTCCGTCATCTGCAGCTTCAACACCTCTTCTGGAACGGGTGATGAACGAAGTGGCTGCGGAGAGAAGACGAACGTCGCTGGTTTTAATGAAGGCATGGAAGCATCTTGCTGCTGTGGTGCAATAGTTGGTGATCCTCTGGGTACTGGAGAAGTCAGAGTCAAAGCTATGGCCGTAGAAGTGGTCTTCTCTTTCTCTTGAGATCTTCTGTGTACTTTCAACTTCTCGGACCTTCTGCTATTTTCTCCTTCATGCTTTCGCTTGAGGGAATCTCCTGTGCCGAAGTTGCCTGTGATTTGATTCATCAATGCTTCATCAAGGCAATATCCCGTCGTCAGTAACCAGTTCGAAGTATTCACCAACACAGCTCTAGATCTTTCTTCTATTGTGTTGCAGCCGCCATTGCTATCCTGCAGTATAGCTTTATCTCCTCCCATTTGATGGTAAGTGTCAAGTACCATGTTCCCATCATCTTTAAGATCCACAGGTATCCGCGCTAGTCCAAAGTCAAATACTTGCTTTGCCGATAGCCTGCTGAAATCTTTCTTTCTAACCTCGTACTCACTTCTGCACTTCATCCAAAAATCTTCTAACGAAGGCACATGTGCGTACTCCTGGGAGATTGTCTTCCTAGCTATTCCAAATGGATCGAAATTAAGCCGCGCAGGGAAGAACTCTTGCTCATACTTGGACAACATTTGTGCTTCCATCCCTCGAGCTCTGTGAATGCTGATGCAACTGTAATATCCCACAGTGAGTGGGAAGAAGCCCGTAGACTTGTGCCGCTTCGACTGAAGGTCGTGTAACTCCACAAGTTGCCTGCTCAGTGCCATGGCGATCAATCTATCACTCGGGTACCTTGGCATCTTTATTGGTTCACCTGAAAAGCTCGTAACCCTGAGGTATGTGAAATCTGCAAACTGGATGAATACATTGCCAATCTTGGACACTGCTTCCCATGCTTCCTTGCTTACCCTGTGAGTCTTCAAGTCTTTGTCTAACCTGCAGATGAAATCGTAGAAGAAGTCATCGTTGATCACTCTGAAGTCCTTCTCGCATGCAGGTACAGTAAGCTGTGGGTAGCACTCGAAAATGGGATCCTTGGAAAGAATACCACATCTATCTAGCTTGGAAAAGACACCCTGTGAAGCTGCAGCATACACCAAGTATGAAGTCATCTTGAAGCTGAAGGTACGCTTCACGTTCCGCAGTTGCTCACCGATGTTGCTGCTAATAATTTCTGACCAATTGATTATAGAATCAACCTTGTTGATTTCAATGGTCCTGATGAAAGCATACATCCATGTCCGGAAAGTGTAGGCATTCGCTTCACCATTCAACCTGCATAGCAATTTGACGATATCATCCGCCTCCTGCACCAAATTGGATCGTGGAAGAGTTCTCGGGAACTTGGAAGGGGATCTAGGCTTCTTTATGAACCGGCTATTCATGATGCTCACACAGTTAGCTCTATGCTTTTCCCACCTACTGTCAGCACCCTGAATGCTAATAGAAGTCACCACCTTTCGTACTGGAATCTTCAGACAATAATTGAAGAATTCTGCATCCAAACGAATTATTGTCTTTCCCGCAACATCACGCACTGATCTGGATGAAGGATGATAAGATCTAGCACACTCCATCACAAACTCTGGCAATTGGGCTGTACACGGGAAAGCTGCAGCTCGAATAATTCCACTACCTTTGACCGCACGCATGAGTGAAGTCTTTCCAGCTCTGGATCTATCAATCAAATCAGAAAGAGGTTCTGGGCCTAGATCTGTGTCTCCTATGTCTGAAAGTTTGGAAGCAATGCATGAATCCATCGTGCTCTCTTTTTCATCTCCTTTCGCCATGGCTTTATCAATCTTTGTCTGAATAATTTTTTTTCTTCTAACTTGGCTGGATTTCTTCAATACTGGTGCAGATCTGGACAATTCTTCAGATTCGAAGGATATTTGCAATGTATTGGACATTGATAAAAACTCCTTTTCTTTTATAAAGCACCTGTAATGAGTTCCTGCAATTTATTCAGACAAAAATGGCCACCGGAGCATGAATAGTGAATTTAAATTATAAAAATATGCACTTTTCAAGCCTGTTGCCCCAAAAATTGGTGTTTAATTTGCACATAAAGAGAGCATGAATCATTTCAATCAACACCTGAGCTCCTGTAACACTTGTGAAAACAACTATGCAGACGAAGATAAACCTGAAAGCTTTTAGCCTTTGTTAGCACTTTGTCTGAGCAAAATCCTTCCTCTAAAGGGGGCGCACTTTTCCTCCTTGCTGTAATTCTTAACCTGTGAATTAAATAATTCATCCATATGGCTGCCCATGCTTATATAACCTTCACAATTATATAATTAATAATTGCCCTAACAATTAAAGGCAATTAATTAATTAAAAATCATGCTTTTCTCTTTTAAAAATAGCATGTTTAAGGACAGCCATCCAATAAATTAAATTAATCCAATTTAATCCTTCACACAGCACTTCACTCAAGCCCCACAGTGTGCTTTGACCATAGCCACTGAAAATAGAAATTAATTTAATGTTTTAATGCTTCAAAAAACATTAAATAATGCCCAAATGGGGCGCACTTTTTGAGAGGAAGGGGGCAGCGACTAAATAAATTAAATTTAATTAATTTAATTCCTTTCTTTTATTCCTTCTTTGACTTTTTGACCTCCTCAAGCTTGGGCGCACTTTTTTAAGAAGAAAGATTATTAAAAATAATCAATTTAATCTTTTTAATCAATCACCAAAGGGGGCGCACTTTTTTGCACATGTAATTCTATTTGTAAGAATTTTTTCCACAATGGGATTCTTTACCCTGCCAGGCAGGTACCAAAATCCCGTGATCCACTTAAGTGATTTGACTTTGACAATGGGATTCTTTACCCTGCAAGGCAAGGACTAAAATCCCATGATTTCACTTAAGTCACTTTCCTTTTATTATATCATGGGAATTTTTACCCTGCAAGGCAGGCAATAAATTCCCACCTGTTTGCAGCCTCTATTTTTCCCACTGCAGCTTAAGTGACTTTTATAACACGGAAAAAAGTACCCTGCCAGGCAGGTATACAATTCCCACCCTGCCTGCGGCTTATATTTTTCCCATCGCAGCTTAAATCCTTTGTTTTCCAAAAATGCACCCATCCCCGCAGGGGCTTTTCTGTGCACGACTTCGCTTTTTCCCAGTGATCCAGACCTTCGATGACGACTTCCTCCTGGCAAAATGTGCGTGTATGTTTTCCAGCTGCTCCAGGGCAAAAATCGGTCTTACCCGGCGAAGGAGTTGTTCCAGAGAAATTTTACAGAAAACAGAACGGGACACCACAAAAACACAAAAAATTGCCAAAAGTTACAAATAAAGCCCAAAACTTAAAATAAGTTAAAATCCTTTTGGTACATAGGAATAATAACATATCCGCTCATAACAGAGTTGAAACGGAGCGCAAATAGCCTCATATGGGGCTCAAAATAATTAAATACAAATTTCCCGCAGACAAATCCCGACGACAGAATAAAACAATTTTGGGCATCTGGGTATTTGGCGAAAAAGGCTAATATGGCTCTTTGGGATTATCTTGACGCAATACAAGAACTTTCAGGCAATAAAAACAACAAATGACCCATTATTTTAAAAGTACGAATTTTTTTCGGATTGGGTAGTCACAGATTTCAGGGTGACATCTGAGTGACACCAAATATTCAAGTTGTCATCATGTTCAGATCATCAACTTTTCTGGCAGACTGGCCATGGACAAACTTGGGCAGTCTTAAGGCATGTTCTTGTTCTTCTTGTTGTTATTGTTTCTTATATTGTAACTGATAACAATGTGAAAACATATATTTAAGGAGTGTGACAAAAAAAAGTTTGGAATGGAATGATTGATTGCACAGTGAAAAGTGATCCCATTTTTATGTGTTTCTGTTGGTTTTATTGTAGTATGTCCTGTATGGGCCCTTGATAGCCAAAGCAATCCACACCAACTTCTATGGAGGAAAAGAAGTAGACAATTGGTGCTTCCACATCTTACTGGTCTCTTTTCTCAGATATGTCATCTGTCAACTATGGACCTCTTATAGCAACATGTATTGCTTGTCTAACAGACACAAGATCCGCAAAGAAGATGTCGAGTTCGAACAATTGCACAGAGAATGGGACTGGTATCTTTTGTTTCTTCCTTTTTGTGCTTGTAGCCACAAGTTCCATTTTGCAATCTAATATTAACCAAAATAAGAATGTATCACTTTGTGACACTGTGATGTTGAAAATAGCGCACCAAGTTTTTTCCATATGTTTTTCTTGTTCTTCGTGAATTTAACAGAATGGATACTTCTTAATCCTTAAAACTATCTACCCTCTTAAATAGACGACCACAAAACTTGCTCTTGTAAGCATTGAAACAATTTAAATATGAAATCCGCAGCAAATTTTAGCACTGGGGAACTTCTCATAAATGACAGGAGACACAGATTTGCATTGTTATAGTTCTAGCAAATAGATTAACTACGAACTTGAAATTTTCAGGAACTATTGTTTATCTTTTACTTGGAGTACTTATTGTCTCCGACCAAGATTTGTCTCTTTGACTGTTTCCTTACGTCGAACTTTGACAGTGTCAATCAATACAATAACCACTCGAACTAAAAGATAAATAGCAGGCAAAAACATGAGAACAGAGAGCTTAAATTGCCTTGCCATGAAAACTCACCTTGCTCTTCAGAGTCCTTCACCTCCTGGCGCGTAGATGAAAATGAGAAATTACACAGCGTGTAAGAAACAAACATGCGTTTTCCTCGAGCCACTCAAAACTGTCAAAAGCGACCTAATCTGTACATGACAGTCAATGCATTAATGTTTCATAACTGCTACGTTTTTTCAATCAACAGTGCACATAAAGCCAACGACCAATAAAATGTTGCCAGAATAAAAAATCAAAAGCTAAAACTATAGTCCAGCCTCATTTAAATACACATGTCACAATACGATTGAAAATAATGCAAATGTTTAATTGCTAAAGTGAAGACAATATCCATGCCTTCGGCAGGATAATAAAACGCACGGAAAGATATGTCTACCTCATTAAATTTTATGCTAGTAATGTCTTTTTGTGACTTGTTATCCACTTAACATTGACCTTTAAAGGTTAGCTACATCAAAGAGCATATATTTTATGTAGGGTAAAGGAATCTTTCAGATATTTTTTCGCAATTATCTCATAGGGTGTCGTGAAAAAATACTATCGTAATTTACAGTAAAAAATAGATTAACTGATCAATTATTTAGGAATAATATATTTATAAATTGAGGTAGAACAAAGGTAACATTTATCTTTTCTAAACACAGAGCCATTTTTCCACCGAAATTGCGTACCACACCACCAAATCGAAATCTCAGGTTAAAGTATGCCCAAATCCTTCCTTCGCAATTCATATTAAAATATCAATTGCTTGATCAATAGTTTCAATTTGGATGTTTTACTACATAATTTTCTCAGATTCATTTCAATTTCAGTGATCATACACCTGGCTTGATTTTCCCATCGATAGAACTGTCTGCAGTGAAGTAACCATACCCAGGTGAATGGTATCAAAATTTCTGTTTCCATTGCAATACTAATAGTAAACAATGTTCATACTGTGGAACCGATTTGATCGTAACGGATTATTTCGAAATTGTAGGGGCTGAATTCTTTCTGGCCGTAACTTTTTTTTTTGAAAGTGCTATACCTTTGAATCAGCTTAATTGCCCTCAATTCAGGCTTTATAACGCCAATTCTGTCATATTAGGGTTTAATCCGTATTGCTTTTTTTGGACATACGTAACAAATCGATTCCTCTGGTTTTACTGTAGGAATTTTTTAAGGTTTTCGTACCATCCGGACTCTTCCATATGAATTGTTCTAGTTTTTCCTTTCTAATTTTTGTGTTTTTCTAGAACCCTTGAAATTTCTAATTTATCAAGGGTTCGGCACCGTAGACAGCGTAACTGCGGTGTAGTTTTGAATATCAGATGCACTTTGAATTTATTCCGGTTTCAGCACTCTTAAATTCCTTTTACACACGTTTCAATACTCCAAACCCTTTAGGACGTTGTCCTTCAGAACACAGGCCATCTTATTTACAGCGTGGGGGTTTTGAACCTGGGTAAATTCACAGATGACACCACGCCTTGACCTTTTACCACAATCTTTTGGACCTTTAAAATTTTCTAATTGCTTTGTGCGAAATTTTCAAAATTCCCCGATCTCAAACTCCCCCAACTAAGCATCAGGATTTTTGTCATAGACTAGTTAGTTTGCCAATTGGTTAATGCTTCACAAAATAAAAAATAAAAATAAAAATAGATGAACAGATCAACAATGATAAAAAAGCAAAGTTTTAGATAAACTCTATGTAATAACCTCTATAGATTAGATAAAATCTACAATATTAATTGTAAATATTATGCTTTTCCTCAAATATTACTCCGTAATACATATTTCTTATTTTTATGAACTGAAAAGATTTGGCAACATTTCAAAACAGTAAATAACTTTCCATGCCTTGAGACTTCCCCTGTTCTGCATCGTTGGATAAACAGCATTTTGGCTTTAGGTTCTATTTTCTTTTCCAATTTGAAATGAATATTGTTAAGAGTTCACCTGTTCTGCATTGTTGGATAAACAGCATTTTGGCTTTAGGTTCTATTTTCTTTTCCAATTTGAAATGAATATTGTAATGTGTTAGTTCACACATCTGACAAAACGTGCATGCTTTTATTTTGCTATTTTTTGTATGTTTCGACTTGACATAAGAAATTTGTAACTATTTGCTTTTCCAAATTGATGGAATATTTCCTTTCAATTCCAGGAGGGCATATAAATTTAGTGTAGATATCTCGTAAAGATAAGGTTGAAAGAATGTGGGCAGCATCGTGCCTTGCTACTTGTTGTGCTGCCTGTGCATGCGAGGCATGCAAGTCAGTGGCTGGAGGAATTACACGTCGGTCCTGCTCGAATTGCATATTGTGGCCTCTTTGCACTTTCTCTTATAGTTGCTTGGATCTTCAGAGAGGTTGCTGCACCTCTTATGGAAAAAATTCCCTGTAAGTATTCTTCATTCGACTTCTGCCGAGTGTGTTTTGGTGGATGCTCAATTTGTATAAACTAGTAAATAGGTTTCCATTTTTTTTTCTCTGGCTGATTTGGTTCACGATAATTTTTTTTTTGGTATTGAATGGGTGATATTGGTCAACTTGAATGTTGAGGTCAACGAACTGTTTTAACTTTTTCCCATAAATCACAAAAACATTGCTGCCTAACTTTTTGATTATTATATATCAAGGCTGTTTAATTTTTATTCGCAGGGATTAATCATTTTGCTCATACCCCTAGTCAAGAATGGTTTCAGACAGATGCTGTTCTGCGTGTGAGCCTGGGCAACTTTTTGTTCTTTACAATATTTGCACTTCTCATGATTGGAGTTAAGGACCAGAGAGATACTCGTGATAGCTGGCACCATGGTGGATGGATGGGAAAGATCATAGCTTGGTGTATTCTAATAGTATTGATGTTCTTCGTTCCCAATGGTGTTGTTGGAGTTTATGGTGAGTAATGTCACAATTCAACATAGTATTAATTTATCAGTATAAAGTAGCAGGGAGAAATGAATTGGCTAGAATTGGATTCACAATGGAAGTGGAGCAAATCTCTCAGTTCATTTTCTAAGTAATACATAAAATGTACTCTGTGTCTAATATTTACCTTTTTTTCTTATCTATTTTAACTATATGTTTTCCCAGAGACTGGGAAGCAGTGGGTACAGTCGTGTGTTTATAAGTCACTTTTTTATTCTTAACACTCAATATTTCTCCACTGCAGAGACACTGGCAAAATTTGGTTCAGGATTGTTTTTGCTGGTCCAAGTGGTTTTACTGCTGGACTTCACTCATACATGGAATGATGCTTGGGTTGCTAAGGATGAACAGTTCTGGTTTGTATCATATTTTATTGCACTCTTGTATGACAATTCTGTGTAGACTATATATAATTTTGAGATAAAAATTAAATTTTATAACCCTTTCTTTCTGTGTCATGTATTGCTTGCAGGTATATAGCATTATTTGTTGTCTCTCTTGTATGTTACATTGCGACATTTTCATTCTCAGGATTGCTCTTTCTTTGGTTCAATCCTTCAAGCCAAGACTGTGGTCTCAATATGTTCTTTATTGTTATGACATTGGGTCTTGCATTTGTATTTGCAGTGGTTGCTCTCCATCCTAAGGTAAAAGTATAAGTCTCTTTGATTTTGCATTCCTTGATTTTTTTTAGCTTATGTACTAAAAGATAATATTTCTGAAAGCAATGTACATGCTCTATATCTAGAGGAATGATACACAGCAGCTAATTTTGATAAGAATAGTTGAATCTGATGTCAGTTGTTTCTAATTCTATTTAAAAAAAACTGTCTTGCACCTTGTTCTTTTTTGTCAATAAATATAAACTTGTGAAATGCTAATAACTTTGTCAGGAACTAGTTTATAGATGCAGAACAATATTGCTCTAATTTTCATTTCAGACTTGATGGTGGTCATTTTCTAATACTGCCCATTCAAATTACATTGGGGTTCAATAAAAGCAACAAGATCATATGGGAATGCCATCAACAACGTGTTGCCCTGTTAACACTGCGAATATAAAAAAACTGGTAATATCAGGGTTTACTCCCATTTATATGACTAAAAATCAGAAACTTTCTTTTGTTGGATGTGTGAGAAGTTTAGTTTTGTGGGGAAATTCAAAGCTACATTAAATAAAAGAATAAAAAGGCAGGTTAAACCAAGAAAACAAAGCAAAAACAATTAAAGTTGAAAGAAGAAAGAAAGAAAGAAATTATATTAATGTCCATAGATGACCATAAGTAGGTCAATGGTACTCGAGGATGCAAGGATTGGCAATAGAAAGTTCTCGGAAAAGAGAATCCTAGAAGTGAGCTAAAGAAATAAAAGTACAAAGGACAAAATATAACAGCATGCCACTAACACAAGTGGCAAAGAAACCAATACAAATAGCGATGAAGGGTGAACAAAGCCCCAAAAACATGTGCTAATGAACAATGGAGGCAAATCTCATTGAATGTCTCTGGCCGTGCTTGAAGCAGAGGAGTCACTCGAGCCATAATGATGACCGTGAAAGATTAGATCGTGCTCGTCGGTGAGTATACATGATCGAAGGAGTCAAGTTAGGGGATCCTAGGAGGAAGCAAGATACTTCCTGTAGAAGCTCCCCTAACATCCAAGGCTGGTGTATCAATTTGTGTCCATGGTCTGAGGGGCAGTTGGCAAGAAATAGATCCATGTCGCCGGAGAGGGGTAGAACCATGCCAATAGGGAGTAGAGCCATGATGCCGAGAGATAGCAGGCTTGGAGATCTGAGTAGTTGTGAGTAGTAATGGTGTGCTAAAAAGAAGCGCTTCCTAACTAATCTATCAACTTTGATGTGTAGTGTACTAGTATCCAAAGGATGCTTAGTGTTGCCAATTGCCTGGATATGCTGGCAGAAAGAGGTGATCAGCATGGGGGCTCTAGAGCCTTTAGTCTCCTCCTGTAGGAATATGCACCAGAGGGTGACAACCACGTGAAGGTAAAAATCCAGACACCGCTGGTTTGTATATCTGAAGAAAGTAGCTAGTGTTGTCTGAGTCCCTGTAGCGGCAGTGATATCTTCCCCAAATTTCATAATAAATGGGGCATCTAAAAATGAAGTGGTCCTAGGTCGCCACCTCTTGGAGGGAGAAAAGATGAAAAATCCGGTTGTGACGGAGAATGTGATGATTTGTTCAACCCATAATTGATGGGGACCTACTCTCATCTAGCCAAGGGGAAAGCTCAAGCCGCAATTCCAATGGGATCGGAGATAGCGAGGGCAATGGATAATACCTCCACCATCTATAAGAAATTGTCGACATAGAAAACAAGCTTGGGGTTGAGCAACTCATGGGGAGAGATCCAAGTGGTCTGGATGTACTGTCTATAGATGTCCTCTCTAGTATCTCTAGTGATGATGTCCTTTGTGGGAATGAGCCTAGGGGCATCTAAGGAATACATGAAAGGGGGTAGCCTATCAATAGAGATGCCGATAGACAGGAGCATCCTAGTCTCAAAATACCAACAATCTTGATGTTTGGTGGGGACTAGTGAAGCTCTTCTCTCTGAAGAGCAAAGTGCTAAGTATGGATATCTCTCACGACTAGTGAAGCAATCCTCCCCTAGAGATTTGACTTTGTGGATGCAGAAGGTAAGCTTGAAGATAGCCTTAAGGTGAAGCGATTGGGTGGCAAATTTAGGTTAGATGATGCATTGAGGAACTGTCCACTTGCAACGGATCATGCATTTGCAGTAACAAAAAAGGCTTTACATGCTATTGTTGCGACCTATGTCACAAGGTATACCAGACTTTATGGGTAAAGTTTGAAATTGGTCAAACATTATCCTCGCTGAACATGAACTTGAACATCATCCATTATTTTTTACATAGGAAGTGTTTACATGATTTTGCATAATCATATATACTATGCCCCTTTGACATATTTATACAATTTAGAAAATGAAATAAAATGATACTAATTCTAATAAAAGCATATGTAGCCTCAATTTATTTTCCCATCACATTCCAATTGTTGCTCTATTTCTTCTTTGCCCCTGTTTCTCCACGGTCAATATATTGCATTTAAGTGACACTTGTTCCTTGCATTTTGCTACAATTTTTCTCATCTCAATGTTCTACTCTCCCCAAATCTTTTTCGCGCTCTTCAATATCTTTGTTTTATATTTCCTTTTCCAGTTCATGGTTTTCCCTAACACTTACATACCCTTCTTTCTTCTCGTCTACTATCATGTGCCTTTTTCCTTCCCTAATACATAGGTTTTCCATTCTCCAAACCCTTTTTCCTAACACTTTTTTTCTTCTCCAAAACGCTGCTACTTATATTCCCTAAACACGTATACTCATCTACGATATTATATATATATATATATATATATTTTTTTTTTCAATATGTAAATATACTTGGAATCGCATGTGAGCAATGCAATGGAGACGCCGAAAGGGATGTGTTAAAGAAGTTAAACTTGAGGGAGTGAAACATTGCAAGAGGAAGTGGGGCGATGAAGAAGGGGATTGAGGGAGGAGAAGTGCAGAGGTGGGGAAAATGTTGGGGGGAACACATGCAAAACTCTTCTTTCTTACAACAAGACACAAATGAACCACATCCCATTTTTGTCAATTGTTTGAAGGAGAAAGGGGGTGTGGCTCATAGAACGTCGAGGCAATGTACTTTGGAGAAATATTAGAAAGCAAGGCCTTGTTGGTCAATACTCCCAATGTCAACAATTCCTTTTTACAATATCAGCGTTGTGTTTATGGGTAGTTAAAACACACAGAAATTTTAAAGGAATTCGCTAGTGCGTGTTGCAGGACACTATAGATAGGGAAATGTGAAGGGGACTCAACATCTTATGTCGAGATGGTGTAGTAATTGAATATGATATCTGCAAAACATGGCCGATTAGGTGGTTTTGTGCCATATTTATAGACCATTATCTCATGCCATTCTCCACGCTTGCCCAGGCAACAACAAAGATCGCCTGCAAGAGTTTTCGTTGTGGATTTGGGGTTGACATTGCTTGCTCAACATTTCAGGTTCTTAACGCTCGTTAAATTTGAAGCATTGTCATATGTATAATATTACGCATGTTATTTTGAAATTTTGGCATTGTGGGGCTTTGAAGTATGAGGGAGTGGTTAAAGAAGATGAGAGAAGACCAAGTGTATGTGTGTTCTCATAAATTTTGTAAGGAATTTATTGAAAGTAAATGCACTAATTGTTGATTCATTAAATGTTATGTGATGATATTATATGCATATTTTCTATATCACACGAGGTTTTTACGATCACCACGCTTTTGTCGACTTCGTCATTGCTAGCAATGTTATTGTCAAGGTTTGAACATGCGACCTGGCAGTGCTCTTATTATTTTCTTGTTTCTCAGTCAAAGACACAACTTTGTTTGCCTTCGTCTTGCCCTTTTTTTGTGAACGTAAACCACCACTATTGGATTGTATGTTGTGTGAGACACAAGAATAAGAGGATTTAAAAGAAAGAGCTACAAGATTCTTTGATTCCATGGTGCTTTGCTTTTTGGCGTTTAGGGCATGGCTATAATGAGGGATTGCTTACACAAGGAAATGGCAAATGGAAAATGCGTCAGGTACATATACAACGCATGACATATGACATTTGGCAAAATATGTTTGACCTTAAGATCAATGGTTCATAGATTATATACATCGCCAGTCTTCCTTCCAACAATAAATGACAAAAATGGATTCATTATTATTGTGGCTATTCATGACACCAATATTCATTCAAAAATGGGACCTGAAACTGTGTGGAGCTAGTTTTGATAAGGGACTTGAACCTGTATGGAATTGACATTTTGATGTTGGACCTCAAAATGTACTACAACGCTTTTCATACAAGTTTTGTTTGCCTAGAATTTTGATAACAAGAATGTTTGGTTGACTTCTTATGTTAGGTGTGAACACAATAGGCTCAGGGAGCCATCTTTGTGCCTTCGAGTAGAAAGCATGCCTTTTTAATGGATTTGTAACTTTTTAGGATTATTGCCATTACATTATTATGTATTTCAATAACATAAGCGTTGAACAAATAAAGCCAAAAATTTGTTACATTATTACATGTTTTGATAACTTAAGCGTTGAAAATATAAAATACTTCAAAACCGAAAAAAAGGTGCATTAAGTATACATTTGGCACATTGTAAAGGCTGCAACAAACTTGAAAACTTTAAATATTATTAATAAACTATAGGTCACACACATTAGAACGTAGGGAACATTAACTCAACATTATCTCCTGACAGACTACCAATACAAAAATGCTCCAACTATTCCAAAAGTAAAAATGCAAAAATGTCAGAGAAATATTTACAGAAATGAATCTTCAACGTTTCTTAAAGATTAAAAAGGAAAATCATGTGTGCATATTATTCATCGCCCCAAGAGCCTACACAAGTATTGTTTTAGACCAGTGTTACGCGGGGGACGTGCACCCCCCCTTTTCTAGCCGTCTCAGACGTTCAGGACGTCCTACAGACTTGGGGACTAGACATTTCCACCACGTCCCGGAATTTAAAACAAAAGAGGGGATGTCCCCTAAGGTCAGGGAACGCACCCTGGACATCTTGGGTGCTTCAGATTTTGGGGGATGGCATAGGGGACATCGTGACATCCCCGGGACGTATGAGGGACGACTCGGGGATGTCACGACGTCCCTTACGTCTTCCCTCTTCTAAATATTAAAAAAAACACAAAAAACTTAAAGCTAAAGCTAAAGTTTTATTCTTTTATTTATTCTAATATGTCATTGTTTTATACGTCCCAGTGACATTACAACATTCCCTATGCTGTGCTTCTTCTAAATATTAAAAAAAAACTTAAAGCTAAAACTAAAGTTTTATTCTTTTATTTATTCTAATATGCCATTGCTTTACCCTAGCCCTAAAAGCCTCTAAAAAACTTATAAAAAGCACATCTCACACTCATTGTAATAAGGAGCAACGAGGATTGGTTCATATCTCCTTTGCAAATGTAGATGATGTTGATACATATACTTCTAGTGAAGAGGAGTGGTTCGCGAGTGTTCATTCAGAGGACTCTGATAGTAATTATAGAGTTGCCATTTTGGTTATGTAATATCATATATGTACTTTTGAGTTATGACTATAAGTCTATGACATAATATTTAATAACATATGTAGTTGTACTCTTCTCATGTTGATTATTGAAGACTTGTAGTTGTGTTTAATTTTCATTGTCATATTGATCATTGAGTATATAGCATTTTGGGCCTTGGCTTATGTGATGAAAAATTGGATTAATCATTAATGGTTTCAATCTTCAAACTTTTAGTTTTTAATTCTTAATTTATTGAATTGTTTATGTTGTAAAATTACTAAATTATATATATATTTTACTAGCCATCCCCTTGCCATCCCCCCTCGTCCCTAAAATTTGAAAAAAAATTGGTGTGTCCCAGAAACCCTGCCCCTACGTTCCGCCGTCTCAGAGTCTTAGGTAACTATGTTTTAGACAAAATATTGTGTGTGTGTGTGTGTCTATATATATATTATATATTCCTTTGCAAGACCAACAAAAGTGCAAAATAGAGGATAGCACTAATTTTAAGCTATGTAAGATCGGATATGCTCATTCACCCACCAATCTTGAGCAGCTGGCAGAAAAAAAATCTTCAAAAGCTTGCAACATATTGAGCCTTAGTAGTGTCCTCATGCACATATTGAGCCTTAGTAGTCTCGTGCCCTTTTCGGGCCATGCAAAAACAAATCTCTCGGTCATACAAAGTTGGCTCCTCCCGAGGTGCTTTATTAAAACCACGAGTTGATGCAGAGGGTTTACGAGTTTGCTATAATTTGGTTATCTTCTACACTTAAGCGGGGGTCTAGTAGCCTTGTTTAGGACAAAGCTTATTGTTCTGAAAGACTTACAAGGACTTAGGAAGAACTATGCACATTTCCAGATACCCTTTATGGAGATACAACTCCATACTAAATGGGAGCCTCAACACAACAAGGGAAATCCCTCAAATGGCCTGATACAATTTCCAATTAGGTGTCTTAGACCTCCAAGACAAAGTTTTATTGAAACAGTGCTTCCACACGTGTTAAATGACTCAAAACCACTTGGAATAGAGGGAATAGGTTTAAAAGATCCTTCAGATGAAATTTTGCTTTTGGAATGGTCTCGAACTCCTGATAACTTTGTTTTGTCTAAAACCCTAGGTAGGGTTTATATAGGCTCGAGAAAGAAGAATTTAAGGTTTTTAAAGCAAATTTCACTTTCAAAGATTTTTTAGAAAGGATTATAGGACATGTATGACCTCTACATACACTCAGGAACGAGTTTCAACCTTGAAGTTCACTCACAATGCTCGCAGAAAGGAGTTTACTAGTCAAAAAAAGATAGAAATGCACTTACACGGTGATAATACTGTACTGTATGTTTGCCTAAATTCTCTTACTCAATCATCAAAATAGATCTTAATCACATGAAACATGATGCCTACAATATCTTTTTATGCTCTCCATTCAAGAACCTGGAATATCATGATTGAAAATGGTCATTCCGGTCATAAATTTGATGATTGCACCTCTGTTACACAATCTGCCAGCATATATTTTCCGATCAAGAAAGTTGTTTTATGAAGGAAGTGTCCTTTTCTCATCTTCCATTGTACATTCTAAATGCTCTTACAATCCCTAACTACGTACCTACGTAGTTACTAAACCATGATAGAATTAACTGTGCTTACATCCTTGCATAACATGCTTGAGGCAAAGTTCACACAACAAGAATATATCAAAGGTGGTTTATGTTATCTAACTCATGACACAAAGACTTTGAATGGACCCTCCTACAAAGCCTAGACCAAAACAAGATGCAAACATGACCAAAATTGTCCAATGAGGAGGTTACAATAGCCAGGAATTCAAAATTAGAGTTTTGGCAGGAAAGCTCAATTTGAATTTCATGACCTCCTACTTATTCAAACCTATACTAAATGCTTCCAGACATAAAACTAGGTAGAAAATTGGTTTGTACGAACCTCTTAGATGATGCTTCTACTTCATACTCCCTAGGAGCAGAAAAATGGACTCATGAGCTCTTTCTCATGATGTCTTCAAGGGTACTTCCATCTTTGATGATATTTGATTCAATCATTCAGGTGGTATCCTCTGTTGAATGATCTTTCCACTTCACTAAGTATTGGTGGTATCCTTTTCCCCTTGTTCTTTTGACAACTTGCTTGTCCAAAATGGTTTCTAGTTCCTCCTTTTTTGGCTTTTGGCAACTGGTTTTGTCCATTCCTCAACTGATATTTCTTTGCTTTGAACTGTCTCACCTTCAGCATCACCTTCTCTGTTTGGATACAGGTCCGCTACATTGAAAATAGGAGAGATTCCTACACCGCTTGGCAATTCTATCTCATAAGTATTGCTAGAGAACTTTCTTATGATTTTGCGAGGGCCTATTTTCTTCATTTTCAGTTTGTTATACTCACCTTTAGGAAATCTTTTCTTCCTCAAATGAGCTAACACCATGTATCCAACCTGAAAAGTAACCTCTCTTCTCTTGAGGTCTACATGTTGCTTGTATTTACTTACACTTGTTTCTAACCGCTTCTTCACTTGTTCATTGCACCTCTTGCATAGCAATGGCAAACTCCTCTCCCTCAACACTTCTCTTCTCCATTTTGCCTAAATCTCTTAACTCAAAAACATCTCTTGGGTGTGTACCATATACAATTTGAAAGGGACTCATGCCTGTACTCATGTTAGGGAAATCATTATAAGCAAATTCTGTTTATGGCAAAATAAGATCCCATTGTTTAGGATGGTCCTTTGTCAAACATCTTAGTATATTACCCAAAGTCCTATTGACCACCTCAGTTTTTCCATCAATCTGAGGGTGGTAGGCTGAACTGGAATTCAGATTGGTCCCTAATTTCCTCCATAGGGTCCTCCAAAAGTGTCCCACAAATTTAGTGTCCTTGTCTGAAATAATGCTTAATGGAATGCAATGTAATCTGACCACCTCTTTGAAGAAACAAGTTAGCAATGTGAGTAGCATCATTAGTGGTTTTGCATGCTATAAAATGAGCCATTTTAGAAAATCTGTCTACTACAACAATGATAGAGTCGTGGCCTCTATGAGTCCTAGGTAGACCCAATACAAAATCCATACTGATGGAGTCCCAAGGTCTGTTTGGAACTGGTAAAGGCTGATAGAGACCTGCATTTGTACTCTTTCCTTTGGTACTGACACACTTTATACCTTTCTACAAACTTCCTCGCATCTGATTGCATTTCAGGCCAAAAATAGTGAGCACTTAGCTGAGCCAAAGTCTTATCTAGGCCAAAATGACCTGCAAGACTGCCACAATGCTTTTATTTTATCAAAATTTCTCTCATAGAACTCCTTAGTACACATAACTGAATTCCCTTAAAAGCAGTCCATCTTGTAGCCTATACCTCCATCCAAGGATCTCTATTTATAGTGGTTGGGTGCTTACATACTTCATTGGCTTCTTGGAAATCTAAATGAGTCTCATACAACTCCTTGAGGTACTCTATTCCTCCACTTTCTATCTGAATTTCTCTTATGAGTAAGGCTCTCCTACTCAAAGCATCTGCTACCTTATTGGCTTGACCTTTCTCTTGCTTAAGAAAAAAAGTAAAACTCTGCAAATACTCCATCCATTTTCATATGTCTTTGGCTCAACTTAGGCTGATTGGCTATGAATTGAAGTGCATGATTATCAGTGAAAATGACAAACTCTTTAGGCATTAAATAGTGCCTCCACTTCCTTAAGGCTTGTACCGTAGCATAAAACTCAAGATCATAAACGAAGTGCCTTTTTTTTTAGCTTCATTTGACTTCTCACTGAAGTATGCAACAGGCCTGCCTTTTTGGCTTAAGACAGCTCCAATGACCATCCCACTAGCATCATATTCAACTTGGAAGACCTTATTAAAATTAGGAAGTGCTAGTACAGGCTGTTCTGTGATTTTCTTCTTTAATAACTGAAAAATTTCTCTCAGAAACATCAGTCCACACAAACTTTACTTTATCCCTTCTTATAGTATCTATGATTGATGCACAAATTACACTAAAATTTCTTATAAATTTCCTATAGAAACTTGCTAAATCCATGGAAACTCCTTACCTCAAATTCTGTTTTGGCAGTTGGCCAATCAGTTAGAGCTTTCACTTTGTCCTTATCCATCTTCAATGCACCCTGAGAGATCACAAAACCAAGGTACACTAACTTTGTCTTCATGAACAAACACTTCTTAAGGTTAATCAATAACCTCTCCTCTTGTAATCTTTGCATTACCATTATAAGATGTTGAAGATGCTCTTCCTTGCTGGGGATATAGACTAGTATGTCATCCAATTAAACAATCACAAATTTATCTATGAATGGCTTTATTCATGAGCCTCATAAATGTGCTTGGAGTATTGGTGAGTCCAAATGGCATAACAAGCCATTCATATGACCCCTCATTAGTCTTAAAGGCAATTTTCCATTCATCTCCTTCCTTTATCCTTATTTGATGATACCCACTCTTAAGATCAAGCTTAGAAAAGTATCTAGATCCACACAAACAATCCATTAAATCATCTATTCTTGGAAGAGAAAATTTGTACCTGATTGTAATCTTGTTTATTGCTCTTGAGTCGGTGCACATCCTTCAATCTCCTTTTTTTAGGCACCAAAACAGCTGGTACTGCACATGGGCTGAGACTTTCCTTTATCAACTCTTTATCTAGAAGCTCTTGCACCTGCTTCTTAATCTCCGCATTTTCTTGAGGAGTCATTTTGTAAGCAGCTCTATTTGGTAAACTTGCATCTGGTATGAAGTCAATATGATGACTAATACTCCTAATAGGTGGCAGCTCCTTGGGTAAGTCATCCCTTACTATATCAACATACTTTGCCAACATGGTTAGTATTTCTTGAGGTAACTCATCTAGCTTGGTAGTTGTTATCACAGTTCTAGGCTTGATTACCTATCCAAAACCCATCTCTTCCTCTTTCATTGCATTCGAGAATTGCTTCTCACTTATCATCATGATAGTAGGACTAGTTTTTCTGTCCATCTCCTTCTTCTTACAAAGGCAGCAAGGTATGACTTATGCCATCTTTTTCTAAAGTATAAACATTTCTCCTTCCATCATGAGTAGTTTTTCTATCATATTGCCAAGGCCTTCCTAAGAGCACATGGCACACATCCATTGACATTACATCACAACATATCTTATCCTTTTAGCCTCCAATTTGGAAGTCTACCCAACATTGTTTATTCACTAGTACTTTTTGTCCTTTTTGAAGCCATGAAACTTTATATGGGTTTGTATGTGGCCTTCTTTTCAACCCAAGCCTCTCTACCATTTCTACTGAAACGAGATTGTAAGTGCTACCTGAATCAATAACCATCTTACAACATTTACCTTGTGATTTGCATGTTGTCTTGAATAAAGTCTTTTTTTGAGTAGGTTCTTTTTCTTTAGGTGGTTTGATCAACTCTCTTCTCATCAATAAAGACTCCCCAACTTCAGGCTCCTCCTCGTGGAATAGAGATCCTACACTTTCTTCCTCTACTTGGACAACTTGATTTCTACCTTCAGTTCTTGAGCTGCTTGCTTGAGACTCCTCTGAACATTCCCAAAACCTATGACCTGCAAATTTATTGCACTTGAAGCATTTACCTGTAAATACTCTACCTCTTTGTGTGTATCCTCCTTTGAAGTAAGGTCTCCTTCTTCTGAATCCACCTCTTTGAGTTGATGCTTGTTCTCGGGAAGTACTTGGTTCTGAATTTGCTTTTTGGATTGAACTTTTCTCCTTTGCTGTCCTCTGCCTCTTAAACTTCTGCCCCGGCCTCTGTTTTGCTGCATTTGTTTTCTACTCAGCTTGTCTTTTGCTTTTAGAGCAAATTGATAACATTCTTCCACTGTTCTTGGGCTTCCTAGGCTGAGTTCATCTTGAATATTATATCTTAACCCATTGAGATACCTGGCTATCTTCTCCATATCCTCTTCCACATGACCAGTCAATTTATAAAATTCTTCTATATACTCTTTGACACTCATCTCTTTTTGTTTCAAATTTTGCATCTTCTTGAATAGGTTGGTCTGATATTCACTAGGTAGAAATTTTGCTTTAAGTGTTGCTACCATCCTATCCCAGGATTTACTTCTCTTGCTGCCTTTCTTTCTCCTCTCATCTTGTATGAAATCTCATTAAAGGGCTGCATGTCCTTTTAGCCTTGTACAAGACAATTTCACCTTGTTTTCTTTAGGAACATTCTCATACTCAAAGTATTTGTCTAAGGCTGTAATCCAATCAATAAGTTCTTCTCCATCTAGACTGCCTACATAAGTAGGAATTTCTACTTTTGGTTTAGATCCTTGTCCCATTACTATTTTGAGCAACCTATCTATTTCTCCTTCTTCATGCTCTTCAATCTCTTCTTATGGAGCTTGTGGTTCTTCCTCCCTGTCACTCACATCTCTTGTGATGACTCCCCTTCTCTGATTTGCTTCTACTGCTGTAAGTCTAGCATCAAAACTCAACCTCATGTTTCTTATTTCCTCTAGAATAGCATCCCCCATTTGGACACCTGCTCTTCCACCTCTTCTAGGTACTCTTCTTGGTGGCATTCTCACTTCTCAATGCAACTTACTAGTAGCAAATCGATCCTCTCTTGCCTTGATAGAATTTCACTTTCTTTCAAGTCAATTTCAGGTGCCAAACCTGCGCTGATACCAGTTGATGCAGAGGGATTAGGAGTTTTGCTATAATTTGGTTATCTTCCACACTTAAGCGAGGGTCTACTAGCCCTGTTTTAGGACAAAGCTTATTGGTCTGAAAGACTCACAAGGACTTAGGAAGAACTACGCACCTTCCAGATACCCTTTATGGAGATACAACTCCATACTAAATGGCAGACTCAACGCGACAAAGGAAATCCCTCAAAATAGCCTGATACAAGTGCTTCCCACCCGTGCTAAATGACTCAAAACCACTTGGAACAGAGGGAACAAGTTTAGAAGATCCTTCAGATGAAATTTTAGCTTTTGGAATGGTTCTCGAACTCTTGATAACTCTGTTTTGTCTCAAACCCTAGGTAGGGTTTGTCTGAGAAAGAAGAATTTAAGGTTTTTAAAGCAAATTTCACTTTCAAAGCTTTTAGAAAGGATTATAGGACCTGTATGACCTCTACATACACTCAGGAATGAGTTTCAACGTTGAAGTTCACTCACAATGCTTGCAGAATGGAGTTTACCAGGCAAAAAATGATAGAAATGCCCTTACACAGTGGTAATACTGTATGTTTGCCTACATTCTCTTACTCAATCATGAAAATAAATCTCAATCACATGAAACATGATGCCTATTGTATCTTTTTATACTCCCCATTCAAGAACCTGGAATATCATGATTGAAAATGGTCATTCCCTTCATAAATTTGATGATTACACCTCTGTTACACAGTCTGCCAGCATATATTTTCCAATGAAGAAAGTTGTTCTACGAAGGAAATCAAAATAAATCTTAATCACATGAAACATGATGCCTATAGTATCTTTTTATACTCCCCATTCAAGAATCTGGAATATCATGATTGAAAATGGTCATTCCCTTCATAAATTTGATCATTACACCTCTGTTACACAGTCTGCCAGCATATATTTTCCAATGAAAAAAGTTGTTCTACGAAGGAAATATCCTCTACTCATCTTCCATTGTACATTTTGAATGCCCCTCCAATCCCTAACTACATACCTACGTAGTTACTAAACCATGATAGATTTAACCATGCTTACAAGTTACATCCTTGAATAACATGCTTGAGGCAAAGTTCACACAACAAGAACATATCAAAGGTGGTTTATGTTATCTAACTCATGACACAAAGACTTGGAATGGACCCTCCTACAAAGGCTAGACCAAAACAAGACACAAATGTGACCAAAATTGTCCAATGAAGAGGTTACAATAGCTAGGAATTCAAATTAGGGTTTTGGCGGGAAAGGTCAATTTGAATTTCATCACCTCCTACTTATTCAAAACCTATACTGAATGCTTCCAAACATAAAACTAGGTACAAAATTGGTTTGTATGAACCTCCTAGATGATGCTCCTGCATCATGAACCCCTTCATGGCTCATTTTCGCCCTCAATGCCACCGCTGAGATGCCTTTGCCATTACCAGTGCTCTGGTAACCATCAAATGTATGTCAAGATTTAAGTGGTGTCCATTCCACCAAGTTCATTTGAGGCTCAAACCTGCCTACATCTTTTATAGTATCACCCCTTTGCACTGAAAAATTAAATCCACAATAAAAAAATCGTTTTAAGCCAACCAACTTCAACAATATTAAAGTTTAAACCAAAACATGAAAGCAGTTTGTAGTCCTTGAACTAATTTTTGTTTTTATTCTAGAAGGCATACTTACACTTTAGACACTCACAAGCCTCCTAGTCCTTGTAGATAACCACAACCAAGGTTTGAGTTGACATAAGACAATGGGACACTTGTATGCAATCCAATCCATATTTTCATATACTCACATCTGTCCTCTCAACACACCCTTTTTCATCTGAATTTATTCCTCCATTCCCTCCGTTATATTTGCAGCTCTTTACACACAGTAGGCTCAAGATCATCAGAGGAATATAATTATTGTGTATATGTATACGATCATCTCTAGGGCGGTGAAGAATGATTTTGGTTGTGCTTGTTGCAGGATTGGTGGAGGAATATGTGGCCATTTTGAGCACTTTTGTTGCTCAGGCTATGTATAAGGCCTCCTTTCCAAGGCGTGTAAGAGACCATGTTCTTTTAAGGCTTCGTTTTGCTCATGCGTGAAGGCTTCTTTTGTGAGCAATTTTCATGGTTCATGCAGAATGGCTTGTAGAGGTGAAGATTTTGTATGTTTTAATGGGTTTTAGGTTTAAAAAGTGTATACAAAATGCTTTCCTTTTGGAGTAATGAGCATGGAAGAGGAAGATTGTAAGGATTAATCAACTTGTGATGCTTAGTTTCTTGTAAACCAGATAATCTTCACAAGTCTTGAAGATTTTTTCTATAATTTTTGAGGCATATAAGCAGAGAATGTTTGTGTACAAAGAAGGGAATGACGGGGCATAAAAAATGCCCGAGATGCCCAGCATCAACTCGGGAAGGCAGCATAAAAGAGCATATTAATATACTTCCAATCATCAGGCCCGTTGCAGAGAACTAAGGCGACGTTGTAAAAGCTACACTCCTGCTATCTACCAGGGGCCTAAGCATGCATACCTTCAATGCAAATTATTACTAAATAAAAAGACCTTTCATGGACCAACAAGTGGCATGATGAACACCGAGTACTGCCTTGTTGAGCACACTGCCAACACATTTCCACAGGGATGACGCCATACCCAAGGTCATTGCAGAGTATGTAGGCCATATCCACGAAATAAACCTGGGTGCGGTCGTAGTGGTTGTTATGGATGAGCATTGTCTCCTGCTTGTCGAGCACGAAGGTGACCAGGACATTGAACAAAGTGTTGATGAACCCATTAAACCCCACCAGTATAAATGCATACCTCAACACCTTGATAAAGAATTGCCAAATTTTTCCCCTGTGTAGTTGCTAGAGTGATCCCTTGAAGGGCTGAAAATTGATTTGATGTAGGTATTGCTGGGTTGATAAGTGGCTGGAACTGATACCATTTATAGTGTTACTGGAGCGACTGCTTGTGGTGAAAATTTATGTGAAAAATTCAAAAAAATTTGCTCTTGAAGAGCTGTTGTTTGGGCTACATCGTGGTTGAAGGCCTTTTGAGTTGATGACTTATGATGTAAAGGTCTTGTTGGAGCGATAGCTGGGGATGGCCCCTACATGCAACGTGTCCACCACCAAATTGAATGAATCATCAACGCTCCTTTGCCACGTGGACAGTTGAAAACCTGGCTGTACATCAAACACCAAATTGAATGAATTGTCAATGCTCCTTTGCCACGTGGACTGTCCAAATTCTGGCTGTACATCAACCCACCAAAATGCATTGTGGCCATTCAAGTTCTGACAGCTGTCAGAATGGGCCCCCTGCGATTCTTATTTGGAAAACGGCTTTCGGCATAATTATATATTTACCTTATGTAGCTATTCACGTTTATCTCCATATCAGCACTTCCTTGCACATTTTCTTCCTTCTGCACAGTTCTGCATTTATTTTTCTTTCCTTTTTTTCTCTCGCTCACACTCAATTTTTTCCACAGCTATAAAGAGAGACACGTCTGTTGTTTCCAAAATAAAACAGTCCATATCATATTTTACCAAAAAAATTATTAGTTAAAGTTGTCAAAGGCTATTGGTTATTGATAAAGGAAAACCCCACATGAACACTCTTAAGTCACAAGGGACTAAAACATAAACTTCGTTGAACCAAAGCACTTCCAATTTAAACAGTGTAAAATGGCAACTTTGAGATTTAGAAAACTTTCTGACAAATGTACTCTTATTTAGCTTAGATTGAGAAAGCCATTCTGAAAAACTTATGTGGAGCCCTTAAACTGGTTTAACAAATAGAAGAGCCTTAATATAATCAAACTAATGTACAAGAATCATTATAAAACATTTTTTATGGTACCAAAAGATTAATATCTCCTTAAAACAAAAGAATATTAATTGTTGAGGATCAAAATATACACATTGGATAAAAGACATCTGCCATAAAGTATCAAAGGCTTTAAAAGGGTTTACACATTGCAAGTAGCATTGTAGAATAAAAACACCCAGTGATAGCTTTTGGAGATATTAGTCTCGTACCATTTATTCTCAAGAACTAAAGACAGAAATTTGGTGGAATGTACTGGGCAAAACAAATGGGGGGATAATGCCAATATAAAATTTAAATTTAATTTAACTTGTGATGAATTTGAGAACATCTTCTTAGATAGATGATCAAAGGAAATGAAACTTTAACATGAAATTACAATCGTAAGGTGTAAAGTGAAAGACCAAAATGAAGAAATATTGAAATGTGAAATTCAAAATTACAAAAAATCATAAATTACATTTGAGAAGGATGCAAAGATTTTATCTCCTGTACCACGATCAAACTTTTCTTATAGAAGTTAAGAGTTTGAAAGAAGGTAAAATTTATTGTGATTGTAAGAAAATCGATATGTTGGTAAGAAATCTCCATTTTCATAATAGATTCTAATGTTAACAAAGAAGTCCAAACAAATGAATTTGTATCAAATGATTAGTCTTGTGCCAAAGAACTTGAAACCAAAAAGTTAGAAAATATGGACACTTTGCCAAATTCGATCACTATCACAAAGATTAAGAATGTCGATAACCATGATTCACAGAAGCCAACTCTTGAGATTTGTCAATGTCCTCACTATCACAAAAATATTCAACTTTGATGGCAAGACTAAGAATCCTACTGTAATTACACAAGATATAATTGGACATCTAACTGAAGTTCTAAGAAAAACTCTTGTAGTTCATGTCAATAATACTCAGGTACATCCAATTCAAGTGTTAGTTTGCGATGTCTATCAAGATCAATCTTGGATGTATCGATCACGATTCCATGCATAAATGCTGTCAAAATTTATCAAGGATGTATTGCATATTTTATTTTATCTGTGCTTTGAGGTTGAAGCTTTCCTACATGGGAGGGCATGTTATAAACCTAATAAATCTTAATTAGTTATCGTCACTACTAGAAGATGCAACCTATCTCCTTGTTGGGACACGTCCTATCGAATGTGTCCCGTTTTCCACACATAAATAACCTATTCATATTCACCTATCATAATATATGTTTTATTTTATATTTTGATATGTAAACATACATATTTGCCTTATATATCCTATAGGTACGTACAAACAATATGTTTTGACAAAAGAAAGTAGCATATTAGTATGATTGGTTGGTATTCATGATCACGGACTCTTAATCTTGTAGTTTTTTATCTGATATATACTCAAAATTGAAGTTTTAGGTGTAAGAACTGTAAACCAAACACCTTGAGAGGCAAAATTGAGATTGATAATGATGATTTCGATGAATATTAACATCCTTTAGGTCAGATTGGCTTGTAGGACCTATCCAAGTATATAATTCGATTCATGCCTTGCGGAAAGGGCCTATCAAGGTTAATGCTATGCCAATTTTCATCGAAATCTATAATGCCAAACATTTTCTAGACCAGTTATGTCATCAACTATAGCATTAAGACAAAAAGAAAATGAAGGCTGAACTATGTGTTATTAGGTGCATTGTCATTATCTGCTATAATTACATACAAAGTGATGGGAGTCTTCTAGGTTAAACCAACAATTCTTTATGGGCAAGAGGTTTCAGGTCCCAGTTTGAGATCTATTAATTCGGATTGTATTGAGAGGGTTGGACTATCATGCTCAATGTTTGATTTGTTGCAAACAAAAGGTTCCGAGTGCATTGTCCAAGGTGAGTTTACAGCCCAACCCTTTGCCTTGAGAATATTTCTAGGCTTATTTTTTAAGTTGACAGGTTAACATTCTTGATTGATTTATCCTCAAGTTTTCAGAAATACCCATGCTTGGCACTTTTGTTTTGTAGAGTGTGTTTATCTTGAGCCTCACTAAGTGTTGACGATGCTGGTATTTTGAGACCAATTTTCTCCTTCAATTCATTTACATCCCTCCACTTAGATACTTTCTGGACATCCCTTCTTGTTTTCTTCCCTTGAAGGAGCTGAACAATACACATAGTACATTCAATTTACTAGGACCTATCCTCCCCAATAGCCTCTAAACACCAAGCTAGATATTTTTGTTGAGCATTTCCTATGAATCGTAGATGGCACCATCATTTTGTGACTATCTCCAAATCATTTGTCACATGGCTTGAAGGTCTTTTTGACTAGTTAAGGGTGCGCTTCCTCCAGTTACGAGTCTAGTCCAACCACCATATGCCATGTATTCCATGTGGTGACATGACTTGCTGTCTCCATTTCCTTTAGGAAGTGAAGACTGAAGAACACTTCATTTTCAAGTGTCCTGTCTCCTAAGATATTTGTCGCATGTAATCATCGGCTATATAGAGGCTTAGGTGGTTCTCTATTCACCGCCTTTTGCTATGTTGTCTCTAAGTTTCGACTATGTTGGTATTTTGATACCAATTTGCTCCTTCAATTCATTGACATCTCTCCACTCAGATACTCATTGGTCGTACCTCAACGTCTTCTTCCCTTGGAGGGGATAAATAGATTTTGTCAGAGCGTATATGTACCTCTCCTCTGCAACAACCTTTTAACCCCAAGCTAGATTTTTGTGTTGAGCGTTTCTTACAAATTGTAGAAGACCCCATAATTCTGTGACTATCTCAGCATCATTTCTCACTTGGCTTGAAGATCTTCATGACTAGTAGATATTTTTGGGTGTCAATACAATTTCTTTCTATTCAAGTTCACTGTATGATCCACAGTGTCAGAAATTCAACTAAAGCAAATCCAGTTTCAGTCAGCAACAAGGCTTCAAAAGGAGTATTTCTCGGTCAGGGATCAAACCATTGTGTTATACAGAGCGGTGGTTACATAACTGCTGCATTGGTTTCAAAATAGCTGGTTTGCAGTAACTGGAGGTTTTACCCGTTGTAACAATACAAGTGTAGTAACAGCAAGGGTAGTGTCTCTTCAGTTTCAGGATAGTTGAGTATCCTTTGGTGCATGAGAGGACATCCTTGAACATGTTAAATATGGCACGGGTTCAGAGAAAGGATCATCAGTGTGAGCGGCAAGAGTCGGTGTTCAATTGGTTGTAGTAAGGATTGGAGAAAGGAGCAGGGAGAAGCAGTGGGAACAAGATAACATGTTTCTGTTGCACTTGTTTTAATATAATCTTTGTAATTCCCAGCTTCCATAAATAGATTGGGAAGCTGGGCAATTGTCACTTCCAATTTGACGCCAAAATCTTGTGTTCATGTTGTTTTCATGATTCATGCTTGCTGTTCATACTGTTTAAGACTTTAAGTTCATGTTTTAGTTTTTTAAGTACTGTAATGTTGCTAACAACACACTAATTCAATTCTAAGTTCATTAAGCATTCCAAACTATCATTTTGAAGTGAATTCAGAGTGGAACAATAATTTTGTGATTCTACAAATTCTATTCAGTCATAGATCTAGGAGTTTACAAATGACTAAAGAAGCTAATAAACATTAAAAATGGTGACATGGTAGGAATAATTGCTGGTGGATTGAAAGAGTTGCTGCATGTCAGGAGTTTGTACATTGGTAAATGATAAAAATACACATGCAAAGTTGCATGTGTTGGGTACAAGGAATATATACATGATAATTTTTAACACGGAAAAGAGCTTTGCTATAAATGGAATACCAAAACAACAGAAGAAAATGGCATGCACACAAAATTTTCATTTAGGAAAAACCCTTGCGGGTGAAAAACACAGCGCAATAACCTACATTCAATGGTATTATAACTAGAATACAATGATGCTCTTCAAGGTTTTGGAATTACCATACATCATTTTATTGTATTTGCAAATATTACAATTACAATTTACTGTATATCAATTTTCAACATGCAACATTAGTCTAACCGACTTCCTCAAGAGGATGCACGCCTATATACCAGCACATCAATTTGTAACACTCAAGCATCAGCAAAATCCATAAAGTCTCATCAACCGCTGAACAAAGTGATCATTACATAACACTTAACAATTCCATGTCACAGCATTATCAAGATGTTGCTTGCACATTCAACATATATAGTCTAACAAGTGTAGGATAACGCCTTATTATGATCACGAGTTTCATACTGTGTTATGTAGTTCCTTGTAGCACCATTGTGCGCACCCTGATGTGGTGCACCACTCAACTATCTTCCTGCTCACAACTTTTCAATACACAGAAATTCTACACAGTACTCTCTACGCAGACTAACTCAACATCCACGTGCACGACCTTCTTTGTGCACAGATATCCCTGTTCAAAGATCTTGCACAAGCTTCATGTGCAACACTAAACCTGAATATACTCTCTTGCGTATATCCATGCAAAATATGGTACAAAATTCCAACAATCTCCCACTTGTTGAATGCTTTGCACAAGAGAGCACATATCCATACTTTCAGTAGTTGTGGGCATTCACACCCACTGGTTTCCTCCACCCACAATGTTGTCATCTGTGATTCTGTGTCAACCTTCACTAGTGGTATCTTCTTCCCTTCCACCATTTCCCTCACAAAATGGTACTGCACATCAATGTGCTTTGTCTGAGAAGGATACTTATGGTTCTTCGCCAAACAGATTGCATTTTGGCCATCACAATCTCTCCTTACAACCTTTGGAACGAACTCAATAGGTGCATATAGTCTTTGAAGCCATCGTGCTTACTTGCTAGCATGAGTAGCTGCCATGTATCTTTGTAGTGGATATAGAAATGCTTTTCATTTGTTTGCTCATTTAACTTACTGCTACCAAACAAGTAGATCTATGACAATCAAGATCTCTAGCCCAAACTGAGTCCATAAAGCCCCGTAGATTCAGTCTCTTGCTTTCACTAGGAGGAACCTGATACGTGCGATGTCAGGTCCCATGCAAAATATTACATACGTCAAGGTTCCAACCACACTTGCATACAAAATCTAAGCCATTTATTTTGACGCTTCTTGTGTCTTGGGACATTGTGCAATAGATAGTTTCTGACCAACAAGAAGGGGTGTGCTTACAAGTTTATAATCCTGCACTCTAAACCTTTCCAATATCATCATAACATATTTACTGTGATTCAACAAGAGCTTTCTATTTGCACAATCTTGTTTGATTACCATCCACAAAATAAATTTAACATCACCAAGATCCTTCTTGTTATTGATCAACAACATGTCATCCACATAGAGAACGAAAATGAAAAATTTCTCACCTTCTTCCTTGAAGTATACACAAGGATCAGCCTTGCTGCACACAAGCCCCTATTCTGACATATGCCTGTCAAACTTTTCATTCCACATCTTTGGTGATTGTTTCGAGCCATACACAGATGTTTTCTGTCCGCAAATAAAGTCCTCCTTTCCTTTTGCCTTGAAACTTTTTGGCTGCGCCATATAGATTTCTTCTTCAAGCTCTCCATGCAAAAACACCGTCTTTACATCCACCCGATCTATCTCAAGATTAACCACATCAGAAATGGTTAAAAGAAATCTAATCAAAGCCAAGTTTATAATAGGAGAAAAGATCTCACCATAGTTGATTCCCTCTACCTAAAAGATTCCTTTTGCCTCCAGGCGAGTCTTGTACTTCTCCATCTTGCGTTGCATATTGTTCTTCTTGTTGAACACCCATTTAAGGCCAACAGGTTTCCTTCCGGGGGACAATTTTACCGAAGTCCCAACTCTCATTCTTATGAAGGACTCCATTTTCTCCTCCATGGCCTTCTTCCATCACTTGCGCTTATGTAAGCCAAGTGCCTCCTTTATTGTTTTGCATTCTTCATCAGAGATAGATAAAGGATAGACAAACAAAAATCTGGTGGACCATATCTCTTTGGTATTCTTCCTCTTGGTCTTGCAATACTTCATCAGTTGCCTCATTGTCAGACACATGCTCTTCGACTCCTATATCAACCTACATCTTATAGGATTCTTTCGCGCTTCTTTCTTTGGTTGTTGTTCCTGTGCAACACCTTTTTGCAATTTTTTCCTGCACAAAAATGCTCTTGATCTCCTAGAAGATCATGATCAGACTCTAGACTGCCTTCTTTGTTTCAAAATTTCAGAGCTTGTACCCTTTAACACCATTGCCATATCTAGTAAAGATAACTTCGCAGACTTATTGTCAAGTTTATTGTTTTTCTTTTGGGATATGGACATATGCTTTACAACCAAAGATTCTTCGGTGTCTTAGGGATGGTTTACCACCAATCCAAGCTTCTTGTTGTGTTTTGTCAATAAGGGCAAACCTAGGTGATCCATTCACCAAGTAGCACATGATAGTAACTACTTTCCATCCAATACTTCTACTTTGTGCACCACTTGGCGTACTTTGGGCCTTCTCCACCATCTTGCTTATCTTCCTTGCAACTCCATTTTGTTGTGGTGTGTATGGAGTTGTCCTTATCCTTTCAATTCCGTATTGCTTGCAGAATTCCTCAAACTTACTAGAGAAATACTCTCCCCCATTGTCTGTGAGCATCACCTTATCCTTTCTTTCGTTTGATTATCCACAAGGGCCTTAATCTCAAATTTCTTGAGTACCTTAGATTTCGTCCAGAGAAAATATATCCACGTCTTCCTTGAAAAGTCATCTAAAAAGGACACATAGAACAAAGACCTGCCTAGTGATGGAACCTTCACTGGTCCAAACACATCACTGTGATAAACTTGCGGAAATATCACTTGAACTGTGCTTACCATACTCAATTCTCACAAAAGCCAAAATCCAAGGGACAATTAGCTATACACACAATTCTCACAAAAGTCAAAATCCAAGGGACAATTAGCAATCCATTTCGCAATACCTTTTGTCTACATTCTGTGCAGACCTTTTTCACCAACATGGCCCATCCTCTTATGCAAAAGCATTGTCTTATATATTGAACACAATGTACTCTTCCTTGATTTAGCCTTGGCATTAGGAAGATCAAAATTGTTGTAAGCATGTAACCACACTAGGATAAAGCTTGAACAAGGTTCTCGTGTGCACATTTCTTTATCAATACCATGGCACTGCACACCATCTTGCTACCATATTTGTTGAATGGAACCTATGCACTAGCACCCTTCATTTTACTCATGGAGATCAAATTCCTAACCAAACTAGGAATGTGCAAGACACTAAGGAGAGTCTTGATCCTTCCATCTCTAAACTTGACCTTCACTCTTCCTCTCCCCAAGATTCTGTAGGCTAAGTTGTCTCCTAGAAAGACATCATCACCATCATATTTTTCATACTCGTAGAACCACCCCTTATGAGGAGTCATAATAGGAGGCACTGGAGTCAATCAACCATACATCATGGTATGCACGTGTTCTTGAAGTTGTAAGATATACATCTCTATTCTCATCACCAAAGACCTTAATTTCACCCGAAGGCACATCATCATGTGGTTTACTCTTTTCCACCTTTTTCACTCTGTAGTCCTTTTTAAAATACCCCATTTTACCATGGTTCCAACATTTCTTCTGTCTTAGATCTTCCTTTAGACTTCCCTCGCCTATTCCCCAACTTTCACCTACTTCTTACTTGCTATCTACCTCGCACGACCAAAACATCCTTGGTTTGATAGTCCGAGATGTCCCGAACGTGTTAAAAATGGGGGGGACGCATCCCCGTGTAACTATGGCGTCATCCAATAGAACCCCAACCAATCACTCCAGTGCCTCCTTATCAACCTGTCTGGCATCTTACCTTTACCTCACAACTGTTCTCTTCTCACTGTTGTTCTCTTTCTTAACAAAATGCAAAATGGAAAAACTGAGCTTGTTCTTTATTTTGGTTGTTAGTGTGGTTGTTTTAGTTTAGGGATAGTGGAAAGAGGTGTGGGGGTCCTTGTGGGTCCCCCCATCCCTTTTTTTAAATTATGAGTCTACTTATTCATATATAAGTGTTTTAGAACTGCATGGGACTTAGTTAACCGTCCCTTGCTGTTTTTTCACGTCCCGGGGAACATTTCCTAAAAAATGCATACATTCTGGGGAAATCTCATTGCATTGTACATACACCTGTCAGGGTGATTAGCCTTCTCTTGGCCATAGGATATCCTAGGCTAATCCTAGCTCGCGGTAGTAAATGGTGTAGTTCACATATGGATTATTTCCATGTTTCGATCATGATAATGTTGATAGACTGCCTATATGTACAATTAGTGTCGTTAGCTTACTTTTGGGTATGCGCCATCAGGTACCACACATGTTTAGGCCTTTACATACAAAGACTCTATTTCGCTAATGTTGCTGAAACTGTCAATTGTGTTGCAATATGTTTTGGAGCCTCCGAGGTACCTTCTATTCAGTGGAGGATCAAATGGCAGTCACGGGGGCAACATCATCTTCGGACATGGTAGAGGTACTCTTATCCTCGATATGTACTTTAATGAAGAAGCTGTACTATGCTCCTTCAGAAAAAAATTGTCTGTCATTTTATGTACATATCCTTGTACGGTATAAGGTGTATGGTGAAACCATGCACAAACCCATGCACTCAGACATCTGTGTGTGAAAGGTGAGAGGATCTAAAGACCTGTAGGAATAAATGAATAAGACTTCCCCTTTTATAATTGTTTTATGTATGGTTATGTGGTTATAACCGCTAACTAATTTTGTAACTGTTAGGTGCATAATAAATACCTGGACACAACCCATTTGCACAATGTGTATTCCGGTTTTCTCTTCAATCATTCTTTACACATTTATTCGGTTTATTGTCTCTCTCCGAAATTCTAACAGATGGTATTAGATCTAAAGAGGAGCAGAGGCTCTGACCGGGAGTCAAGGCAAAGTATGTATAGCAGATATTATTTGTGAGAATAATACCAGACAATTTGTGGTTGACCTGACCTGTAGATTAAAGAAGAACACTGTTTCTGTTACCTATGTTTGGGCAGATAAATGTAAAATTGCGAATGCGCAGGAAAGGAATCCCTGTTCGTGGGGGCAGAAAAATATTCCTGTAGAAAACACGAACCTAACAGCTGGAAAATGCCACTGGGTTCTGGGTGATCTCTCATGAGGATGATGAATTTAATAGCGTATAAACTATCGAGTTGACTTGTAAAGCACAGTAACTGGAAAATTCATTTCCATCCTAATCAAGGATGTTATATGGCATTATTGTAAAAAACAACAAAGAAAAAAAATGAGTCCTTTTTAATGGTCTCCTCTGGCACCTGTCATAGGTGTTTTCCAATTACTTTGTTATGAGAAGTTCTAGTCATGATAAAATATTTCGGTGTTAGCCATTATCTTCTTGAATAACTTCGAAGGTGGAACCAATTTCTTTTTTAATGGCAACTCAAAGCAACAAATTTATCACAGGCATTGTTTTACAGGAAAGGAACATAATGGCACCCATTTTTAGGTTATCCTACAAAATTTTCTCTGGACGTAGGATGTGATTCTTCGCTGAGATGATTTACACTCAGTTCATTAAAGGCTATTGTTGGTCTCTTGAGTTTCGGATTGGTGAGTTACAGCATGTTGAATTTGTATACATAGCCTACAAACGATAATATGGGATTTGAATCAAGTTTGGATGCAAAAGCAACTGAAGGAATAAGTTTATGGCTTAAACTGCGGTTGTGATTTTGAAGGAAGAAGGCTATCTGCAGGAACCCAATTCAGTTTAGGAACTATTCTTTTGATAGTATTATTCGCAGGTGCAAATGTCCTGAGACCAAGAATTATATGTGCCAGAGGATGCGAGAGTGCTATTCTTTCCAAATGGTTCTGCCTCCAAATCATATACATATTATTTTTACCACTCGAGTTACCCACATGTTAGAAGCAATTCAGTGCTACCAAGATGAGGTCTAATATAGGGCATGGCATTTATTAATGTCAAAGGATGTAGTGTACAACAATGTTACTGAAGTCTGAGCAGTTTTAGAATTCATGAGGCTAGCTGTTTTCTATTTTGATATTTTTTTTTTTCATAAAGACATTTTAACGATTTTTGGAGCAAAAAGAACATAGTATTAGTTATTACTGCAATGTTACAATGATTTTATACAACATGGGATTACACGTGATCGTGCTAATACACTATCAAATGCGAATTTCAAGTTTCCCGAATTTTTCTGTAGCCACATGGATACATGCACCTATGATGACTGCTAAATTGGAGTAGATTCTGATGGAATGCACTTTCCTTTACAGAAGTATCCAAGGATGCAATTCCGTGATCAAAGGTTATTATTTGATATGGGCTCCCCTGTCTACCATGTTCTAATAAGAATTTGTCAGTTAGCTGTGATTTGAATTGGCCCTTTAAGCTTTTTACATCCCAGCAAACATAATTTCATACTTATATTCTATATATTTATAAGGGTTATGCCATACAACTATTAGAAACGCATTGTGGATGTCTTTTGACATGTGTACATGTCCATTATTTACAGGAGTTCCTCTAAGATTACTGGAGATCTCCAGGTGAATCCAAATGGACAGCTGAGAATTATGAAATCGGATTCTCTGGGGTTTCGAATTGTAAAGAGGCAGCTTGAACGCTGATTATGCCAGGAACAATATACTGATGTTTCAACAGATTTGTTCTTCAAAGTACTAACTGTGGTTTTTGGTTCTAAAATCTTCTAGTTTGGGTGACATACATATGTTTTTCCATTCGAGAATAAGGTAACAAGAGTCATTATAGATGGGCAATTATGTAGGAATTAATGAATAAGACTTACCCATTTTTATAATTGTTTTATATGGTTATGCGGTTGTAACCGCTAACTAATTTTGTAACCGATCTTTGCATAATAAATGCCCGGACACACAACCCATTTGCACAGTGTGTATTTGCTCGTTTTTTGTGTTAGTGGATTCTTTACACATTTAGATCAAATATATGCAGTCTCTAACCTGCGAATGTGTTTGATTCCTTGCTTGACTTGCCCAGACTATGTGAAGTTATGGGAGGATAACTTTGGGACCTCTCACTAGTTTTATTGGCATGTAACTATCTGTTGCTTTGACTGCCCTAAGGGTTTCAGCTTTGCTGTAGCTTAGTGGATGACATCTTGCTCATAAGTTTTTCCTTCAGGTAAGTTATCTGTAGTTTGTGAAGTTATTTTTTTTTCTGCAACCCTGTGTTTTCCGTAGCGATGGTGGCAATATGCAGCAGATAACCTTCTTGAACGACAAGTTCTGTGCAGTAGTTTTCAAAATTAAGAGAGACTATATTGCCTCCATTTATTGAATTTTCCAATTGCATTAAACTGATCATGATAAAATTCTCATCAATCTCGCATCTATGTCTGCACACTCTCTATGAGTGATTAGTTTTCTAGATTTCCCTCATTGTGTCGACTGAGCCTCTAGATTGCTCCAGACCTATGAGAAATTGAATTAAATGATCACATAATGAAAATAATTATCGATGTCTTTATTCAAGGCTACAGTATGTGAATATGGTCGAAGGAATATAAATGTTTTGTTAGAACTTTCTGTCTTGTAGAGATGCCGCCAACCAGCCTAAAGTGAGCTTATCTGTGTAGATGTGCAGGTCTCAAGGGGATAGCAGCCCACAGTTTTCCTTAGTTCGTAATCTATTAGCTTCGTTTTTGTCCATTGTACGGTCTCTGTAATGAGCAGCACTATCTACTGTGTTTTTAAAATGTGCAAGAACCCCATTCCTCGTCTCTATTTGATTGTAAATGAATTGGACATCATATTGTGTCCGTGTCCTCTTAATTTAGTTCTTGACTATGGTTCTTTTTGTTGTTTTTCGATTTTCTACCATGTGCTTGTACCTAGCTCATATGTGCGTGGTAGATTAGATACTAGAGACTATACTAATCACTCTTTCCATTAAGGTTTACACACATTGATTTAACACTTCTCAAGCATCCAGTATCTCTGTGCACTATGGGTTTAGTACAGCTACCAGATGAGGTCTCTGAAGGAAGGGCATTAGATTCTGTCCCTAGTTGTGATGGCATCAACCGTTCTCTGTTTGTTGTACTGCGCTTAGGTTCAATATCACTTGTGTTGTCTTCCTCTTGGATTGCTTTTAGTGAATGGGTATCTTGTTGTCATTGTGGATTAGGTGGATGCAAAGCAATTCCAAAGGCGAAGGGTGTTATTCGGTGTTCTTGACCCCTTGTTGTCTATCTGTTTTCCAATCACTGCACAGTTATTGTTCTTGCTAAGTTATATTTCTATTTCAATCCTCGGTAATTCCTATTAAACTACTGATGGGTTAACCTATAGTGTGAAGGTGTCCTTTTGAAGGAACACATAATGCTAAAACTGCTATGTCACCTTTGAAATTAATATGCGGTACAGATTTTGAGTGGTGTCTGCCATTGTCAGGTTGAAGGAAGGGCCTGATTCTGTCCCTAGTTGTGATGGCATCAACCGTAAGGTTTTTTCTCCTTTGCATCTCTTTTACTTTGTTTTGCTTTGTGCATTTGGCGGATGGCCAAACATCCTTGCACACAATCTGTCCCTGCATACAGGTATTCCTGATGCAAAGATCAATAGACAAGCAGTGTTATTGGTGGCTTATTTTGCAACACCAAACCTGCGCAATCACTCGCATGTGCATGTTCCCTGTAAGTTATGATTTCATGATTTCAATCTATAATTCACTAGTTAAACTGGGATGGGTTAGCAGAGCGTGAAGGGTGTTTTTGATTGGAACACATAATGTAATTGCTATAGTATTTGAAATCTAATATCACTTGATAGTGAGGGTGTTGCCATCCAGTGTTGTTTCCTTAAAAGTGCATGAATGTTTTGTGGCGAAGCCTGTGGATTTCTGTTCTTGGTATTGTGCTGTACGGAGATGAGTATTGTTGTGGTTTTTTATTGCATAATTTGCAAGGGTGTTTCCAGATCTCAGGCAGTCTTGTAATTCATTTGATCTGGATCAATTGCATTTATCTTGAAATTAGTTACAGAGAGTCTGCTCCTACAACATTGCCCAAAACAATGTAGTCTATATATTTTCCATTTACTGGAGGATGGGACATTGCAAATATGTCTTGAAAGAAAATTCAGAATAAACAAAATTCTGAAATCTTAGTAATAGGGCATCATGTAGTGATCAGAATTGCTAGTTTGAAATTGGTAACCGTCACTTGTAAGAATTAACTAGTTTCGGTTATGGAGAAGTCCCTGAGTTCTTATATTTTGATGTCATCAGAGTATTGGACATGACACTCATATGTAGCTTTCATACCTTTGGAACCACTTGTGAATGGAAGTCTTCTGCCAGCTTCGATAGCAAAGCAATTTGATTGCTCATACTTCATGCTACAGTAGGTAATTCTGATATCAATGTGTGCCCAGGGACTATGAGGTAAAAGAGGAATTCATGAGACCTTTAATTGCAGATGATCAACAAGGCACTACTCATACTTGGAATGCTTCCAACTGACTTATCAGTGGTGTACTCTAATATTCGTGCTGGTTAAATGAACAACAAAGCTCTTACCTCAAGTCCTCGCCAAGAGCAGGTCTTTCTGCTTATAATATTTTATTCTATTCGTACAATTGTGTAAAAATTTTGAAGCATTACTTTCTTATTCTAGAATGTTATTAAAGAAATAATGTGGACATATTCTTCAGGGAAATCTGTAAATTACCAGTGTTTAAAACACATGCTATAATGGTCCTAAAAGTTGCACTTAACAGAAATTCAATCATTTCTAGATGTTACTATTTCCTTTTGGTGCAGCAGAATTTACATTTACAGCGTGATTATTCCACGTTATCCAATGTGTTCAGTTTATGGGAACTGGTAAATGTTATTTAGGCTATGTGGACAATGATGATCGTTTGGGAATCGTTATATTCTTAAGTGGACATGGAATCAACTGTTCTTTGTATGAATGTATTTATAATAAGTTGACTGGAAAAGTTTTGGAAACTCTTTCTATGTACTCAGGATCACTAAAAAATGCTCCTACAAATTCTGGATTGGAAAGCCTGTCAAAGCTATCCGCATTGCACTGGTATTTTGAATCCAATAAATGTTTCTTCAAATATTTGACTGTTGTTGCTCATGGGATCATCTGTCAGTACTTTGAAACAATTAGTTGTGGATGGTTAATGAATCTGTCATCATCCAGTTAACAGGTCAATCTGATATATACTTTTCTATGTAGATTTACGATACAGCCACTGCTTATAGAACTATATGATGACTTCAGTGTGAAAGCAGAATGATCTAAGGAAATAGGTTACTGTATAGCAGTTTTCAGTACAGTTAAGTTTGAACTGGCAAAAAAAACCTAGCAAGGGATTTCAGAATTATCCGTTGTATGCACCTTGCCAATGGGAATCAAAATGAAGTAAAACGAGTCATATTACACATTGGTTAATCCTACATGTGTTTGCCATTTTTAGGGACTCTTTGTTCATCAAGAAGATGGAACAAGTCACTATGAGCTTTGAGTTGCCATGATGCTCTCTGGCTCTTCCTTGTAATGCCACTTGTGAGTATGCAAAAGTTTCATGTTAGTTGCTTTAACTGTGAGCACTCCTGCATTGCCTCGAGTTGCTTTTGTTCTTATTTTTGGATACCTACTTCTAAGGCAGTTAGTAATAAGAAGTCATTGAAAATTTGGTTAAACAGATCAATTGCCTTGTTATTTTGAATGCAGTAAGGTTTCCTGTTCAAATAACTGTGATTGTTGTTGCGTAATGTCACTCTTTCCTTCACTAAGGGCCTAAGGACCAAATTTTTAGTCCAAGCCTTGGTCATACCCAAGGGGCTATGGACGCTGGGAGCTATTGGGTATGAATATCTAGTCCATTTTGTTATAATTCTTCATTGACATAAGCGTTAAGTGTTTTGGAGGGACTAGATATTATGTTTTGTCGTTAGGAAGGGGCCACATGGTACTTAATGTTCTAATTTTGCGTTGGGGGGTCACTTTTGGACCATGGCGACTTAAAAGGGGAAAAGTAACTTAAAGTTACTTTTATTTTATCGGCCCTTCCAAGGGAAAAATGCGACTAGGGCTTATTGGAGCTCTTTTACCTTGGAAGAAGCTATATAAGGAGTTGGGAGGAAAAGGAAAGATCATTCTGGCATACCTAATTATTTTCCTTCATGTGCAACTACTGTTTGCAAATCTATAGCTTGTGGAGTGAAATCCCACAGGAACCCTAGCTTCAGTGGTGAGAGATCCATCCTTAGCTAGCAGGACATTCTTCGGTAGTGAGAGATCTACCCTAGCTTGTTATTTCGGAGCTGTTTTCAGGGCTGATTTACAAAGATATTTTCAGAGGTTTCAGAGGAAGGGTTTTGAGGCATTTGGAGACATTTGGTGAAGATAATCAGAGGATTTTCAGATCAGATTTACGGAAGCCATTGGAGTAGGGTTTAGCATCACTTTAAAGGCCTTTTCATCAATTTCCAACCCTTTTCCAAAGCTAGGCGACTCGTTTTGGAATATTGCAGCCTTTATTTGGAGGGGTTTCCAGTGGTTGCAAATTTCAGATCTGAAGGTTAGGGTATCATTCTCCTATATTTAGTAAATGTTATTTCCAGAAGTTTCATAATCTTTGCATCTTGCTTATTCGGAGAAGTTACGAATTTTAGAAGTTTTACCAGTTGTCTAGGGCATGCTGTAATTTTCTGGCAGCATTTTATTATTCTGAAAAATTCCAAAAACAATTTTCTTATGTTCTTTATAATATTAACAAGCTCTTCTTTAAATTTTCAAGTGATTTGGGTGAGATATTTTGGGAGATATTAATTTTATTTAGTTCACTGCCCTAGCTGTTAAAAATTTGCAAAAATCAGTATTTGTATTTGGCTGCAGATTTTCATATATTTTGTGCATTTTTAAGTGGTATTCCACAAGGGATATTTCATATAAACTATGTTGAACAAGAATATCAAACCAAAATAGTGAAGTCAGCTCTAGAACATACAAAACCTTCCACCCATGCAAGTCGCCTAAGGTAAGAAGGGGGGGAAACCAACAATAAACCCCTTTGAAGCACTTTGGAAACCCCCGTATGGGATTCCCCTCAAACTTTGATTTAGGCTTGAAAGAAGATAATCCACTTGGTAGCCCTAACCCCCCCCGGTAAACCCTTATGTTGAAAAGTGATAACCTGTTAAGGAAAAAGGACCAAGCACCTTTGATTGGGATAAAAGGAGGATATGAATAGGGTGCCTCCTAATTTTCATATAATCAGTGATATCTCATTTATATCTCATAGTAGATAAGAGATCAAAAAATAAATTTCTCATTAAGGATCTCCCATAGAAAGCAAAGACAACATGTCCTATCACCATGAGAAATATAGTTGGCTGTCTGAACTTTTAACTTGTGGGAACAAGCCTTCACTAGCAAAGGGGAGTCCTTAGTACACACGATCAATCCTGTTAAGAGATAATTATGCCAGATGATGATGCGTTCAAGACTACAACAAATGCTCAATATAGATATTGATATTGGAGGTGACAAATTGCGAGGGAGAGGTCTATGTGGCTTGGATGCTTTGCAGACTGCAGTTATATATCTGATCCAATGAATTTATTGATCACATGCATTTGGGGAAGAAGGCAACAAGGGTGCCCAAAGAGTATGTAAATGGAGGAAGTCAATCAATAGAGATGTGGATAGAGTGAAAAGGCAAACTGGTTTCGAAATACCAACAACATTGACTTCAAGTGATACCAAGGAGGCAACACCCTATGAAGAACAAAGTGCCCAAATATAGGTATCACTCATGACCTAAGTTTGGATCACATGAGGACCCGAAAATGTGTTTGAAGACATTCTTGAGACCAGGGGCTTTGGCAGGAAAGCCAGCTTGGACTACACATTGAGTAATCATCTGTTTGCATTGGATCATATACTAAAGCATGTTAATTTGTACCTGCTCAAGGCATGCGTTGTTTGTAGACCCTAAATTGGGTCCCAAACCTCTGACCTATAAGGAACTGTGAGGCATATTCAAAGATTAAAAGCTAGGCATATTCCTTGCAGAATTGTGACGCAAAGGCAGGTTTGGGAGAGTGGCTGATAATATGAATTCACAAGAAATCATATATTGTTGGATAACCACAAGATCTTCTTTTTTGGACAACTGGAATTTGGAAGGAGCTTTAAGACGTTGAAGATCACAACCTTAGTTATAAAATTTAGATTTTGTATTTGGTTTAAAACTAATATAAGCAACACTTGTAATTGCACAAAATAATACTTGAACACTTAGCTATCTATTATTATCTGTTTGGTAGGATCTATATACATAGATTATGTATTATAATTTAGGACATACTCTTATCATATCCCGCTCATTACTCCACCAAACCTCATCTTCGTGGGTGTTGTTACAACTTATTCAACAACCCACCTATAATTAAATTAACGATCTGACTAACTATAATAATTATTAACTAAACTCTATACTAAATAAAATAAATATGTATAATACCAAATTCCTAACATCCCCCTCTCATTGCATCATAGTTCAAAGACTGAGAGAGTATATACTCATACGTAAATTGGGACATACACGCAGTTTGACACACTAACAATCAGTAGTTGTAAAAAGCCTCACCACACCTCCTAAGTTGGGCATGGCTTCGTTGAACAATGCATATGAATGGGGACATACTGTGACAAACGGATTAAAATCAATACCAAAATATAGAGAAAATATGCTGCAAAATGAAATGGAAGATCGGAGTTGTATTGCGATAGCGCTGGACTCTTCAAGGGGGCAAGCTTTTTTGAGCAAATTGAATACTGTATAATTCATGGATGCCTTTACACTAGCCTATGCTCATTTATACTAATTTTACCCTAGCGAACTACTACCTCCTATGCATGTGGGATTATCCTAAATAGCTCAAGAGCCGACTTACAAAGCATCCACTTACGTATCTTTTATTTTAAAGAAAAGAGTAAGTATGAAGGGGTCCTAACATGCCCTCCCTCTTAAAAAGCTTTTCCCTCAAAGTTGAAGATTAGGAAATTGCTACTGAATTTGGAGAATGGGCTACCAAGTTGCATCTTTTGGTTGCATTCTTAACCACTGTACCAAAATCTCAGTGATGAACCGATTGTGAAGCTGAGATGAGTGCTTATGCATGTTAGGTTCAAGCTTGAAAACGAGAGATCCTTCGACATTGAGTTCGGGAAGTAATGTCTAACTTCTGACATATTGTCCAGGGACTTCTTCAAACAAGAGACATGAAAAAGGTGGAAGTTTCAGTGTGTAGGCTATAGGGGTAATCTGTTGAAGAACTTAGGAGCGAGTTTCTGGTGACCCTTCATTTGCAAGGACTGCTTTTAAGGCTGCAATATGAGGAAAACCATATCCCGTAGGTGGAACACACGTTCAAAGTGGTGGTGATGAACATGTTGTTTCATGCAATTTTAAGTCATGTTGAGATTTTCTCGGAGGACTCAAAGGCATGTTCAAAGTGGTGGTGGTGAGCATGTTGTTTCATGCAATTCTAAGCCATGTTGAGATTTTCCCAGAGGACTCGAAGGACATTCTCTTGTGCACTGAGGGTGGTGTCAATTGCTTGCACTTGAGAACTGCCTAGGAGGTAAGATAGAAGAGAGGGTGGCTTCTGACCATAGAATGCTTCATATGGGCACAATTTGGTGGCTGTGTGATATGTTGTACCACCATTAAGCAATTGGTAACCACTTGACCCAATGATCTTGATCAGAGATGAAACAAATCTGTTTCCTAGCATTTGTTGACTATTTTAATTTGACCATCTATTTGTGGGTGATATCCAAAGCTCATTTTTTAGTTGTGTTCCCTTTTTTCTGAATAATTCTTGTTAGAAATGGCTGGTGAAAGTCGACTCATGAGAGACAATAGAAGCAGGAATGCCATGGAGGCGGAAAATTTGGTCAAGATAGGTTTGGACGATGGTTGAAGAGGTGTAGAGGTGGGCCAAGGCATAGAAATGAACGTGTTTGGAGAAATCATCCACCACCACTAGTATGACTGATTTGCCCCTAGATTTCAGAAGGCCTTTTATAATTTTATTAGATCCATTGAAATCTCTATCCAGATCCCTGTAGGAGTGGGTAGTGGTTGTAGCAAGCTTGGAGCTGCCACTGTTTCGCTCTTGTGATGTTGACAAGTATCACATATTTGACAAATTTCTTTATGTCTTGCTTAATTCCTTGCCAAAAGAAATTCTGATGAATCCGCACATATGTTTTCAAAAAACTTGAATGATCAACTGAGGGTGATGCATGTAGTTTGAGAAGAATGTTGTTTTGCATCCTTGACTTTGGAACTAAGAACAATGCTAACTTTGTACCGTAATTATTGTCCGTCCCAAGAGTAGTTGGGTGAGAAGGCAAGATTGACAGACAATTGTTGGATGAGTTGTGTGTTTGTGAATGTGTCATGGTACCATTCTTGCTGGATTTCTTTCATCCATTCGGGAAGGAGTATTAATGAAGTACATAGTGTTGCCTTTTCTTCATATTTGTCGGAGAGTGCATTTGCGATCACATTCCCCTTTCCCTTCTTATAGGTGATTTCATATTCATACCCCATCAGTTTAGTGGCCCATTTTGCTGATCCAGTGGGGATACTCTTCGTTCCAAGAAGTATTTTAGACTGATTATCTATTTTGATGCAAAAATGTCATCTTAGCAGGTATGGCCGCCACTCATCAGTTTAGTGGCCCATTTTGCTGATCCAGTGGGGATACTCTTCGTTCCAAGAAGTATTTTAGGCTGATTATCTATTTTAACGCAAAAATGTCATCTTAGCAGGTATGGCCGCCACTGTATGGAGTATGGCCATCATTTCCTTTTCATATGTAGACTGTAGTAAATTTTGCCTAGTGAGAGCTTTGCTGGTATATGTGATGGTTGTTCCTTCCTACATGAGGACGGTGCCGAGTCCATTGCCACATTCATCGCTTTCAAGAAATAGACCCACATTTTTCTGGAAAATCCAACCACCAAGAACAAGAGATACTTTACTCCAGAAAAATGAGTGTCTTCATTGGACCATTCAGACCAATATGGACTAGATCCACAAATCCTTTGGTGCACCATTCTTTATCAATGTCAAATTGCTGTCAACTCTGTTTTCCCATTTTACATCCTGTACATACATCACGGCTTTCTTAAATGGATGGAAATCCATCGACTGTATTAGTTTAACCAAGTACAAAGAAATATTGATAATTTCGGTGTCCATACCTCTCATGCCAAAGTACACTGTTATACTCCATTGCTGCTAGTGCATGAGCATTTTCTGATTCGTGATCAATAAGTTTATACAATCCCATCTCACCAATACCAATTGCATTCACCTTGATATTATGAAGAGTTGTGACGATACTTTTGTTGCCTCGAAAATTTATTGGATTATTTCACTAACACACAAAAGATTGTTGTTCATGTCAGGAACATATTGAACTTTTTTGGATGTATAACTCACAGTGTTGTTCAATGTGACACAAACATCTCCACCTTCTTAAACATACTGAGTCCAACTGTCACCCAAAGAAACAAATTCACTTCTACCCTAGTCTTCTGTAATAGTTACATACCAGTACCTACTTGTATGGTGTCAAGATGCATTTGAGTCAATGTGCTTGATTGTGGACTCAGTTGATTGGTCATGGAATGCAACAAATGCAAATTTGTCTGCCACCTATTACTAACCACTCTCAGCAACATCTGCATGCTTCACCCCCCCTTGGTGTGCGAAGTCACACTTATCTTTTCTGACAATTTTTCTTAAAATGCCCAGGCTCATTACAATAATAACATTTCCGTTTTGATCCTCTGAAGGAGTCATTTGATAAACTGCTAGTGTTGTGCCTGCCTTTGCCTTTTATCTGTGTATTGAATGTAATCTTTGTAGTGGCTAAGTTTGATACTTTCACCTTATCCTGCATCCACTCTTTTTACAAAAGAAGTGTTGATAACATCTCAGATTCGAGCGTTTGGGTCTCTGCAATCAGATGCAGGGATTCAACAAACGAGTCATAGGATGATGCAAGCTTCGTAAAACGGAAGCTACCATATCTCCATTTATTGGTTTTTCGATAGTAGACAACTAATCAGTAAGATCCATCAGTGGCAACATGTATTCAGAGATTGATCCTTTGTCTTGCAACTTATTAAAAAAGCAAGAGATTCTTAAGATACAAGGCACCTAGCTTCTGGTGTCTGATATTTGGTCTTTAGGTTTATCCACAGTGTTAATGCTGAAGTGACATTCCTTCTGGAACTAAATAACTTTAGACATATTAAAGCTTCTTTACATCTTTTGTCATAATGTGCGGGATTATCTTCTAGTCTCGCTTCTTTGTTTAACACAATTTTTTTAGGTCTCTATACTCACAAATAGTGAGTAATATATGACTCCACTAGCCATAGGCTTTTTTCAGTCAACGTTTTAGACTCAGGCAAAACTAAAGTTTGTACACCAACCATTCTCGACCACAAAAATAGACCACCTAGCCTTCAAAAACTAAAAGAACCTGCAATTTGAAAGTGGAAAGACTAAAATACAATTGCAAATCACTCTGAAACACTATTGTAGACAGTTTGACAAAATTTTGTGGAAAATCTCTCAACCTATCAAAATATACTAAATTACCTTTCATCAAATTTTAAAGTTTAAAGCATTATATATCCTAAATATTTCAATAATTAAATATCTTAGAGCTTATGGGCCGTCCTCCTTTGCTGTTAGTTGTGCAAGCACCTCTCATGTTGCGCTTGATGCAAAATGCCCACTTTACACATGCCACTCCTCATACACCTCTTTCTCAAACAACTCACCTCACATGATCTTCTCCTGTGTGCCCACACACTTCACAGTGTCAGACAGCCCCTTGTGCATGTGCCCAACATATTGGTGAGTACAACTGTACAAGTGCAAGCTAATGCAGATACCTTGCTGCCAAACTGTCTGCACAAGATGACACAGGTATCTGAATAGTTGGCACGATGAGGAAGCTGATGAAATGGAAATTCAACAATTGTTTGTCTCTCTGGTCGCATGCCTCGCTGCACTCAACTTATGCTTGGGTCTAGAGGTTTCACTAATGGTGAGATCTAGCAATGCCATGTATTTGTCCTCCAAATATGCATAATCCCCTGAACATATGTAGTGCTTTTTTGCTCGTGTAATATATCAAACATAACTCTCCTCACAACAAAGAGAATGCAATCTTAAACCCAATAACAAATCTGTAAATCGATTCAATCAATACGGAAATAATCACCACCTCAAGAGGATACTTTAAGCAAGGAGGGATTGACAGTCACAGGCTCTATTAATGTAATGGATCTGATAATGTATTAACTTAATTGCACAAGCCCTGAATTACATTGCACAATGCCTGATATATATAAGCTGGCAGCCCATAACAAACACCACACCCGTGTAACAAATACACAAGCAGACAAATGACTCCGTGATTTGATTAGACGAACTAATCTACCTATTGTAGCAAACATAAACAACCATTCATTTGTGTGACTATATTATAATCTATATAATAATAGAGCCTCATGGTGGCAGCAATAAATGCATTTGAGATACCAGCAGCAGGCAGTCAAAGCCTGGAGTATTTACAAAGAGGTCAAAATGAGTCATAACATAGTCACTTCTAATAAAAAATTTATGATGATGATAAGTTACTATGGTTCCCATTTTTCCCCTGAATTCATCAAAATATTTTACAGATACAATGATTTTTGTGGAAAATTTGCCACAATATTGTTACAAAGAACTACTACGTACCATCACAAGAGTATCCAAAATTGTCAAAAAGAACATTTACATGCTTAAGATTTTCAAGAGGAAGTTCTTTTCAGTTCATATAACCTTAATGGAGTTTATGACATGGACATAGTTAAAGAAGGAATTAAGCTTGTAAATTAAGAAGAGTATTGATATGGATACCTCATACCGGTACATAAAACAATAATTATTTCGACCTCCCCAGATATGATAAGACACATATGCCTATACACATTCTATATATGTATGTATATATAAATGTCAGGAAAAAAAGTACCAAATATGCCATGACATACCTAGATGCAGTCCAAAAATAATTTGGGTATGGTATTTGATACAACGCTGATATCGATATGCTATGACATATTGGGCAGATATGACCCAGATACAATAATGTCCTATTAACATTGTATCCATATGCATCAAAACATATTTGGGCATATTTGCTACTAACATTGAAGAAAGCGATACATGTAATATGATGAGGTAATATTGTGTATATGATTAAGAACCACTGTATGGACCTTTTATGTACCATTTTGTGTGTAAATATATGTTTGTAAAACATGTTGTACCTTCAATCTTTCATCAATACTATAGATCTTTGCATGAATTAAAATAACCAATGCATATTACTTACTAGTCCTGGGACCATCATGCTCACCCAAAATTGTTAAAGAAAAATACTACCCTCCAAAAAATCGAGGGAGATCTTAGGATACATGCAAGAATAATAACACCATTCAGATAGTCAAAGGTGACATGTAAACATAAGAAGGAGACTCCAACAAGTACCTTTCTCTCTAAGCTTTCAAAATTGTCCCGACAAATTAACTGTCTAAAACAACCATAATATTGTCTGTAATGTGGGCATAACTTATTTAAAATTTGAATTTGAATTTGAATTTTTTTATATTGCCGATAAGCTCTTGAGAATGTTTCCCCTAGGTACTTTGTATCCATACCCATACTCGGGATGGCCCCAATTCGCGTTGGACATGGGTTCGGCATGGCTATGGCCTAGGTTGTGTGCTATGCCGGTCTTATGTAGTATAAAGTTCAACCAGATTTACGTTTACATTCTCCTCCACTTACGTTGGCCCCTGTTCAGGGTTTCCTTGCCTTTATTCATGGTTGTGGTACTCTAGCTGTGCTTGTTTGTGTGCAAAAGTATTCTTGATCAATGATACCTCTTCCCTATCCGGGGACTAAATTCGTGGATGCAGGGAAACTATGATACTTGTGGCTTCAACGAGTGTCCAAATATCTGCTATCTTTGTTTCTACTGTAATTGCTGTCACATATTTTGAATTTTATTTGTTTTAATAGGCTATAGTCGATTTTCTTAGATAAAAATAACAATATTTTTATTATTACTGTGTACAATGACTATAATACTAATTTATTATTCTCTTGTTTATCATCTTGGTCTAATTAATTAAAAGCTCTACTATTGCATTAAATTTTTAATAACAAATGAAAACAAGTATTTTCTAGGATAATAGATATTATTTCAGTTTAATAATAAATTACAATATTATATATTATTTCAGATGATATACATTTTAATTGTTTGTCTTATTTTATTTACTTATTAATAATTATCTCATATTTTATGATGTTCGTTTAAAAAATAGAAGACATTAAAAAAATATCATAAAAATGTAAATTTTCTAGTATATATAAAAAACAATAAAAACAGTTATGAAAGGCTTTTTTTAATTTATTATTTTAAAAATTGCACACTATGTAGTTTGACCATTGACTACTTTTAGTATATCCCATTTTGAATAGATACTATTAACCATTTGACTTTGAATTATCAATTATAAGTAGTGTTATGTGGTTGATTTTGTTATTTTATGCATATTGTGATTAATTTTTTTTAATTAGCTATAATTTGTTTATATTTTTGTACGGATGTATCCAAGCTGTATTGAACCAAGGCCCCAAAAAAATCGTCAATCTCCATATACACACCTAAACCTACAACTTAGCTTGAGAAGATTCATAAGTTCTCTGTGAAAACTTTCTTAAAAATTTACAACTGTTCTGGAATCTGGAGATGTGCACTTAAAGTTAATTTTGTTTCTCTTATACAAAGATGAAAGATCTAGCTAATAAGGGATTTTGCTTATGTGCTATTTTATGTTTCATTAACGATTTTCCAACCATGATCTATAAACTCCTAAATTCGATTACTTGATAGAATTTACAATTACAACAAATTCACTTCAAAATGATAATTTCGAATGCGTAACGAACTTAGAATTAATGCAGTGTGCTGTTGGAAACATAAACAGTATATTCGCGGAATCGAAGCATGAATGAAGATCAACGTGAGCATTAAGCACAGACCAAGGAGCAATAAGGACAGTTTTTTGGTTTGGAAACCCTAAGGTGGGAAAAAACTTGTTGGAATGGCAATTGCTTAGTTTCTCGATCTTCTTATGGCCAACAACAGATCATAAAAAATATCAATAGAATAAGTACAAGCATCATGCTATCTTGCTCACTTAGCTTCTCTCTGCTCCTTCCCTCCAATCCTTTCTACAATCAACTGAACATTAATTCTGTCATGCACAATCTCGACGATCTCTCCCATGGATTCGTGCCTCCTTTTAACATGCTTAGGAATGTCCTTTATTGCACCAAAGGAATCGTCTTGGAAATTGGAGAGACAACATCCACTTTCAGTACCTTACCTCTACGGCCACAACAGGTGATTCTACTATACTTTGTAGATATTGGCAGATATGCAACCTCCGCTTTACACGAAGCTGTGGTTTTGCCATAATACAAGAAATACTTTATTTGAAGCCTTGCTGCTGATTGAAATCGGGTTTGCTTTGGTTGGATGATGAAGTAGATTGAGTTCTCTAATCGCTATAGATCATACCTCCCTTTTGGAAAGCTTATGGTCCCACAAAAGCTTGGTGGGGGAGGAGATGTGGGATCAATTCTCACACTTTATCCTTGAGGTACCATCTTCCCTGTCTTGGTGTCTTTCGTTTGGTGGCAAATTGCCAAGATTCATGTGGTCTCCTACTAGCTTCTCTGGCTTTCCACTACAACACTACATTCTCCTCCAACTCTCCTTGTGCATAAAGTCTTGTATAATGGTAGTAATTGTCCTCCTTTCTCTTCATCCAACATTGATATTGGATATAGGTGCAATTTCTCACAATTTGCTACTGATTACATTCTCCTAACGAGGAAGATCAAACTTGAAAGCACTTTCAATAAACTGCTGCAAGATGGTGATTGGCCCATACCGTAGGGCGTAGAGGAACAATTCTCCCACTTTTTGCTTGAGGCGCCATATTGTTTGTCTTGGTGTCTTTCCTTTGATGCCAACTTTCCAAGATTCATGGCGTCCCCTATGAGTTTCCTTGATTTTCTGCTATAACGCTACATCCTCCTTCAATTCTCTTTGTGCATTCAATACAAAGTCTTCTATAAATGATATTTATCATCCTCCTTTCCCTTCATCCAATATTTATGGCCGATATAGGTGCAAATTCTCAAAATTCACTACTGAGTACATCCCCATAAAATCTGGAAGATCAAGCCTGAAAGCATTTTCAATAAACTGCTCTAAGATGGTGAATGGCCCGTAGTGTAGAGGTTCTAGCTTCCTAGCTTAGTCCTTGGAGTCTTTCCTTGTATTTTGATTATTTTACATCTAAAAATACAAAAAACATTGAACTATGTCGAAATTTAGATTATTAAATAAATTTAGTGAAATACAATAATCTGAACTTGAATTAGGGTAAATGTGGTAATTCTAGAGAGAGAAAATAGAGTGATAATGATAGATAATGCACAATGGAAATACCCTACATGATTCTGCTTGAAGGAGGAATGTATAGTGAGCACAAGGATGTGGAACCAACTTAGGAAAATGTCGTCAAGCTCTTTGGTGAAGGAGACAATATGAAATTGTGTTTGAACACTGCCGTCGAAGGAGGATAACCAATTTTATGAAATTGTTTGCTTGTGTTTGCAATGTGGATTTAGGGTACTTGTGCACTGTGATCTGATGCGATGAAGCTTGTGTGATCTCTCATTTGTCCAAAACCTTGACAATACCTTGGAAGAATAATGCACAATAAAATATATTCGGAGCTATTGGGTTGGACCGACCTCAACAATTCCTTGATGTGAGTGTTACTTATCAATACTTCGAAGAGGGATCAAGCCAAACAAATGTAGTCCTCCCACTTTCTATGTGAATGTGCAACTATGAAAATAGTGTGCGATCTAGAGTGATCCCTCTTTTCATCCTTGACACTTGGCACTATGCAACTTTGACCCTTTGTACATCAAACTTCAATTCAATGGACTGCTCTTCGAAGATTTGAGATGTGTATTTTCCTTTATAAGGTGGTCTCCAAGGTGTCTCTCAAGTGTGGGAATGGATAATGACCTATGGGGACATTTTATATATATAGGTGACTTGTCGTTATTTTCTTGCCATAGCTGACGCATGAATCAAGCCTAGGCCAACTGAATGAAAGTGCCCATGTTTAAAAAGTACTTGTTGCCTATGCCAAGACACTACCGTCGGACGAGAATGCAGCTAGTTGGAGGCAAAAAAACGAGATCTTGAGAAATGGATGTCAGTGTAGGATTTTTGAGGTGTTCATTTATAGAATGAGGTGAGCCTAAGTAAGTATAATTGGTAGATAGAGGTGGCCAAGACGATACACGAGTAATCGGAAAGGAGGAAAGTGTGATAAAGAGTCAAATATATGTCAATTGTCCAAGTGTGCAAAATATTTCCAAAACTGACGTTGCCAAGTGTCAAAGACTAAATTTAGGTGTCTACACCTTGCTCAACTACAACCACACCTTATCTCCTCCTTTGAAGCATGTGCTCCTTTTAGTGCTGATCATGTGTAGACTTGTACTTGGCTAGAGAATTCTCCAATTATTTTTTTACTTCAAGATGGATTTTCTTAATCCTCTCAAATGACTTTTTCTGCTCTTGTCACCTTTGAATCTTGTCCTCACTTATCTTTGCTGTCCCATTGCAACATCAAGTGGGTTAGTAGGCAAATAACCCAAACATGCTTCGTCATACTACCCAAGTGTATGAGTGCTGAATATACACTGAGGACGTTATTGGTGGATGCTATTGTTTGGAGGCAGAAAAATAAGATCCTGAGAAATGGAGAATGTTTGTGTAGGATTTCTAAGGTGTTCCTGTACAGAGTGAGGTAATCCCAAGTAAGTATAATTAGCAAATAGAGGAGGCTAAAATGGTGCATGGGTAATTAGAAAAGAGGAAAGTGTGATAAAGAGTCGAAACTATGTCAATCGTTTAAGTGTGCCAAAGATTGGCAAAATTGAAGTTGTTAAGTGTCAAAGACCAACTTTAGGGGTCTACGTCTTGTTCAAATACAACCACACTTTATCTCCTACTTTGAACATGTGCTCGGTGATCATGTGTAGCCGTGTACTTGGTTTGAGAATTCTCGAATTTTTCTTTTACTCAGAGAATCGGAATATAAAACAAATTAGGTGATTTGAGATAATGTTATCTTTGTGATTGCTCAACTTAATATAATTATATGAAGTAATGATGAATTTTCAATGTGCCATTGATAGTGTCCAATATTGGATGATATACTTCTAAAGCTGAACGGGTTTTGTTTTTTCGAAGTCAAAACACTTGTGGACGAGATTATAAGGTGAAAAATTGTGAGATGATTTGGTTAGAATCAACATATCACATTAATGTAATTAGTGATTGGTGGTTCTTTTGGAGCACTGTAACAACCAGGTTGTTGATAAAACAACTAATGGGTGAAGATTAAAGTTGTATAAAATCACGTGTGAAGAGACGGGAGAAATTATATAGCATATTCTAAAAGGAGAAAAAACAATTCAGTGACATTGAGGAAGCTAATGGACAAGAGATCCAAATATTGTACATGTATGCATTCAGGTTTCTACAGAGGTAGTGCAGTGTTTTAAAATGCTGGGCAAACATCAGGGAAGAATTACCATCATTATTATTTGATACATAGCGATGATTTTGTTGGTTCAAAGTTGAGAGATAATGATGTTTCTTAAGAAAAGGAAATTACCCTGAATCGTTGGTTTAGGTATGGATGGAATTGTTAATACCAGGCCACTTGAACTGGGGTTTTTTGGGTTGAATTTCATTTGAGATCATGTTTTTCATGACACCCACAAAATACTTTTACATATTAATTCAATTTTTCAGTCTAGAGAGAGCTAACCTTAAAATTTTACTCTGGGTTGATTTATCTCGGCTTCTATTCCTGCTTTGGGATTTCATAGACTGATGTATTGAATCGCTATATGGAGACTTCTTTTCCGTGAAAAAAGAATATTTCCACCCCTTGTTCGAATAAAAGTTTGTATGGATTTAGATTATCTCGCCCAAGAGATTATGGCCATTATAGATGTCCAAATTGGTGTTCTCGAGGATTCACCGGGGTTTATGCATCTCTATTTTTCAGATTGTAAATTATATATATTTAGTTTTCAAGTTTATTTTAGGTGAAACATAGGTTTGATTTAAAAAAAATTGACTGCGACATCATCGAAAATTTAAGTTCAAAACAAATGGGTTTGACCCTATGACCATTGGTAAAGATGATGGTTATCTGCTCCCTCTCCCCCCTGCCCACACAAACTAAATAAATATCGTAACGAATCTTCCTCAAACATTTAGCTCATATTTGACTTATACCAAAAAGCTTGAGTTGCCCAAGTCTCCTTAGTTATCTGCCTTCATTCTAATATAGGGATAAAAATGCAGTGATATCTTTCTCACAAGAGAACTAACACCATTTCAAATGGAAGATTGTTTTAAAGAAATCCAAAGTTAATTCATATTTTATTGTTTTGTAACTTTTTAGGGTCTTGAAAAATACATACAATGTATCTTGATGATAACACATAAATGTCATAGCATGGCCGAAAGTGTGTACGAGTGTCACTATTAGTATCCGAAAAGTAATGGCGAGCTGATTAATAAATAAAATCAATCACACTAGAAATATGATCATTTGAATTATGACCCTTTGTCTTGGTTCTATGATTGGAGATTATTTGGATGCTTTACTTTGATTGCTCGCACGAGGTTGTTTTAAAACTAGCTTAGGTCGTGGATGAGTAGGTGTACCATGTTGAACCCAAATTGTTTGATGTTGAGGTTGTATAGGATGCTGTTTATGTATCACACTGTGTAATACCCAAGCTAGATAGGGAAGTCATAAGCAACACTTTGAATAGTGACAACCTGTTTATCATGTATAAATTTCTAGCGTCGGTGCAAAGTGGATGGGCCAACTCACATCTTATGTAGCCAAGGGCATCCAAGTAATGTTATATGCCCCATTTCTGGGTAGAACAAGAAACTATGTGATTATCATCTTTATAACAATCTTGTTCTAGGCTCTATAATCTATGCACATACTCCAAGAGACATCATTCTTTTGTTCCGTCGTAATGGGTGATTCATATGTTGAAGTACTTGGGTGTATGACCCCTTGTGCCAATAATTCTTGAAGTTGTTTCTTCACTTAATTACTTTTAAAAGTTATTTCCTGTACAAACCAATGTTAGATAAAGGAGATTCATGGAACAATTGAATCTCATGCTTTACTTCCCTTCTTGGAGGCAAGTTTTAGGAGTTTGGAAAACTTCTTGAAAAGAATTCAGCAGTTCATCCAAGTCTTGCAACCCTTTGTTAGCAGTTAGCACAATCTATTTTAGAAATCTCACTCATCCTCTTGTTTATCCTTCAAAAGAAGTGAACAAAATTGGTTATTTTCTTGAGTGAGTCTATTTGCTTGGTTGGCACTTACCAGGTCAAGCTTTTGCTTGCTTTGATGTGCCTTGATTTTGTAATTCATCCCATCCTTGACCCATCTGTATTTGTTAGCTCTCCTCACGAAAATAACATTCTTAAGCTACAAGTAAGGACTTCGAAACACCACATCAAATGCATCAAGAGGAATCACTTTTGCTTCTATCTCATCTGCTTTGATGTGCTTTGATTGTGTAGTTTATCCCATACCTGACCCATCTATATTTGTTAGCCCACATGAAAATAACATCCCTATGATACAAGACTTCAAAACTCCACATCAAATGCATCAAGAGGAATCACATGCTTCTATCTCATCAACATATTGTGGGTTAATACCAAATTTGAATTTACATATATTTGTCTCTTGGATCTCAACATCCTTTTTCATCCAACCGAGAGGATATGGATGAGAATGATCATATATTCAGTTTAAACCAAGCTTCCCAACAACTTCATATGAAATGAAATCGGATTGAGAACCAGTATCAACAAGTGCATTTACCTTAATTTTGTGGATTTAAATTTTGATTTGGAAAATCTTGCCCATTGCCCATTAATTCTCTCTTGTTCCTTTCTGGCTGCATTGGTAACGGTGCAACTTGTCATCAACATTGGAATTTCCCTCTATCTGCACCTTTGGTTGCTCTCTCAAAGATGCAATGGACTTTGTGGAGTCCTCCTTGGAATGATTTTTAAGATGCAACTTCCAACACTTTGCTTCAATATGCCCATTTATAGTTCAATGACTGCAACGGGTTCTTTGGATTTTTACAAAAATTAAAAGCAGCAGCATTTCTCTTACCTTTCCACTTACCCTTCTTGTAGTCTTTGTAAGACTGGTTTTGCGTTTTCTTGAACTGATTTGAAGACTGATTTTGCCTTGAGGGCTCCCCCTTTCCTTGTCTCTTATCCTCAATGTAGTATGCTTGCACACATGAGTCATCAAGGTCCTTTGGCTTACTTGAATTGAACCATATTCGTAAGGTGTATATGGAGACATCCTAGGTATTCAGTCAAGTTGCCTTCATCCTTCAACTCCAAGCTCTTTGACGTAGCTTGTTTATGGAATTCAATGGTATAGTATTGCACACTTGACCCCTACCTTGCCTGAAATATTGCCACTTAATTTTCTGATCAGTTTTATCATTATGCCTAATGGGATAAAATTCCTTATGTAACAATTCTTTGAATTCATCCCACTTAGGTACAATTGGCTTCTTCTTTCAAAATATGCCAGATATCTTTATCAGCAAATTAGAGCATGACCTTCCATTTTGAGACGTGCAAAAGAAATCTTCTCTGCCTCAATAATCATATGCACACTAAAATATAACTTCATTTGTTTCATCCATTTGTCGAGCAATTCAGTATCTACTTGTTCTTCAAAAGATCTAATCTCAAATTTGCTTTCAACTTTGAAAGGAGTATGATTGGACTATTTTACCTTAGCTTTACCTTTCTCTTTTGGAGGATGTTTGTGATCATCTACAAATTCTTTACTCTCCACGGGGCTCTTCTTCTCCCATGCCAAACTTATTTGCTACGGCTTGAACCATCATGTCCATGGACTCTTGGTTCCTAGCTGCAAGCTCTTGCTGTTTGGTGATAGTATCTTTAAGATAGAAACTCTCTATAAGAGTAGTTTATTATACTTTGTAAATCAGGCGGTGACCTTGCCAAGGTTCAAAGGGCTGTGTGCATGATATCAAATTCTACCAGTGTGGCTGAAGTGTTTTCCAGGAGTGATCATAAGTTTGACCTCATGTATGCTAAGCATGCATTTGTTCATTGGTATGTGGGCGAGGGTATGGAAGAGAGGGGAGTTTTTTGAGACACGTCAGGATTTGGCTGCACTTGAGAAGGATTGCGAGGAGGTTGGGGCTGTCTGCTGAGGGTGACAAGGGCGATGAGGGGGACGAGTACTCAGGAGTTTGATTTAGTTTAGGAGGCTTCAGGTTGTTTTGTTTGGAAGATATGTTAAACAGTGTTATTCTTGTCTCTTGATTACGAATAACTTCTCATTTTAGTGGAACAAGGTTTCCCGCAGAAAAAAAATAAAACTATGTCTCTTCCAAAGTTTAAAACTAGTAAACTTTTAAAACATATCAAATGTTCTTTTAAAACACCTGTTGGCTTAAATTTTCATGAATTTGAGATACTTTGGTTTAATAAAAAACATAAACCTCTTATTGTCCAGTCACGAGCTTGCCGTGTATGGTGTTTGGTAATGATGTTTTCCTCCTCCAAATAGGGCTGTTCTTCATGCAGATCAAAACCATAATGATTAGAGAGATTAGAAACATTGATAAACTCTCTGAAATGCCTCTCAAACCATCTGCAACTCCCTTTACAACAGCAACACCTCAATCTACTGCTGCAACTCCTCAATATACAGCTGCAACGCTTCAATAATCAGCTGCAATGCCTCAAACTATAGCTGCCTCAAAAAAAAATATTGGAGTTTGGTAGCCCTATGCCTCCTTTTTCCTCTTCAGTTGAGGAAATTAAATCATTCAGACCATAATATGATTCAATAACTCTCAGTCTTCTTGGAAAGCGCCCCCCTTAGAAAGCCAATGCTTTAGTAAAAGACAAAATTTAGCTTATAAAACTTATAGATTACAGCGTAGATCAAAATGCTTTCCAATGTTTCACCATGTCCTCGAAAATGCTTCTCTTTCGTACAAGATCTTCACTGAGTGCATTTATTCACCATGCTTCCTCCCTTACAACATCTCCTCCCTCACATGTTTCCTTCCAGGCTTGTCCAACCGTAAGCTCTGATACCATAAAAGTTTAATTGAGAGCTTCAAGCCATTCATCCATCATTGATAAGAACCACATAAATAGCATATTACAAGCTACAATCTAGGAATGTTGGTAAAACAACATTTGAATGGAAAGCTTAAATAAGCTTAATCTGTATTTACAACAATAGTAAATAGTTCCAACAATCAAACTAACAAAACTATGTAATAATATGTTACATTATTACAAAGTATAATAAATGCTCTCTTGGCAAGATCTTATTCTCTTTCTTTTGCCATTTCTTTCACCTTCTAATTCCATTTTCTTGTAGAGATCTTAGGATCGCAAGGTAGGAATTCTTCCTTGTTCGATCTTGTCACTATCATACAAATCAGTCAATGAACTTTTCATAATACCCAAAGATTAATCAACTCTGATGCCAAAATGATCTGTAAACTTCTAATTCCATTTTCTTGTAGAGATCTTAGGATCGCAAGGTAGGAAGCAAAAACTTGCATGTGCCATAACTTTCATTCTGTGGCTCCGTTTCAGGTGTTTCTCTAAAAGTGTATATTTTCTCGAGCTCTACGCATTGATGCAAATATTTTTCTTATTTTCATAAAATCCAGTTTTGCACCTTTTTGGACCAAGCAACTTCTTGCAATCTTTTGAAAGAATCATTATGATGATGATGATTATGGTAGATGGATGCTTTTTTGTATGATTTGTCTATATATAATGATATAAGTATACAATAATATAAATTTATAATAATATAAGTATATATATTCTGAACCGGATTTTTCCGTATTTTTTCGAATTTTTTCGAGAACTCCGAATTTTTGGATTTTTTTGCCCTTCCGAATTTAATCGGATTTCCGAACCTGGTAACTATGGTAAACTCCTAAGTTCTATGTAATATCCCCTTTTGGGATATTATCCAAATATGCAAATTAATTTATTGAATCGACTCTAGAAGGACAAAACCCTCCTAGTTCGACCTCAAATAATCCAATGTTAGCTTCAATACAACCCAAATAGGGTTGGAGTGAGCCAAGGTGGTGGATTAGATAGGAGAACCAATTAGGAAATTAATCACTTCAAATCTGAAATTAATTACAGCAGTAATTAATTAATAAATGCACTAGACTGCTGCAAACTTCAAAAATTAATAACTCCTTCACCGTCTAATATTTTTTTATCAAACCAATCCCAAAAGATTCTTCATATTTTTAGCTTTTCAACAAGCTATAGATCAAGTTTTTTGAATAAGTAGAAGGCATGCAAATCAACCCACGAAATCTGAAACTGTGTAGATTAAACCCTGACACAGACAACCGAAACTTGGAAAATTCATAACTTGCTCAATACTTCATCTTTTGCCGTGAAATAAAATGTAAACTAATCTATAATTCAAGAGCTTTCCAAAGATATTAAAATATGAATTTTTTAGATCACCGAAGACCCTCCAAAACAACCCCAAAAATCCCCAAACCAATTGGTAGGGTTAGCATAAAACATGTAAATTATTTCCAGCTCCTAGAACCCGTCAAAATATTCAATAACATGCAGACTTTACCTTCAATAAAATGCGTCAATAGCCTAGACAAATCGCCAAAGCTAGAGAGAATATATCATGCATAAACACATTGAACACAAGAGAGCAAAATGGAAAGAACAATGGAGTCCTCAATAATCTTCAATAATGGATCCAAACAAAAGAGAGATCAATGCAAGAACTAGGGCATACATCCCAATACTCCAAACATGGAGTGAAATCAATAATTCATCAACATAACCCTCTAAGGAAATGTGACCTCCCTTTTATAGAACTAAGGGGTGCAATATCCAATAAAGACCGACCTTTCCCTTTTGGAGGGAAAACATAAACTTAATACAAAGACTATGTGCACTCTATTTATTTTTAATTAAATAAATAAAAGTAACTAACCTATGTGCACATTAAACTAACTAAAGATACTCCCACTTGTAGTGCTAGGCATGCCAAGGGGTTACAATGCAACTAAAAAATAAATATTAACAATGCATCGAAACAGGGAACATTACATTCTATGACTTGATAGAATCTAGAGAATCACAAAAATTGTGTGTTGAATATTTATAATGAACCATACGGTTCTGAATAGTTGAGTTGTAATTAATAACTAATTGTAACTACCCTTCCGAGAATAAATACACTCTGCATGTGATCATTTAAGTAGTGCAGTTTGCCTTCTTGTAATTCTCTTTGCTTCTCCTTCTACCAACATTGGTATCAGAGCACGAGGAAACCCTTGAAGGGTACGAAAGAGTGAAACAATTTGAGGAAGCCCTGATAGAACACACACTGAAGTCGTGGGCACAAACTGTAGTCATTCTTTTGTTTTTGCGCAACAGAACAAGGTCGTGAGGGCAGAGAAAGAAGACAAACCTCCATTCGCGTGACAAAAGAAGGTTGTGAGGGCAGAGAAGGAAGACAAACCTCCATTTGCGTGGCAAAAGACAATCAAACCTCCATTCGCGAGGGCAAATATCTCAGACATCCATTCGCGACAATATAGTCACAAATCTCATTCAAGGGCAACTCGTTCTTCTTTTTAGAAAGTGGCTGAATTAATACTTCTTTCCAACAAAGGTATTCACCTTGTGACTTGCTTGGAATAATCAATTTTATATTATTTTGTTGGAACATATTATTTTATTATTTACGTTACTTTGGAATAATAAAATGACAAATATTTCAAACCTAATTCTACTGGACTCGCAAAAATTAACGGGCACAAATTTCAATGTATGGAGCCATAAGATTTTGACCCTTGTAGAATTTCATGATTATGATAAAATAATCATGGGTAGTGAAGGTCGACCAACGACGAACTTTGTGGATTATGACAAACGTCATAAGGAATCTCTTTTACTTCTCAAGTTGTCGATGTCGGATGATATGATACTGGAAGTGTGGAATGTCCATTGTGGCAAGCACGTTGTGGACAAGTCTGAAAGACAAATATCAAACATTAGAAAAGGACGGGTTTTATACATGAAGAATACATTGTTTGCTTTAAAGCTACAAGAAGGTGGATTGCTTTTCGAGCACCTACTTCGGATGAAAGACCTCCGAGACCAATTATCTTCCATAAATAAAAAGGTGGATGATATGGTGGCTTTGGTTCTAAATAGTTGCCTTCATACGAGTCATTTGTGGAGGCACTTCATATAATGGCTGAAAGTCAAACTCTTACATTTGACATGATGAGTTCCTACCTATTGCAAAAGGAATGAAGACAAACACATGCTCAAGAGTCCAATTCTGGACAATCTGAGAGTACGCTTTTGTTGCTCAGTCTAAAGGAAAGTGGAAACGACATGCTGAGACATCCCTTTCCTCTCCTAAACATCAAGTGAAATGTTATTATTGTCACAAACTTGGCCATGCGAAGGACTGTCGGTAACGACTCAATGCCCTGAAGAAGCAGAAGGGGCAGACACATGTGGCTACAGTTGAACACGAGTCAGAAGATGAGTATGCTCTCATGGCATCTTGCACGGTTAATGGCATCCCTACTTGGTGTTGGTTCTTTGATTCCGAAACATCACGACATTTCACACGTCAAAAAGATTGGTATGTCAATTTTCATTCATGTTCTTCTAACTCAGTTACCTTAGGGGATGGAAGATCACATGCTGTAGAAGGTATTGGGGATGTTCGTATTATGTTAAATAATAATACCAAACTGCTTGTCAAAAATGTTAGATATGTACCTAACATGAATACAAATTTCTTATTTATCAGTTAACCAACTGATAATCCTAATATCTCTGTAAAATTTTCTAGGTAAACAATGTATTGTGTCTGACATCGAGCAAATATGGTTGTTGCCCTGGGAATTGGGCATGGTGGTCTATATAGACTTGTTGATCCTGCCACGGTCAACTTGGATGCCTTAGTTGCGGAAGGCAATACTAGTGTTTTATGGCATGAAAGATATCACCATCTCAACCTTCAAGTATTTAGCTCGCCTTCATAAAGCCAACATGGTTGGTTTGTCTCCTTTCCAGGAAAAACAGGATGTGTGTTGGCTGTTTTGCAGGAAAACAAAAGCGAAATCCTTTTCCCACTGAAGGTGCTTGGTGTGCAAAGGGGCTCTTGGATCTTGTGTATGCAGATCTATGTGAGCCATCATTGAAGACTCCCATAGTCCTTGGTGCATGTTATTTTCTCTTGCTGGTGGATGATCATTCCCGGAAAATGTGGGTTTATTTTTTGAAAAAGAAGTCTGATTGCTTTGCTTTTTTTGTCAAGTTCAAGGCCTTGGTGGAGAATCAAACCAGCCGGCGGATCAAGACTTTGATATCCGATAATGGGGGTGAGTTCACCTCTAAACAGTTCGCAAATTTATACAGTAAAGAAGGGATTCAATGCCAATTGAAAACCCCTTATACCTCACAACAAAATGGGGGTGGTAGAACGACGGAACAAAACCATCATGGAGATGGCAAGGTGCATGATGCACAGTCGAGGAGTGCCATATAAGTACTGGGGAGAAGCGGTTAACACAACTATATATATTCTCAATCGGAGTCCTTGCAAAGCTTTGCAGGACATCACACTGGAAGAGGCTTGTTCCACAATCAAACCGGAGGCATCAACATTTCGTGTTTTTGGTTCAGCTGCTTATATTTTGGTTCTTGCAAGTAACATGAGTAAGTTAGATTCCAAAATGTTCTAGATGTTTTTTTGCTAGTTATAGTGATTAATCTAAAGCCTATAGATTGATTGATACTTCCACTAGTTAAATCATTGTTAGTTGGGATGTTGATGTAAAAGAAACAAAGTCTTTCTTTGGTTGTAATCAACAGGGGGACTAACAAGGGGGCATCGATCAACAAGGGGTCATAATAGAGTTTGGTACTCTTTCCTTACCCGATCATGAATCTGGTTCTTCTCATACTCCTCCACAGACTCCATGACAGTTTGTGCAATCTCCCACTGAGATTTTTGAATCTCCAGGAAATTAACTTGCGTTGGTTTCTCCTCCGGAACTTGGTTTCTTCTCCAAAACTTTCGTTGGTTTCTCTTCCAGAAGCACCACAATCAGATACCACATTCTCAGTTCAGTGGCGGCCTAAGTGGTTTTACTCCACTATTCAGGATTTGAGGAAGGAAGAATTGTCTCCTTCTTAGATGGAAGGTCTCAACTAATTGGTAAGCAAATTGATTATTCCGAGCACGCTCAGTTTGCTCTTGCTTTTGATCTCCTTCATATTCATGAGCCACAGAAATACACTGAAGCAGGAGGCATACTGGAATGGCAAACTGCCATGCAACTAGAGTATGATGCCTTGATTAAAAATAATACTTGGAAGCTGGTGCCATTGCCTCCAGGGAAACATCCCATTGGTTGTAAATGGGTATATAAAATCAAGTGTGAAGCAGACGATACTTTGGATAAGTACAAGGCTCGGCTCGTTGCGAAAGGATTTTCACAACAGGAGGGGATAGATTATGAGGAGACATTTTCTCCTACTGCAAAGATGGTCACTTTTCAACTTCTTTCTTTTGTAGCTCAACTTGGTTGGAAAGTATATCAGATGGATGTCAAAAGTGCTTTCTTGAATGGGGATTTGGAGGAAGAAGTGTATATGACACAACCTGAGGGTTTTCGGGCTTGTGGTTGTGAGCATATGGTATGCAGATTGATTAAGTCCCTGTATGGACTTAAGCAAGCTCCTTGAGCCTAGTACACATCAAAATAGATAAACATCTCAGCGATTCAGGCTTCAGACGAAGTCATTTTGATCCGAATCTCTATGTCAAAAGCAATGATGATGACATTGTGATTATTATTGTTTATGTTGATGACTTTGCCATCACAAGCAATGGAGATGCTGCGATTCATAAGGTAAAATCAGATTTATGTGCCGCTTTTGACATGACTGATTTAGGCCTCCTTCACTCTTGTCTTGGTGTAAAATTTTGGCAAAATAATCACTTGATTTTCATTTCTCAAGTTAAGTATGCCACGAACCTGCTATAGAAATTTTAAATGTATGATTGTAATTCTTCTTCTACACCTATGGAGGCCGGGCTGAAACTCTCAGCTCATGATGATTCACCACCGGTCAATTAATCATTATACAAACAATTGGTGGGTAGCTTGATCTATCTACAACTACTCGACCGGATCTTTGTTTTGTTGTCAGCTATCTCTCTCGGTTTTTATATAAACCAAAACACATTCAATGGGGAGCAACAAAACGAGTTCTAAGATATGTGAAAGGAACTCTTGACTTAGACAATCTATATCAGAGAGTTGCAGATTTCAGATTGATTGGCTACACCGACTCTGATTGGAGAGGATCTGTAGATACTCGACGATCTACCACTAGATATATCTTCTCTTTCGGTTCAATAGTTGTTTCTTAGCAAAGTAAACTTTAGCCTACTGTTGCCATCTCTTCTACTAAAGCAGAATACACGGCTGCTGTTAGTGTCAGTTGCGATGCAATATGGCTTCGTCAGATTCTAACTGATTATCAATTTCTCCAGGCTACTGCTACACCTCTTTTGTCATGATAATCAAGGTGTTGCAAAGATGGTGAATAATCTTGTCTATCATGCCCGCACTAAACATATTGAGATTCATCATCACTATATTTGCTAGTTGGTTGATTCTGGTGATATCTCTCTTCATTTTTGTCCTTTGGATCAGCCTGCTGATGTAATGACTAAACCTCTTGGTCCTTTGTTGTTTGTCAAGTTTAGAGATAAACTTGGTGTTGTTTCAAGGTTAGTCATTAAGGGGGGGTGTTGAATATATATAATGAACCATACGTTTCTGGACAGGTAAGGAGTTGTAACTAATAACTAATTGTAACTACCCCTCCTAGAATAAGTGCACTCTGCCTGTTATCATTTAAGTAGTGCAGTTTGCCTTCTCATAATTCTCTTTGCTTCTCCTTCTGCTAACATTGTGCTAATCTGAATTCACTTCAAAATGACAGTTTGGAATGCTTTATGAACTTAGAATTAATCTAGTTTGCTGTTGGAAACATAAACATAAAGTGAAACATGAATGAAAATCAGTAAACATAAACCAAGGAGCAGCAAAGATGCAGATTTTTGGTTTGGAAAATGCTGAAGGTGGGGAAAAATCGGATAGAAATGGCAATTGCCAAGCTTCCTAATCTTCTTATGGTCAAAGATGGAATATAAAGAGATCAATAGAACAGTACAACAAGCATTGAGCCATCTTGCTCACTCAACTCCTCTTTGCTTCTTCCCTTCAATCCTTTCTACAACCAACTGAACACTGATTTTGTCATTCACACTCTCAATGATCTCTTCTAATGATTTGTTCCTCCTCTTAACGTGCTCAACAATGTCTTTTCATGCACCAAAGAATTCCCAATTGTTTTAGAACTAAAGAGAAGGCGCCCCCTGCCGTTACCATACTAATACGGTCACAATGGGTGAAACTGCCGGTATCTACAGATCGGCGGTTTTGAAATCGGCACGGCAGTTACAGTACCACTGCTCTGCAGATATAATAAATCTTTTTTTGAAGCCCTGCTGCTGACTGAGACTGTGTTTGCTTTGGTTGGTTAATTAAGCAGATTGTCTTCCCTGATCCCTATGGACTAAACCATATACCTAAAATCTGTGTAAACCTATGATAAAATTAGAATTTAGGTAAACAACTCTAGGATGTTTGGATGTGCTAGTGGGACAAAATAAAAATTGCGGAATTAAGAGCTATCTGGAAATTATATTAGAATGTTTGGAATTGCCACATATATCTCAAATATACGACCTTTTTCTTATGGTCATATGATACTTATAAAACATGATTTCATATTTTTTTTAGTAACTGTTTTACTACAAAAGTGCAGTTGCTACTGGTTTGTCATGCTTGAGAAACTCCAGGAGATTTTGCAGAGGTAGAAACCGATTTTCTACTAGGCCAAAGATGCATTTTTGAGCTAATTAGTAATAAAAGACAGCAATTTATTAGATGAATCTATATATAAAATTGGCTGTTATCCTATTTCTATGTGGATATCTGCCCATAACTGATGTGAGCTATTCTCTTATGTGATTAATGTTTCTACCCATATTTAAACAAAATAACAATTTTAATGCAAACGAACAAGCAATTAACCCAAACCTTCACTGATACCCGAAAGTAAATGGGTTCAGGGGTGGTTGTTTGGTTCTGGTACACAAGCCATTTCCAGGTTCTGTAAGTATGCCACCTCCTGATTCTAATATGTTGGTGATCTTATTGTTGAAGATCAATTTTCCAATCACACTTATACTGAAGATGCTACATGATATTATTATAGGAATGTTTCTGAAGTGGATGGAATGATGATGATGTTTCTGTACTATTTTTCTTCTTGTGTATTGACAAAAGGTTATAATTCTCACAGAAAATCAGATTCTACTATATTATATGGATTAATGTATTCACATTTGTTATTGCTCATCAGTATCTGGGAAGCCTTTGCTCTCATTTGATGAGATAGAGGAGGGACAGAAGGGAAAAAAGAAAGATGAAGCGAGGCCTGTCACATATTCATATACTTTCTTCCATATTATTTTTTGCTCTTGCGAGCATGTATTCAGCTATGCTTCTAACCGGTTGGACAAGCTCAACTAAAGACGGTGAAAAACTCATTGACGTTGGTTGGTCATCAGTTTGGGTGCGTATTCTGTACCGAGTGGATTACAGCTGCTCTGTATCTTTGGTCTCTGATTGCTCCCATAGTATTTCCTGACAGGGAGTTTGTGTGACATTCCACTGGGCACTGTTAAAGCTTTAGCGGCATGATATAGTAAGACAAGAATTGGAATCTCATATATGAAATAACTAGAGAAGGCCCATCTAGCTGAAGCATCTTTTCATGGAACAATATACCCATCCCATTTCGTTTATACGAGTCTTATTCAGACCTCTAATTTACAGGATTCATATGCTATATCTGGATATTTTAAGATTGTAAGCTGTTTTGTTTGAAGTACGGTTGGTTTTTTTTTTCCAAATACAAGATACATGATTTCCCCTAGGTCTCTGAGTGTTCAGCATTAATCTTTGAGAAATATATATATATTTCAATTTGCTTTATTGTTGGGAATTATATTTCTTTTGATTCTATGTTCTGTGGGTTGTTATTGAGCTATTTTCAAATGCAACCTTTTCCTTGAGTGCATTTCACAAAATCAATTTAATAATGTAAAGGTCTGTGATGTTTTCCATGAAATTTTCTAGATAAAGTTTTATGATTTATCAATTGGAACAAATGGCTTCACACTTTAGCTCTATTCTTGTTTTGTAATTGTCAATCTAAAACAGATTTTTGTAGAACCCAAGCAATGTGGGGTTAGGACTGCAAATAGGAAGCATTAGGTTTCTTCCCATGTTAGTCGTACCTTGGTTTGTTGGGATGCAATGTGTTTGTAATAGAGTGATGTGAAATGATTTTATCAAAATAAAATAAAATTACTAATGTAAAATGTATTCACTTATTGCAAAAATCAAAAAAGAAATTTGACTACGATCCCCACAAGTAATTATAAACTTGGGGGTTTTTGGAGAGGGACATGAAAATAGTTTTATCTTGGTCTTAAAATAAAAAAAAGAAATTTAATCGTCTTCCAAGTCTCTTGTTTCAAAAGCCCTCCTAAACATATGTAAAATCCCAGCCTGTCTGATGCCAACTAATTTGTTATTCCATGCTACCTTCGGGTTCAAGAGAAATGTTTCCCTATGGGACTGACGCAGATGTCGTAGACATTCTGGGGACATAGGACATACCTCTGTGTCCTCACACTCCCATTCTTTCTGCACTTTTCCCCCCCTCCCAAAATTGTGTCAGATTTCTTTTGGTGTCCTGAAGACATTTTTTAATTAGGGGGGTTACATGGGGATGGCCGGATATCACTAAGACATTGAGAGGGCGTAGGCTTAAAAGCTAAGACAAAATGCACCACAGTACACACGTATGCATGGGCAGAAAAAAATCAAAATTTCGTTTCTTTATTTTAATAGAAGCCATTGAAATCCATTTCATTGCTGTCGCTGCAGCAGGATTGATAGGTGGGTGGATAAATGTGCAGAATGCAGATTCAAATTGCAGTAAACTAAAATTACTCAATCATGTGTTTTTAACCTTTCAACACGCAAGTTGAAAAACTATGTAAGTATTTTGGCAGGAAATGAATAGGATGCATATGGCATGCATTTTGTCCAGAGAATAGCCACTTCCCATTGAGAGGTGCCTCCCCTTTGTATATCTAGATAGAAAGAAAAGTTTTTAGATGATGTTTGGCCATTTGTATGTGCATTGTGAATGCTCAGCAAAATTGGTATGCTCATACAATTATCACTTTTCACTTATTAGCGATGCATGGACGAACATAATATAGTAGTGCGGCACTTTTCTATCAGGTTATTTCTTGTGTTATTGTATTATAGTTTTGTTAATGATTAAGTTTGTTTAGTCGTTTCGTTTTAAGTCTTGGTTTCTTTTTTTGAGAGAAGAAAAGTGGTGTTTGTAAAGATGCAATATATTTATTTCCAAGTCGAAAGAAAAAACAATCACGGTAAGAAAAGTGGTGTTTTAGGTTTTATTACTATCAATCGCATGTGTATAATGCAATGTGAACGTCGAATGGTATATGTTATTTGATTTAGAGGGATAGTTATTACTTGTGTAATTGATGTTGATAATGGGTGTGATTGAATTTGTCCAGTGTAGGAATATAGATGAACCACTTCATTTAAAGGTTCAATCTCTACACTTCAAACTTGTTACAAATTCGTACATATGCATTTGCAAATCTCATATCATGAGTGGCGCTTTGGCGTCAATTTTATTTGTACTGAACATGTTACATGAAGACTTTTGTACATGTGCAAATTTTATATCATGAGTGGTAGCCTTTTGTGGCCATTTTTTTTGGCACTCAACATGAATACATTTGATATTTATTTGGATAGTTAATAACTTTTATAGTTGATGTGGTTTGTAATTATTTCGGAGAAATTATGCTAGTGTTGCATCAGTTGTTTGGTCGGTCTTTTGTTGAAAAAACCTTTTTTGTATAGTCAATAACGGGTGGGATTGATAGTGGTAGTGTAGGAATATAGATGAAAACATTACATTGATTTGTTCTGTGTACATTTAAATTTGTTACAAATTCGTAAATGTACAGTTGCAAATTTTATATCACGACATTTGAACTAAACATGTATGCATGAATACCTTTGTATATTTGCAGATTTTATATCATGAATGGTATCCTTTTGTGGGCAGTTTTATTTTCACTAAACATGAATACATTTTATACCCCTTGAATGACGTTGTTGCTTTGGATACAATAAGTGTTGAATAAAGTAGTAGTGAAGGTGTTATCAAAGTAGAGGGGGGGTAGTATTTATGATGGGTTGAGTGATACTAGTCTTGACTCCTTTCTTCTTGCACCAAGTGTTGTTACACACACCATTTTTGAGTACTTTTCGAATGAAAAAGGAGGTGAAATCCAAAAATTTGCAAGCGAGGGGACTTTGGAGAAAGGTGTGAATGTTAGACCTTAGCTTTCAGTGGTTCCAATGTCAACAACCGCTCTATGCAAAGTAAGTCCCTAGGACTCAAGGATAATCTCCAGGCCATTTTAATCAGAAATTGTCTCCGATTCCCTCTCGAAATAAGGGGTATGAGAATATGTAACGGATTGGAGGGATCCCAACATGGGTCGTTGTATCAATCAAATTTGACAACAAATAAAGGTAATGCTGGTGGTGGCATTGATGTGTCGTCCACATTGTCGGTGATTTTATGTCAACCAAAAAATTCACAATGTGGAGGCTTGCTTGGATTGTGGATGCGGAGATGTTAAATGCTAAAACACCGTTAGGGGCGAGCAGAAAGAGAGGTGAGGGAGATGTGGTTAATGCTGTTGTGAATGAATTATGTATTTTATGTATCAGAAATTATTTTTTTGTGCTAGTTGTTCCTTGAATTATCAATCTTAGTGGAGGTAGAAGAGATTTGTTTGCTAAATGGTGTAGTATGGTATCAAGATTGAAAGATCCCCAATGGGTCTCTCTCACTTTCTAATGAATTTTAAATCACTTAAAAACGCCAAATGCAGATTTATGTTTGTTATGGCAATCATATTAATGTATATTTGAATTGATTTAAAGAAATGCGACTAGGGTTTAAGATGGATCTCAATGCAAATATCACTTCAACACTATACTGCCAATCCCAAATGATTACTAGTATTTTTAGAAGTCAAATCATTCAAAAATTAGATTTTATTGCAGCGAAAACAACCCAGAAATCAGATATGAAATTTGATTATTAATCTGCCTGAAAGCCTCAAAATATTACTTCAGAAAAAATGTAAAATTATAGCGATCTGGTTTACAATAATATGGAGAATATTTGACAAATATTTTTGAAGGAAATGCCTCTTCAAATGTTGCCAAAACCATCCACAATAAGTCGACCCAACTGCTGTCATAAACCACTGAAAACACCTTCACAACAAAGCTGAAATTAACTTAGGAAAATCTGATTAAGAACGCTAGAAAATTTCTAAATGAAATCCCCTCTCAATCCCTTGGGGTTTTCGTCCGCAAGAGGTGAAATCCACAAGGGTTTTCGTATTTGGAATTTATGATAAAAGCTAAGAGCTCTTAACAATGCAAAATTTGATAATAAAATTCTGGATGATCCCTATGCAAGTCGACTTGCTCATATAAAGGGAAAATAGCCCAAAAAGCACCTCTAACTCAGCCAATAATATTCTTTCTTTCCCCTAGGCTAGTCGCATTTTCCCCTATGGGCCATATGGCACATTTCCCTATTTATGACTCCCAAGTGCAAGTCACATTTTTTCCTCATACTACATTTAAATTTAATTGTATTTTGACATTAACATTTTTATTTTATTAATAAACTTTATTATTTATTATATGTGCAACTTATAATGTTATTTAAAAAATATTTACACAATATAATAAAATACTAAATAAATTAGTCACCCTAGATACCTCATTTGGCCATCGGGTAGAAAAAAAGGGCCAAAGGTCTTTGTCCCTAGCTCATTTGGAAAGATGGGACATTATAGTCCTCCCTCCCCGGAGTTGCTTTGCACACAAGCAACTGCAGTAACGCTGGGTGTTGAAGAATAGAATCACCCTCCCAAGTGCCATCCTCTAAATGTAAGTTTTTCCAACAAACCAGGTACTCTCGAATCACCTTGTTCCGCAACCTCCTCTCTCTCCAATCCAGAAGCTCCTCAGGAACCAAATCCAATCTCCCCTCACCATCCAATGGTGGTAACTCTACTGAAGAAGTCACATGCTTCCCTAATGCCTTCTTTAAGCAAGACACATGAAAAACATTGTGTATCTTACTTTCATAAGGTAACTCCAACTGATAGGCTACCTGTCCAACTCTCCTCACCACCCTGTAAGGACCATAAAAACGAGGCTTAAGCTTCTCTGCTCCACTCTTCTTAAGAGTACTCTGTCTGTAAGGTTGAAGTCGTAAAAAGACTATATCTCCTACCTCAAATGACCACTCAATCTTGTGTCTGTCTTCATACACCTTCTGCTAATTTTGGGCTTGTTGCATATTATCCTTAAAGGTCTTAAGGATATCCAAGTTGTCCTGTAAGCACTCTCGAGCCTTAGAAGCTCTACTATCTCCAAACGCCATATCCACAAAGGATCTCACGTCATATCCATAAAAAGCTCGAAAAGGGGTCATATCGATGGACATATGGTACATAGTATTGTAGCAATACTCGCACAAATAAAGCTGCTTAACCCATGCCCTCTGCTGTCCTAAAACGTAGTTGCGTAGGTACCTCTCAATCCACTTATTCACAATCTTCGTCTGCCCATCTGTCTGTGGATGATAGCTGGTGTTCGAAGTCAACTCAGTGCCTGCCAATCTAAAGAGTTCCTGCCAAAATGTGCTCATAAACATGCTATCCCAATCGTTGACAATATTCTTCGGAAAGCCCATGCAACCTGAATATCTCCCTAAAAAACAAATCAGCCACCTGTGGTGCCTTATAACTCGTGGGAATAGCAAAGAAATGCCCGTACTTAGTCACCCTGTCAACTACAACATAAATGCGATCATATCCCTGCACAATTGGTAGTCCTGTAATGAAATCCATCGATATACTCTCCCACCTCTTCTTTGGAATATGTAAGGGTTGCAATAAACCTGCAGGAAAAGTATGCTCGGACTTGTTCTGTTGACAAGTCACACACTCTCGAATATACTGTAGAACATCCTCCTTGAGGCCCTTCCAAGAGAACCTCTCTCTAACTTGCTTGTATGTCTTGAAATAACCTGGATGTCCTGCTAATGGTGCATCATGGCGTGCATGTAGAACCTTTCCCTTAAGCTTAGATTCAGGTACCAAATAAATTCTACCCTTATAATAAATTAAATCAGAAATTACCTGGTAACGCTCATCCTGAATTTTGCCATCCATGATCTCACATGCCAAGGGGTTCTTCGAATACTTGACCAACAATTGAGACTTCCAATATGTAGAAATCTCACTCACGGAATATAGGACAGCGATATGGGGCCTCCTCAAAAGTGTATCAACCACTACATTCTTCTTCCCTTTGACATACTTGATGTCAAAATCATAGGCCTGGATCCTGTTCACTCACTTGTGTTGCCTCTCGTTGAGTTCCTTCTGCTCCAAGAAGTACCTCAAGGTATTGTGGTCAGTTCTTACTACGAAGTTCCCACCCACCAAATACTGTCTGAATTTCGCCAATGCATGCATGATGGCGAGCATCTCCTTGTCATAGGTGGAATACACCCTCTCGTTCTCCCTCAACTTCCTACTCTCGTATGCAATGGGATGACGATCCTGCATCAAAACTACACCAATGCTTGAGCCCGAAGCATCACACTCCAAAATGAATGGCCTAGAGAAATCTGGAAGGGCTAGGACTGGATATGTGCTCATCACCACCTTGAGCTTCTCAAATATCACCTGTGCCTCATCTGTCCATCTGAATGCTCCCTTCCGTGTGAGATCTGTCAATGGTACTGGAATATCTGAATAGCCTCTCACAAATCTCTGATAATATCCACATAGCCCAAGGAATCCCCGCAACTCTGATATGTTCCTAGGTGAAGGCCAAACCTACATAGCTTGTATCTTGTCCTGGTGGACCTTGACCCCATTGGCCCCAATGACATGCCCAAGATACAATATCTCAGTAAGTCTAAACTTGCATTTGGACATCTTAGCAAATAGAGACTGAGTCTCCATAATACCAAGTACCTCATCTAAATGCCTCAAGTGATCCTCCCATGTCCTGTTATAGATCAAGATATCATCAAAGAAAACTAGCATGAATTTCCTCAACTCCCTGTTGAAGAGATGGTTCATGCATGATTGGAAAGTGGTAGGTGCATTAGTGAGACCAAATGGCATCACCAAGAACTCATAGTGTCCGTAGTGACATCTGAATGTTGTCTTGAGTATGTCCTCCTCTCGAACACGAATCTGGTGGTACCCTGATCAAAGATCAATCTTCGAAAAGTAAATGGTCCCATGTAACTCATCCAAAAGCTCATCAATACGAGGGATACGATACCTGTTCTTGATTGTTTTCTTGTTGAGAGCACATTAGTCAATACACATCCTCATCGTCCCGTCCTTCTTCTTCACCAACATCACCGAAGAAGCAAATAGGCTAGAACTAGGACAGATATGCCCCATATCAAGAAGCTCCCTGATGGTCCTCTCTATCTCATCCTTAAATTTCTTAGGATGAAAATATGGTGTAGTGATCACAGGCTTAACACCCTCCTCCAACTCTATAACATGCTCAAACCCCCTATCTGGCGGTCTACCTAGAGGAATGTCACCAAAAACCTGCCCATGCCTATCCACTATGGTCTGAATATCTGTATGCAACTGTTGTCCACCATCTGAAGAAGATTTGGATGAAATGAAACATTGGGCTGCCCATGCAACCTCTCCATGACTGATGATAGACTCCATCCGATGTGCTGAAACAAATCTAGGCCCACCATCTGAAAGAGTTCGTAGCACAATCTTCTTCCCATCTGTCATAAACTCCAACTCCATCCGTCTAAAATCCTGCACATATCTCCCAAGAGACTGAAGCCACTGAATACCCAAAACTACATCTATCTCTCCAAGTCCAACTATGTAAAAGTCATTTGTCAATGTGTGGTCCCCTAGCTGGATACTAAGCTGTGAAATCCGTCTAGTGCTACTCAAAGCAAAGCCATCTACCACTCGTACACTGAACCCTTAAAACTTCTCAACCTGCAAACCCCGCTTCATCACAAATCCCTCATCAAGGAAATTGTGTGTAGCGCCACTATCAATCAAGCAGACAACTCGCTGGTCCTTAAGTACTCCTTTCAAATGAAAGGGGTGGTACCTAGGGATTCCATAAAGTGAAGCAATAGTACATGAGCCCGATGTCTCTCCCTCTCCAAGCTCTACATGGGGCTGCTCCTCATGTGCACCGTGATCATCATCGTTGTCCTCTGTATCTATATCTGGTTGAGACTCTGCCTCTACATCTGAAATAACCTCAATAAGATGCACCTTGCCTTTTCCAAGGCAGTTGTGTCTAGGCTCCCAGTGGTCCTTGCAATGAAAACAAAGTTTCTTCCTCCTCAACTCATTTCGAGTCTCCTGATCCATCCTAGGAGGGGGAACACTCTTGTGCTGATTAGTGGAACATTGAAACGGTTTGGAGCTCGTGAAAGGCTTCTTACTAGGCTGGTAAGAAGTGGGAGATGTCTCCAAATCTAATGTTGTATGAATAACATCGTGTAATGTCCTAGGCCTAAGGGCCTTGACCAATCCTCTTAACCTATCATGCAGACCCTCAATGAAAAGCATCACCACACGCCTCTCGGGCATCTCTGACACCATTACTGCAATCCGTTGAAATTTGTTGATGTAAGAATCAACGTGCCCACTCTTTCGTAGTTGTTGCAAATCCCTGCAACAAAGTTCCACATCTTTGCGATCAAATCTGGTAATCAACTTCTCACTAAACTCCCTATATGACCATAGTAGGTCATGTGTCTATGTGATAAGCCCATGGTGCCACCAATCGTATGCCACTCCCTCTAGGTGTAGAGTAGCAAACTGAATAGCCTCATTGTTAGGAAATAAGAGATAAAATATGCGGAATAATCCCTTACAGAATCGCAACAGGAGAAACTAATATGCAGAAATTATTATAGATCTAAAATAAAATTGCAGAATAAAATAACACAACACAAGGAGACAATATTTAACGTGGTTCACCCAATTTGGGCTACGTCCACCAAGAATCACTTGCTCAGATTTTATTACAAGCCACCACTCTCTCAATACAATACCTAGATCTGTTTGGAGCTATGCTCAACAAACTCTATAGAATTCACAGCGGAATTCAAAACACATCTGCAATGTTTTTCATATATCTATCATATGCATAAAACCATATAAATGGACAACTACTTAAGCAGTTTTACAAAACCGTGGGCATCAAAACCATGGGCAAAACCTGTCCCATAAACCTATGGGTCAAAAATCTCGCCCATATGAGAAGAGCACGTTTGTCGATATGTCGGGTGCATTTTTTCGAGGCCAAAAAAATTTACACCTAAAAAAAAAATTTCGGGGGCTGCGCCCCCGAACCCCGGCGAGGATACATGAAAGGTGTACAGTACTCTTAGTGTACAGTCTTCAACACTTTCACACATGAAAACAAGCTCCACAACCTAACACTCATGTTCCTGCATAGGTTTGAGAATGAGGTATGTATCAAGCTTGTGAATCCATGCCTTAGTACTAATCTTTCCACTAACATCAAAAGTGGAAAGGGTCACCTTGTTGGTAACCTACTTCAATTCTCTGTTTCGTTGGGCCCTAGGTCTCTGTACTTGTCTAGCTCTCAAGCTCTCTCTCCTCTAAATACAGTACTAGTTAAGGGGAAAGGCATTCCATACCTCCTCTCGTAATGTTCTCCACTCATCATGAGCTGCCATCACATTATCCTGAAAGACTGTGCCCTCAAGTGGGTCTTCCACTATTGGTGGCTCCTCCCTCTGTAGGAAACTAGGCTGCATAGGTCTATTCGCAGTCCTTGTGTATCTCCTCTCCTCTGTATGTCTCCTATCACGGTGAGGGGAACCTCTCACGCTACCCACCTCTGTAGGTGCCCTACTATGCCTTCTGTGGCTATTGGCTACTGATGCAGATCTTTCCCTTCTATCATGCCTATTTCTTTGTCTATCCATAGTCTCCATCATCTGTCTCATTGTTTGTATCATACCTCTGAAAAGAAGATTCGGGTCAACTTGCTCTTTCTGTGGAGGAGTGTGTGATCCCTCTCTCCTGGCCATGATTTACGTACTATTCTCTGTAGCCAAATCTACTAGAATGCGACCTTGCCTCCTTGTATGATACCTATGTGGCCCAACTTCTCTAGGTTGCATCAAACAACCCTCTAGGTGGGAGGATCGTTGCTCTGATACCACTGAAAGATCCCCAATGAGTCTCTCTCACTTTCTAATGAATTTTAAATCACTTAAAAACACCAAATGCAGATTTATGATTGTTATGGCAATCACACTAATGCAGATATGAATTTATTTAAAGAAATGTGACTAGGGTTTGAGATGGATCTCAATGCAAATATCACTTCAACACTATACTGCCAATCCCAAATGATTACTAGTATTTTTAGAAGTCAAATCATGCAAACATATTTTATTGCAGCCAAAACAACCCAGAAATCAGATTATTACTATGCCTGAAACCCTCAAAATATTACTTCAGAAAAATGTAAAATTACAGCGATTTGGTTTACAATAATATGGATAATATTTGAAAAATATTTTTGAAGGAAATACCTTTTGAAATGTTTCCAAAACCATCCACAATAAGTCGACCCAACTGCTGTCATAAACCACTAAAAACACCTTCACAACACTGCTGAAATTAACCTGGAAAATCTGATTAAGAATGCTGGAAATTTTTGAATGAAATGCCCTCTCAATCCCTTGGGGTTTTCATCCGCAAGAGATGAAATCCACAAGGGTTTTCGTCCTTGGAATTTCTGATAAAAGCTAAGAGCTCTTAACAATGCAAAATCTGATAATAAAATTATGGATGATGCCTAAGCAAGTCGACTTGCTCATATAAAGGGAAAATAACCCAAAAAGCACCTCTAACTAAGCCAATAATATTCTTTCTTTCCCTTAGGCTAGTTGCATTTTTCCCTATGGGCCATATGGCACATTTCCCTATTTGTGACTCCCAAGTACAAGTCACATTTTCCCCCATAATACAATTAAATTTAATTGTATTTTGACATTGACTTTTTTATTTTATTAATAAGCTTTATTATTTATTATATGTGCAACTTACAATGTTTTTTTTAAAATATTTGCACAATATAATAAAATAATAAAAACTTAGTCACCGTAAATACCTCCTTTGGCCGTCGGGTAGACAAAAAGGGTCAAAGGTCTTTGTCCTAGCTCATTTGGAACGAGGGGACATTACAAAGAGCTAGTTGTTCTAAAGACAAAGGTAGTGTGGCCTATATGTCGGTGTTAATTATGTTTGACTTTTCTCTCTCGATGAATGATGAACTAGTTATCTGCAAATCAGGTGGAACGTCAGGGATGTTCCAATTATTGTGTATGTTGAAATCACGTTTCCCCAACATTTCAAGACTGTCAAGACCCGTGTTGTTTCTTGAAAGAAGTGGTGTGATGACCTGACATTCATGCAATGGTTTGTGTTCAATACTCCATTCAACCTTAGAGTCAGAACTAACATCTGTAGCATGTCATGTGTTTGTGGTAGTGCGTAAAACATGCTACGGTCTGTAGTTGTGCTTGAATAGGTCCCAAGTGTCATTGATGTCATGTGGGGTTGAGCCAAATTTGGAGGCAATATTTCTGAAAGGCTTGTATAAAAGGAGTTTATGACCAATAGAAAAGGTCATATGACGTTGAATCTTGAGCTGGGACATCCACAAATCTTGTGTGGACCCGAACAATTTCTTGACTTAACCGCAGTTTCCATTTATCACCTTTATAGTTCTTGTTGTAGCCCCAATCTCGAGCAACTTGAATAAGAGGTAGTTGTTCCATGGTTGCAAGGTGAACTCTATATGCATCCAAGAAAGTGGTTGTTTCTTGTACATCAACGTCACTTTCAACGACACGTCTCAAGATTTTTTTTCCAACATTTAATGATACAAATGAATGGTTGCACATAACAAGTGGTAATTTTTGCAGCATTTGGCATGTTTCTTGCACACTTATGTCATGTTCAACCATACTTTCTGTGAGCATTTTGCAGATTGTAATATGTGATGGAGAATCCACATCAACATCTCTTGAAAATATGGATAGTATTAGGTTTCTGAACGTTTGAAGCATATTTTGCAATATACTTAAGAACTGCATGGTGGGAAATTATCGGTTAGCAATCGACATTTGCTCTCCATATGGATATCATAACTTGATTGTGGAAGTTCAATCTATCATCGTTTCTCGAAGGGAGGTACTTAATTTTCCCATCACTTTCAATGAACAAGAATGAAGTAGGTTACAGGGACCAGGGGGCATTGTACTTGCACTGCAACTGTGATTGCTTTTTACACAAACATGTCTGCTTTGAACATTTAGTGTGGTGCTGAACACAATTAAGCAATTCTTCAAGATCCACATGTGGGGAGGATGATAGGATTTGTGTTGTATTTAGCAAACAAGGGTTGTCTAGGAGTGACCTGCGAACAAAATCCAAGTGGTTGCAAGCCAAGAGGGGGTTCTAGGTAGACACGAACTTATTAAAGTATTGTTTTTTCGCCTCAATAACTAGTCTATCCTCTCAGCCCATTGCATCAACTTTAGGGGCGTTCTCAAGCCATAATAAACTATGGACATGTGTGGAGCCTCTATGTTGCCATTCATACGTGCAAGATGAGGGAACATAAATATTAGCTATGTAGTTTTAAGCAAATAAAAAAGTAGATTTTACTACTTGTACCAAAAGTCTATTGCTCCAAGTTCCTTCGGCAATATAAACATGTTTGATATTCTTTTTTTTTTCCTATGGGGTGTATTTCCAATGTTTTTACTGCTTTTGGTAGGTCCTTTTGGCCTCTTCTCGAACTGCTCAGATCCTTGGACCTTTCATTTGACATTTGATATGGCTAATTGAGGTTCTTTCTTTTTATTGTTCAAGTACCATCACATGCAAAGTCCAATGATTACCTCCCTCCTCCTTTAAACGTAGATACATCTATCTGCAAAAGAAATTTACTGAACTGATGCTTTTATATTGAACCCTTGTCTCCTTGCACTTGTGCATGGAAACTATTGAGCACTACATGACTAATGCAGATGCAATAATGGTTTTATTTGGTAAATAAAATGATGTTTTTTTGCTGATTTTTAAGATGTAGCTTTGCGAGTAAGATGAGTCCCTGTTTTGGGATTGATACATCCCAAATTAAAGCAAAAAGCAAAACTCAATATTGGATGGAGTACATGTTGCTTGGGAATTTACTTGTCTGTTTTGGGCTCAGAATACCTTATTTTAACAATAATCTTAAATGGCAGTATGTTATGCTGACATGGGATTTGAAAGTTTAATATATAGTTGTGAACTCAAGCACACTAAGCTACAATCTTATTGATAAGCCTAATCAGAAAGTGTGAGAGAGGCATGCACCAGAATATTGGGCGGTTTCCAATTTGACATAGTCACGTGAACGACCGCAAGGCCCTTTCCCATAGGGGGACACCTTCGACGTAATTACTCGTGGAAGCCATCAATTTAACATAAAATACTATGCTTGGGTTGTAGTTGGGTTAATTCCACATTGGTAATAATTACTTATGGAAATGAACAATTTAACATAAAATACATGATTAGGTTGTAATTGGGTTGATTCCATGTTGATGATAATTGTGAGGGATAATTTATTAGGCAATATATACTTCAAATACTTGACCCAATAGAAAAAAAGTTAAAGATGAAACCCTAAATTGGGCGAATAATATTTAAGGTGGTTATATACTAAAATAGATACATATACCTTATCATTATTATAAAAAATATGAATACATTATTGAATAGTCGTTATTATAATAAACACACAATAATAAATAATCTAATGTATAGTATTTTATAAACAAATATCCCATATAAGAGTATTAAAAAAGTCCAACAAAAAAACACCAAATGGGATAGAGGAGTGATTCAGTGAATGCTAATAACAAAGTAGTTGAATCAAAGAAAATGTGGGACATCACATGACTAAAGTGGACATCAACTCACTAAACTTGAGCACTTCTTTGATAAGATTAAAGATATCATTTCTCACGGTAGACTCCACCTGGTCGGCGATTCCATCGTTCTATGTGGACCACCAGCTCGTCAACACACACTCTCATCTCATCTTTTTCTTTTCCTCCATCACTCTTGCAATACATATTTTATAATCCTCGTTCATGTACGTCTCCGCTTCCTTATACCGTATATTCGTAATTTCATACGGGCTCGCAGGGTCTAAGACAAGTAGCCCGTCATGGGTTTGATTCCTTCACCCATCTTCCACCCATTTAACCATTTCTTTTTGTATCTCTGTTTCTTTTTCGAGCGACATAATCCCCAACCTAAAATCAGGTGTATCTTTCCCCTCCCTACAAAAACTTACAAAATCGTGTCTCCTCTGCTCCCTCCAAACTCTACTTATCTCTGCCTTCTCCTCCGATGTGGTGAACAAAACAGGAGCAACATATGGATTTAACTTTCTCGCCGAGCGAAAATTCTTCAAGTATTGTTCTCGTCATAGAGTATCTATCAAGCAATCTGAGGCTTCCTTAGCCGATTTCTTGGCCTTTTCTGCGGCATCCAAATTCGCAGCATGAAATTCGATCTTCAACAGACATCACCGGTAGGCTCTTTGAACATCATCGATAGATGCTTCAATATCCACGCCCAAAACCTATAAAATTAACTATTTTCTTTCAAGATCTTCAATTTCAGTAGCATACCTTCAGAACATATTTAGGATCCGAGATTTGTACCTAGAAATAGTCTTGGGAGGAAAGAATTCGTTGAACTTCACCGTTGTGCACAAACCCCTCCTTTCCCACGCAACGCATGGAAATATTGAACTGTTGGAGCCGCTTCTCTTCCCGATCTACAAAATGAATACTGATTTTCTTGCGGAAGGAGACCTTGACGTAGTGTAGCCTTTCCAGGTGAAGCTTGAGATCTGTAATGACCTTTTGTGAGCATGTATTGGAAAATCCGCCTAATAACAACTTTTGGCAGAGAAGTTCCTGAATATCCAAAGCATTTTCTCGCAACATCACGACTTGTGAGATGTTTTATGGAATCAACGATACTTTTCACGGCTTCTCTGGAATCGCCGCGAATTCACAAATCTCATCAGCGAGGGAGGGTTCAGGATGGTGTATAGAGGTACGCTTTTTGACGGAAGTGAAACAACAAAAAACCAGGCCAAACATACCACGAACGAAGCCGAACATGCAGGTATCAAAAATCGTTAAAAATAGCCAGAAAATGTGAAAACGTCCAAACGACTGTCAAACCGTCAAATTTAACACAGTCCCAGAAATGTCTGCAAGGGCCTTTCCCATAGGGGGAACACCTTTGGCGTAAATATTTAGGGCACTTACAATTTAAGCCTTTTTTTAATTATTAGTTTATCAGATCATAGTGATGATGATTTTAATAATTAAGGGCATTTGGCATACAATTAAAAAGTAAATTTATATTGTTTCATTTAACTTTATATAATTATTAATGTTTGTTGGTGAGAATCTTGGTGTGAGGGCAATATTCCAAGTGAAAGTATGAACAATTGTATTTACATTTGTAGGTGAACATAAGCAACAATCATCACGAGTAGTAGATAGCATAGTTGTATGTGTTGACATACATGTCTATTCATGTGATATGGTATCTATTCTTATGTCCACCACTAGAAGGGGAATGTTATTAGTTAGTATGTATATGTATATTATGTGGTAATGTGTGAGTAATAGAGATTATAAAGATTTGTGGTAAGATTTGACTCCATGTTAATACGAGTTTAATATGTTTATATATGTAAGCTTCACCGTTTTTTGATTGAAAAACATCTTGTTATTAACCATACAAAGAAAGTATATTGCTAATCATACAAAAAGATGGGTGGTTTGGTAACACTTTCTAGAATGCCAAATTGAACTCAACTTTTTAAAATAATTAGTGAATTGTTTTATTGCGCTAAATTAAGTTGCTTACTTTTCACCCCAATATGCTAAAAATATCTCAAGGGCGTCTTAATGTCTCTCACATCAACACTTATTTTAAAATGGAATACCAAAACATTTGTCAAGAAAAAGAGGGTTGCCAGGGGCAGGAGCCAAGGGTGAGGGGGTGCATTTTCATATACACAGGATCATTGATAATATAAGATCCAATATTTATGTTTGCAATTTTGTATTCTTTTTCTAGTTTTTCACGTTCATTTTTAAATTTTTAATGATCAAAGTTGAATGTTCAATGATAAATGGTAAAATTATTTAAATTTCATCGTTTTAAAGGATGTTTAAAAGTTTATTCATACAATTGAAATGATATTAAATATATTTTAATAATTCTCTTGTATTTTAAAGGTAAAGCTGGACACTAATTCAATGTACAAGAAATGAAACTCTCTCGTAGAAGTTCATAATAAAACCTCTTAAGATCTGATCAAGATATTGCAGGAGCAGCCAAACACTTGAGAGAGAGGAATGAACACAATAATACTTTGTTCATTACAATCAAATGGGCTCCCATATACATAGGGAGAATATATCAACAATCTCAGCAACAACTTTTGTCTTCTAATGTAACCTAGGTGAGGATAATTTTAAACCTCAGAACCTAAATAATATAAAACAATATAACAATATTACAACTATGGTGGTTATATTTCCACCTCACATTTACCACACTCTTTTACATTTTACCAAAGAAAATATTTACCATGTGTAGAACTAAACCTTAGTTTTCCTAACATCCTCCCTCGCAATTCGAACATGGGGAAAACATCAAATTTGCACCTGCCCCTGCTTTCATGATTAGGAGAATTTCTAATGGTTTACCACAAACCATAAATGATGATGGTTTTCTATTGGTCTACCAAAAACCACATCACGGTGTGCCAGGAACATCCATCAACTCTCATTACATCTTCACTTTAGGAGATGACATAGGAAAACTAGCTCAACTTCACACATGAACACAAGAACACTGAAAAATGCAACTCAGAAAACACAAAAAGAAAAAAATAAAATCACACTACAAACACACGTCACCAAATCTTTGTGCGTGGCTTCATCAATGGTGACTGATGAGAAGACATTGATTGTCCTCCAACCTCCTGTGCCTTCGTCCTCCAAATGCTTTCTTAGAATAAGAAATCATCAGAAGTATACCCACATTCTTATTGTATGGGTTCTTCCTCTTCAATTGAATCCTCTTCTATGATTATATTGGCTTCGTTACTAAGCTTTCCATTAAGCACATCTTTAGCTCGAACTCTGCAATATGTAGAAGTATGTCCATTTTTCTTACAATTCTAACATTCAACTTCTCCTTCATTTTTGGAGAAATTCCTATGCTTCCTTTTGATGAATAACACCTTTTCTTCTTTTGCATCTTCTCTAGTTCTCTTCTCTTTTGCTAAAAGAGTAGATATCATATCATCTAATGTATGAGTAGGAATTTGTCCAAGGGTGAATGCAACATTGCTATATTTTGAGAGGAAAGCTATTCAAAAGGATAGCTTTTGCATCTTCCTTGTCAACTTCTGCTTCCACTTATGCCAGTTGTCTCATAAGAGACCTCAATTCATTTATATGACTTGACATGCTTACACCATCATTCATTTTAAATTTGAACAATTATAACTTGAAAGAGAACTTAACATTCATAGCTTTTCCACAAAAAGTTTTATTTAAAAGTTACCAAATTTCCCTAGATGGCTTTTCGAGATCTACATGATGAAGCTTTGAATCTAACATTGCAAGCCCTATTATGACTTTGGCCTTATCATATCTAGTTTGCCACTCTAACAATTTGCTAGCATCTACATGCTCTTTTTCTTTTGCCACTTTCTATTCCCCAAATTTTCTTATTCATCAGTTGCATTTGAATCTTCACTTTCCACGTATGAAAGTTGACTCCATTAAATTTATTTACTGGTGCTACTAATGTCTCCATTGAAAACTCTTTTTTATGAAATATTCTATATGCTAAAACAATATGACAAAATACTGACTTTTGATGATTTGTTGATAACTTGAGAACTAGAGCTTTGTTTTGCAAACTGTAAAATGCGTCAAAAAGTTGGTTTCTAGAGCTCTACAATGGTATTGAGAATCACAAGGGATTGCTCAAGAATCACCGGCAATTTCTGTGCGAATTTCATAACAAACTTTCTTCATGTTTTTGTCTGCAACCTTCTTCATTTTCTCCTTAACATTCCATCCACCTCTCTGGAACATCCAAACTTTGATACCAAATAATAAAACCTCTTAAGATCTGATCAAGATATTGTGGGAGGAGCCGAAAACTTGAGAAAGGGGAATTAACAGAATAGAAATAATCTTTATTACTTAGATCATTACAATTAAATGGGCTCCCATATATCTAGGGAGAATATATCAACAATCTTAGCAACAACTTTTGTCTTCTAATGTAACCTACAAGAGGATAATTCCAAAACTCACAACCTAAATAATATAAAACAATATAACAACTATGCTTGTTATATTTCCACCTCACATTTACCTCACTTACCACACTCTTTTACATTTTACCAAAGCAAATATTTACCATGTGTAGAACTAAACCTTAGTTTTCTTAACGATTCACAAAGGGATCATTTAACAAGATTTATTATCCTGCCACACTCGGATTTAAACCTATGACATGCACGTGGCTTCACCGTTTTGGAGTTTTATATTTAATTTGTTGTTCCTCATTTGTCCCTATGTTGTCTCCAAACTTCGGGAATTTTTTGCAATCTCGAAAACATAACATTGTAATGTAAAATTTACATTTGAGCACTAGTGTTTAGGATTTTTATAGTTAATTTGTAGCTCCATGTTTGTGCTTGTAGATGCCTTAAATAATTATGCAAATTGTTTCAAATATCTATATTTCTCAATTTTCAATTTAGATACATGAAAACCTAACTTAAAGTTAAAAAGAGAAGAAGACAAAATACTTGAACTTTTGATGCAAGTCCATTAAGCAATTAGGGTTTTGGCGGCCATGATTGTGTAGGAACGATTATACGTGGCAAACAAATTTAGCAACAATTTTAGCATGGTGAATAGGGGTCGTGTGGAGAAAATGTGAGGTTGGGGGATCTTCCCAGTCTTCTAAGGATGTTTGTTCCAAGGATCTCCTTTTTCAACCCAACCACCTTTTTTGTCAAGTTCATATATTGTAGAAAAACTAGATGGTCAAGTATTCAGTGATAAAAGAATTTTTTGCAGCCCTTAAATCTCTCACTTTAATATGTCAGTTTGATGGATTCTGGACAAAATCTACAGAGCTTCATAAGTGGATTTACTTTAACTCCGTCAAAAGTTGTGATATTTTTCTATGTTCCAAAGGTTTTTTTATAGTTCAGTTCCACACAAAGGACTACTAGAAAGAATTTGAGGAATGGCCCCTGGTTTTGAGGAAGAGTGGGACTCCTCATTACCCCATGGTTTCTACATTTTAACCCCTCCACTATAGTAATATTCAAAATGCCGATTTGGGTCCAACTCCCAATTTCACCCATTCCTTTTTAACATCAACTTGTCATTCAGGATATTGGAAATACTTTGGACAAATTTTCAAATTCAGATGATGAGTTGGTCCGCGCAACTTATTTTCACATATGCCCAAGTTTGTGTGGCAATTGACCTCAGTAAAGGCTTCCCAAACATGCTGATTTTAAGGTTGAGTAATTTCAAATGGTCATAGATCGTGGATTATAAAAATACAACGTTTAGGTGTCGGTTTTGTCATCAAACATGTCATCTTTAGGAAACATGTCCTAGAGCACAAGGGCAACCTAATAGGAAAAAAAATGCATTGAGTCAAACCTAAAAATAGGCAACCTTATGACTTTCCTCCTTCAGAAGCCAAAGCTGACAAGAATACATAAGATGTACACACCTCGAAAGTGGAGACAAAGAAAGATGAAGACACCAAAGTTTGTAATGAAGATTTAAATCAATGATTGCAAACTGTGGACGAAGTGATGTTTGTGAAGGATCTTTTCTTGAGAGAGTTAGTTATAAAAGAACTTCTAGCATGGGGAACTTCTAGCATCTTTAATTGAAATTCACAACTTCACCCTACAAGTGATTGTCACAGGACCTCCTCCTAGTGGTTGGACTATGGTAAAAAAGAAAGGATAAAAAGGCAAGACCGAGGTAATCTCCTTGTGATGGTTTTGTTCTTTTTTTTTAGGTTAGGTGACCTCCTTCTCGAGGCCTTTGTTTGACATTTTGGGGTGTGACTCTTGCTACCCATGTTGTTTGTACTATTTTAATTTTGATTATTAAAAATGCACTTTTCAATAAAAAAATTCGATTCAATTCATATATTAGCTAGATTACGTACATTTAAATAAGATTATAATACATCTAATAACTTCTATGAAAGGTAATAAAGAAAGATGAAACATGCATCTACAAACTTTTCAATCTTTGATTCTTAGTGTAAGAAATATAATCTGACACCTAACCCATACATTGTTAGTCTTCAATCAAAAATTAATTTATACATACATCTCAAAAATCCATTTTGTGACATTTGATTTTCAGGGTTTTAAGTTTTATCCAATAAAAGTTTTGTCCTTGCAAATTTAATATATTCACTTTATCTTTTAATGTGTATCTTATTTGTATAGCTTCACTTAGAATGGCCATTGTTAACTTTTAGGTGATTTTGATAGATCCCCCCTTTCTTTTTTTGGCAATATTTTATTTAGTTGTCGTTTGGGGGGTATCTCAACATTTATCTTATTTTATTTTATTTTATTTAATTTAGATATTAATGTCCACAGAAGGCCAAGAATGGCCTATGGAACAGAAAAATACAAACCAAGAACCAAATCATAACGGGAGTGCCAAAACATCTCCAGAAACAGAAAAAAGGAAACAACAAATCAATCGCTAGAAGGTTGCAGATCATGAAACCAATAGAAAGTGTGTTGTCTAACACATCTAGACCAGGTTGTCTGCATATGAGATCTCTTAAGATTCCTGAAATCAGTAATGTGAAAGTAAGAACTAATATTTCTGTACTCATTTGTATTTGAGGATTGCAATTTGAGTGTTCTTTCCCGAATTTGACAGTATTTGATAATACAGTAATGTGTTATCAATTCAATATAGTATCATGTTTTCGGAAGTTTAAATATGAGTTCCTCTATAAAACCTACCTATATATCTTAATCATTTGTGTTAAATTTAACAAATTACTATTCGTTTCATGAGAGATTTGATTCTTCTCATTGTGATGATGAGGATGATGTGTTTTTCATTTTTTTAAAAATAAATTTTAAACCAACATATAAATTTAACTTCGTGAAAATTATGATTGTGTTTTTATTAAATAAATACAAACTAGTAAATTTCATCCTAGTGAAAAAATGGAGACACCGAAAAAGGAGATGTAAAAAAAGTTAAAAGTTGGAGGAGTGAAGGGAAAACATTACAAAGAGAAGAGGGGAGATGAAGAAGGGGATTAAGAGAAGAGAATTGAAGACAAGCATTTTGTCTGTAGCATTTGTTATTCTTGCGATGAAACTCGGCTACCACAAGAGGTTTGATTGGTAGAAGGTGTATTTAGCCTTGAGCTTGTTTGAGACGTGGCATTATTGTGCCCAACCAATGGTTTGAACCTCGACCCCTACGTGAAAGCTCCTGACGTGGTGTTGACTTGCAAGGAAGACAATCACAAGGTGATTGGGGTAGCCAGAATGGCAATCGTCCACGTTGGAAGTCTCCTTCGAAATTCCCTGCAAGTATACTATGTGTTTGCCATCATCGTCCATGGCACCACATCTAATGTCAAAGACAATCCTCCAGCAGCTAAGCAGGTAGTAATTGTTTTGAAAAGTTAGATATTGCACCATTGCAAAGTTAGATATTATAAATGATACAAATGATTGTCCTATTTAATTTGCAATGTTTGTTGAGTATGAAATCTGTCTTAATAGCCAACAACCTAAAAGGCCTTACGGTTTTTCACTTTTGGGATTACTACAATTACATTATTAGTTGTTTTAATTTAAGATAAAATTTAACACATATTGTAAGGGTTGTTGAAAATTTGATAACTTCAAATATTGTAAACAAAATATACATTGGGTTTGCTGAAAATTCGATAACATTAAATTTTGCTAATCAAATACACATATACATTGAGAACAAAAGGGACATTAACTCCTGACACACAACGAATGAAATTTTTGTTATGTTATAAAAACAAAAACACCACAACAATATTTACAAAATTAAACTTTCCACAAAGTTCAAAGATTCAAAAGACAAAACATGTGTACATATATCCATTGGCCCAAGAACTTATATAAATATTGTTCTATTCCATAATATAAATGAAAATGCGAAGTAGAGGATAATACTAATTTATCTGAATGTTGAATCTAATACTGCACGTTTGGTATTTGGTATATATGATACTTAAGATGACGGGGATGATAATCATTTGGTTTATCATATTGATGGGATGGCACTACATTTAATGTCTAAGGCTATCCTCCAACATCTAAGCAGACAATAAAGAATTTAAAAAGAATGAGACCGTCATAGAGAAGGTGTTAGGAAAATAGTGTTTACATTATTAATATGGTTAGTATGAGTGAATAATAATTACGTGTGTAATTATTATTTAGTAAATGGTAAGTTAGTGATTTGTTATATAGTTGTTATATAAACAACTAAAATAACAAATATATTTGTTGTATGAGTTTAACCACTGGTGTATTTAACATTTGGGAGAAATACATGGGAGGAGTTGTTAAACCTATATCCTAAAATATAGGAACTATATTCCTATATATATATATGTGTGTGTGTGTGTGTGTGTGTGTGTGTGTGTGTGTGTGTGTGTGTGTGTGTGTGTGGTTTTTGTAATGTAAATGATATGGAGATTATTGAATATCATTCGTATGTCTGCAACCCTATCTGATCTCATTGTAAAATCTGCTATATACTTTTCATCTGGTATCAGAGCAAATTATGTTCATGTAATGTGGCTTAGGTGTAAAGTTGGATCATCTATTCTTTTGACGTAATTGTAGGCTTTCTGGTGATAGTCAATCAGTCTTCCACAAGTTCGAACCACCGGGAAATGCCCTCCTTACATATCTATTTGATTTTATTTGGGATCGTTGTTCCATTGAAGCAGATCCTTTGATCTAGCACTAGTCGTTAAGCATTACATTGATGCATCTCTAACATCTTTGAAGAGGGAAATTCGCTTGAATTTCACATGCACAGACTTTGTTTAAAAAAACCATAGCTTTCCACTCATTTTGTAAGGATTAGGGGAACATCCAATGTAACTGGGATGTGTCTACAATTCCAGACATGCAACAACCATTCTTGGGCGCTCCACAAAATAGCTAAGGCTCCATAGTTTTCCCCTTAATCGTCGACTTAGAGATCCAAATGCATTCCATGTACTCAGCCATGCCACATTAAGGTGTAGCTAGCTTAAGAGGTTCCCTCACTAGCTTCGGAGGTTCCTTTATTGGCTCCAGATGTTCCTTCACTAGCTTCGAAGGTTCCTTCACTAGCTTTGGAGTTGAACTTTAGAGCTCTAAAGTTGAACATCATAGCTCCAGAGATGGATATTAAAGACCTGGAGATGAATACTAGAGCTACATGGATGAGCATAACTCCAGGGGTGGTTCGAGAAACATTGCTATCTATTTTTGGAATTCATTATAAAAATAGATATTTCCATAAGTGTTTTATTATTTGTAATATAAGGAATAATCAATATTCATTTTGATTCTCAAAAAATAAAATAAGAAAGTCAGGTTAGTAGTTCGATCTAGCTGAGCTCTCTCCATATTTTGTGGAGATTGATGTTATATGTTGATAGATTGAAATGTTAGTTGATAAGATTTGATTGAGTTGTATGCCATACAATAAGGAGTTGGTTGGAAGCATGAAATTATAAATGCAGCCTCCCCCACCAATGAATATAACCTCCATTATTCTGATTAATTTATTATGAGGTTCTGTTGCATCCAATTTGTAAATAAGTCTTGATTAAAATCATCTTCTAAGGGGAATGAGCTGGCCACTCATTCCAAGGAAGATGAATCTATGTGTTTATGTTTGTTTTTTCATTCTGTAATTATATTTTTGTTGTCTTTTTTGTACCATGTAATTATTCTTTTGGTGTATAGTTTATTCCGAATGTGTAGGTGTTTTATGTGTTTATTATTTCTTTTCAATTGAAAAATTTCCTTTCCTACAAGTGTGACATTTAATTTCATACAAGCATGCCTTTCAATTCCAACAACTGTGCCTTTCAATTCCTGCAAGTGTATTTTCAATTTCTACAAGCGTGTCTTTCAATCCCTGCAAGTTTGGATTTGGTAGAAGAGAATCTTTTGTCAGATCTCTCTCTCCTATTGCGGACTACCGGGGACACCAACGCTAGATTGACATTATTTAATGATGGGGATTAATAAACCCCATCATAGACATTGGAAACAACCATGTGGAGCATGTGGATTTTGATGATCTGAAGCGGAGGATGGAAGAAGGAAAACTCATTTGTTGACTTGAGTCAGAGTGCACAATGAAGATTGTTGATCATGAAACATCCAGTTGCATCAATTGAAGGATTTCATGATGGGAACCATAGTTGCGGTGTATTATCTATATCTTCACCATTCTCCATTCAAGGGACTTGACAAGAAGTGCTCATATTCTTCAGGAAGTCATTTTCCATTCAGTCATGGCTTGGTGTCATCTTAAGAGGAGGAAGTGTTTCCATCAGAGGATTGCTATGTTTTTGCCGACGATTCTCAAGGATTGTCGATATTGTTCAATCCAAGAGGTCTCATGGTTATCAAGTTCGAGGCATGTGTGGTGTGAGTGCATTCTTCATGATGATTGCAAGGTGATTGTTTGCTCATGTGAGAGACAAGAGACCATGTTCGTGACAAGAAGTTGATTCATGCAACCTACCATTGCTAATGGAGGTGAAGAGTTGAAAGAGAGATTTCAAGACATAACAAAAGACGATCATTCCAAATAAGATGTGGAGCATCATTTCTCAGTCCTAGAAAAGTCATGCTTTGATATGAGAAGTAGTTGAGGAAGGTCCTATTCAGTTGCAACATCCATCTCTATAATGGTGTAAGAGTGGAACTTCGTCCTTGATTGTCTTCATTTGAGTACACTTTCTCTCTCTTCTTTTCTCTCTCTAGCATTCTATTTCTCCATTGAAAAGCAACTTTTGTAAAAAATGACTTGAGTAACTTAAAGTTTCTATTTCTCCGTTGAGAATGCACTTTAAGTTGAAAGGTCACTCGATAACGTGAAGAGCTATTGTTTCAACTATAAATTGTAATGTTCTCTGCATTTCAAAGCATCAATTTTTGCTCCCCCTATAGCAAGTTGTATTTCCTCTATTTCTTGCTTAATGTATTCCTCTCTTTCTCAACTCCTACTCCAATAGAGCTTTATAATCAATCCTTCTCAACCAAGGAAAGAAATAATCTTTTGATGAATATGATGCATTTACGTTGTGTTAATTGTGTTTTTTGTCTTACTTTGCATATTAGTGTCTTCCCGTTGAATCTGGAAATACTTCTGGTTTCGTAATTAAGAAACTTAGTATTTATATTTATTTCCCAAAACCCCTTTCTCCATTTCCCTTCTCTTGCTCTTACCTCACATGAAATTCTTCTTTCTATTGAGCAATCATATGAAATTGCAAATTACTTATTTATACGATGCATGCCTACTTTCCAAGTTGGATAATTATTACCCGATCTTTCATTAGCAACATTTTTTCATTTTTTATGTAGTAACATTGAGACCAGTGCCATTTCTTCTCTTCAATTTTTTTTCTAAGTCCTTTGTTGAAGCATCAATTCAAAATTCTCATGTTTATGATTTGTTGGGGATTTGGTGGGGCCTTATACCTTACCTTACCTCCTCAGGTGGCTTTTCCAACATGAAGCATGTTTTAGATCCCAATGCAAATTTGGCATTCATCTTGCATTCACATTGCCTATGCCTATACATTGTTCTTCCCATATTTGTTGTTTGTAATTTCACATTGGCCAAACATAAACAAATGCCATGAGAAAGTATCTACTTTATCTATTTTAGCAAGTACTTTGGTTTGCCATATGATCCACGCTTAGGAAGAAATGCCTTTGTACCATGTGAAGTATTGCAACAGGTTAATCATACCAAGAGAGGTTTGCACCAAGTTTAAATTACAGCCATCTGACATTATATCAATAGGAGGAGACCTTGTGGCCATCCGCAAGATTTACATGTCAGACCAGCAAGGCGTTGCAGACTCAATAATTCACATGGCTCACACCTAGTACACACTTCTTCACCGTTTTGAGCATCAAAAGTGTTTCTTGAGAACAAGGAGGCTCAACTCACCACTCAGAACCTCTCTTTCTCAGCTTCTTCATAATATTTCTGTTGGACTGTTGCTATTCATTACTCCTTTTTTATTGTCTCTCTTTTGTACTCTCTTGCGTGTGCCACTCCGCTCCCTTTATTCTTCTTTACATTGTATCTTTTGCAGTTGCATGGGCCAGTCTCGGCCTTTAGTGGACATTATATGCATCAAGTTAAACTAAATTAACTTCTAATGAATAGTTATGAGAAACAATGGCAAAAGTACTGCCAAGGCCCAGAATTAATTATTTTGCTATAGAAACCAGGACTAAATTACCAATGAATGTTGAAATCATATAATAATATTAGAATTGCAATGTGAATATACAATTTGGCATCTCAATGAAACCAGTTTTTTTTAGTTATGTTCATGCACAGAGTGTTTACGACCACAAATGCCTTACCAAACATTCTGACCATTAAGCCTTGAAACTGGCATTAAAGCAACAAGTCACTGCCAGTACACAAAAGTATTAGGGATGTTCCTTTTAAGTAACAGTAATAATCAAGCACCAAACACCTGTCCATCTGTTGAAATAACAGATAACAATTTCTTTCATCTTGGCATTCTACATTCTTCCTATCACTGAAAGTGAAAGAGCTCAGGTCACAATGGAATATACCGAACAAATGTTAAGTGAGATTTTTGTAGAAATTTCTAGCCACCATCAAACTAATCTTCTGTTAGCAGAAGGCAAATTTCTGTCTCTGTTGGCTCAATTGCAAGCAATTACAGAGACAAAGGAAAATCCCAATGGCTATGTACAGTATGTGCTGGAACTTTACAAGAATGCCAAAAGAGATGTCGTAGCCAAGGCTATAATAGTTTTCATTAATTCAAAGGATCCTCCTTTCTTCAAGACAGGACTACTGTTTGGCAGTGTAGGATATGCATCTGGCGGTGGTAATACACAATCATCACCATTAAAATACACTCTCCGAGGGAATGCCCACCCCTGTTTGAAGCTGAAGGTTTCCTTATCTTTCTTGAGTAGCAATTCAGATTGGACATTCCCCATTGGTCCAGCATGCATGAGCATTTCATTGTAGTACTTGACGCCCCAAAACAATCCGGTATCATCTGCAGAGTGAATAGATGAATAACTTTAACCATTTCAACTAAGAGCATTTGTGTAAATCAAAGTTCAGAAGCAGAGAGCAGTGCACTAACTTACTTAGAGATCCATAGGGGTTCACTGACTTGTAGTTGAAGCTGAAAATTTGGGTCAAATTGTTGAAATTTGGATGCTGAGCAACAATATTCCAATCAGTATAATTCATTCTGTAATTAAAATTTGTAACAGTGATTTTCACTCTCCAGTACTCCTTGTAGTTGAGTTTGACATGCCAATGTATTCTGATTGGGCACATGTGAGATGTGCACTGAACAAGGGGTGCATAGCTATTACTGGGTGTATTAGCTCTCACACTCTTGAGGTATTGGGAATCCTTCCTGTAATACATCACAAGATAATGGCTTAATGCGTAAGTTGTATATTCCCTAAAGAAATTGTGTTGAGAGTTAAAAAGCACTTAATAGGTGATGCATACATACTCAACACAAGTGCCTGGCTGATTGATATTGTTCTGGCAGCCACAGGTGCATACAGGGCAGGGGACAATGGTGTCATTATAGAAAGATGAGAAGGAGACACAACACATAGGGCTTCTCTGAGCCACAAACTGTGAATATGCGCAGGTCACATTCCAGGTCACTGCAAGAAAAGCAAAATACAAAATCAAATTTGGTTACATTACACCCAATTCATTAAAAGTTCAACGGATTGAAATATTGATAACATTCCCCATATCAGATTTTCAGATGTAGGACTCTACAAAATGAAAATAAGATGAACTTCACAATAAACAAGCGCTCCATCTAGCTACCCACTACTATTACCAGCAACATTGTTTCTAGGAACATAAATAATAGCAGGTCAAATAGTGTTGCTTGGAGCCACTGGATGATTGGCCTGAAAGACCGATACCTCTGTCACCACTATTTCTACTTTATTTTTAGCTTCTTTACCCAACTCTGAATTCTGTTACAGGAATTGTTTCAAGTTCCTAAACTTTTTTCTCTATGTGAATTCCAGCAATTGTGCTTGTAAGCCCATTAGACTGAAACTTACCTTGATAGAAGCTCAGTTCAGGTGTATAGCCACGTCTATGCCTTGCAGTTCGACCTCTGGAAGCTTAAGTGTTAGCTCTAACTTAATAAGCGTGCTGAAGTAAATTTTTATCATTCAAATAGATCTACCCTGTAAATTTATTATCATTGCAAAAATTTGTTATTATAACAATCACTGAGCTTTGCACCTTGTCCAGAGGGCCTATCTAAAAGAATGAACTCGACAACGGTCCTACCCCACTAACAATTCTAGAACAATCATACACTTGAGAGCTATTATAAAAAATTTCCTAGATGTGGCTTTAGGATGTACATATTCCATCAAAACAATCGTTACACACTATTGATTTTATAAAAACACCTTAGCTGCAAGAATCTCAAAGCTTAGTTGTTAGTGCAATGCAGGATATGCACCTAGTCAGAAGGCCGTGGTTTAGAGGTAAGGCTGAACAATTGCATCTTGTTCAGAGGGCCAAAGTTTAAACTCTACTTGCAAGGCTAAGTCATTGTGATGATAATGAAGTGGGCCCTGTTAGAAGCAGCACAGATCTATGTGAATGATAATGAAGTGGGTCTGGTTAAAGTGGCAAGACAGCAACAACCATGAGAATGTGGAGCAATTACAGTCGTAACGAGGTGGGTGCTGTTAAAACTCAAAATACATATGTTAATGCACACTATACTAGGAGTCTAAGACTAGCCTAGGTGCAAGTCTAGAGGGTGGCAACTGAAGGTATTGGGGATTCTAAACTTGATGTGCAATTCCACAACAAGCTGTAAGCCAAAACCAACTTATTGAAGAGATATAAATGACCATATTTTTTTTCGGTACACATTAAGTCTGATTGATGTTGTGTAAAGTTCAATCCCAAAGCTCCACCCCAGTGAGCATCCCCTGATTCAGTTGCAGCACATATCTATCAGGGGAGTGTCAAGAGGATCATTCAAGCTCACGAGAGATGGGTAAGAATAGGTGACTGCATATGAGAAACAGGTCATGGAAGGAAGCATTAGATGATACAGGCATTCAATCCACACAAATGATATGTGAAAATGTTACACTGAAAATAACTAGATTTTTCTTTTTGTTGAATTGAAAAAGAGAGGCAGTATCCTACTTGCAGCCTGTGTGTGGCGGCGGCCATCTGCACTGAGAAATTGGCTGGGCGGCACTTTCTTTGCAGGCCCACAAGTATACCCTGGCCCTGGTGACTTGAGAGTAAAGTTCTTGGGTAATCGGGACGGTCGTATTGGTGGTCCCTGAGCTTCCCACGCTGAGCTGAAATGCAGCAAGTGCTCGTGCAGGGTCCTGGCCATATGATGATATCACCCCTCCCTTGCAGCAATTGGCAATCTGCTGGTTGTACGGAACCCCTGCCAGCAAGTCTACAATGGAGGGATCCTTCTTACAACAGTGAGGAATATTGGACTTAAAACGAGAGCAATCACCTTGCTCTGTAGCCTGAGCTCCCACCATGGACCATATGACCTCCTTCTTAGCCCATGTCCACCCTAGAGTCCACCCAGGGCTTTGTATGTGTCTGTATTGTTGGTAATTCACTAAAGTCACTACAGCCTACACAAAAGAAACAAAAAATGGTGGTAATGAAGCTCTAATCCCTCCTCAAAACATTTTGAATATCTATATACATCCTCAAATCCAAGTAAAATTTCATGTCTAACGATGGCTAACAGTTATATTTTTGCATGGCTTTTTCTCAAGCAAAGCATATGAATACTCACAACATAGCCATCTGCGGTCCAGGATATAATGTCCCATTTGATTGTAATGTTACCGTTTGGGTCGAGAGGATCATATGCATCTGTACAACCACAAACACCAAGCTCTGGATTACTATTAGGCTATAAGACTTACCCAAAACATGCCTAGACCAGAAAACCTGATAAATCCCCAGACAGATTACCCAGAAGTAATCTCTTAGAAAAAAATCTATAAGAAGGAATCATACAAGAAAATAGCATATACCCATATGCATTTTCACCATCAGAACAAAAAATTGTGTAAAGGGTGTTCAAAAACATTAAGTGGCACCCAAGAAACACATTACATTTCAGTCTTATCCCCATCTCCTGCATAATGCCATAACTCTCAACTATTCAATCTTAAATACTCAAATATATGCACCTAATACATACAATCTCAAATCAAGACAATTTTCCCTTACCTTGAATCCAGACAAATTGTTTGTTTAGTACATAAAATCAGTAGAGACCATTATTGAGAAGGTTAAAAGTCGTCTCATAACTCACCTCCTGTTTGTGGTGACAACAACAGAAACAGCATGAACAGTAAGCCCAACACAAGCCCACATTTCCATTTATCCATGTCCACCATTGTAGTCTCTTCAAATGTTTCTTAACCAATAAGAAGTCAAATCCCACTAATGGCAGATTTGCAGACAGAATAAAAACCAGAGAAGGATACACCAAAATCAAACAGGGTTTAGCTTAAGTGTGAGAGGAAAATAAGCTTGAATTTGTGCATGAATTGTGCATGGCAAAGAGAGCTTTACTTATGTTTTTATTAGTTTGTCAGTGTATTAAGAATAAGAAATATGAATATATCCTCTGCAACGCGTGCAATCCATTTCATGGAAATAGTATTCCAAAATTATGTCGGACCCATTGGCGACTTATGATTTGTTGACTTAGATTGTAAAACAATTTTGTTTAGAATTTAATGTTTACCGGCTTGGGAAAGGAGAATTACAGGGGAATAAATGAATTATAAGTTTGCTAATTAGGGTTAGGTTAAGCAAGAGCATAATTATAACTTATATCCCAAGTCTCCCCTCTCCCTCTTATAATTAATTTATCAAGAGTTTTTCCCTCACTCATTCAACACCTACTCGAGGGCTTTTTCCCTTCAATGAAAGTAAAAATGATACAAATGATATCAATTTGATTTAAAAGATTAAGTCATAAATATTATGTTGACTATTTTTCATATCTTATAAATTAAATCAATAATATTTATTTTTTAAATTTTTATTAATTTTTAAAATATTTGAATATTTATTAATGGAAAAAAAGTAATATCATATTATATATATATATATATATATATATATATATATATATGCATATAATTTAGAATAGTATATTAGATTAATGTTTTATTTGAAAACAATTTTAAAATAGGTAATTTTTATCTCAACTATATAATTTAATATTAATAAATAATGTATATATACATTACATACAATTATATCAATAAAATCAATGTAAAAAATGAGTGAAGACTGAAGTAAAAAATGAAATAATATAAAATTTTGAATAATGGTAAACTACATTGATTAATAACTCATTTCCGTATTTTTATAAAAAAATTATTATTATTGACATATAGCCTAAATCTAATTACATCATAAAAATCTTTGTAAAAATATTTTAAAAATTCAATTGACTTGGTTAACAAAAATAAATAAATTATCTTATAACATTCAAATGATCAAGTCTAAAAGTTCAAATTACCTTGTTACAATCAAATAAATATTAAATTAAAGATTGTACATTTCAACACCAACTCCTAACTAATTGAATTGGTCTCTACCTCTTAATCTCAAATAAAAGAATATTCAATATTTAAAAATAAAAATTATTCTCCAAACTATTGAACTACAAATAATCCATAACATAAACAAAAATATCAATATATTTATAATTCAATATTCTAAATCCAAAAGAGAGTATATCTTTTTAAAAATAGAATATAAATTCTGATGCTAGAATATAGCACAAAAGTTAAGCCCAACCAGTGTTGGATTTTGCAAGGCATTTAGGCGTTTTTAGTCATTTTAGACGTTAAAATATGTAAAATGACATGTATATTCAAAATTTGACCGTCATATATATATGTGTGTGTGTGTGTGTGTGTGTGTTACAATCAAATAAATATTAAATTAAAGATTGTACATTTCAACACCATCTCCTAACTAATTGAATTGGTCTCTACCTCTTAATCTTAAATAAAAGAATATTCAATATTTAAAAATAAAAATTATTCTCCAAACAATTGAACTACAAATAATCCATAACATAAACAAAAATATCAATATATTTATAATTCAATATTCTAAATCCAAAAGAGAGTATATCTTTTTAAAAATAGAATATAAATTCTGATGCTAGAATATAGCACAAAGTTAAGCCCAACCAGTGTTGGATTTTGCAAGGCATTAGGCGTTTTTAGTCATTTTAGACGTTAAAATATGTAAAATGACATGTATATTCAAAATTTGACCGTCATATATATATGTGTGTGTGTGTGTGTGTGTGTGTGTGTTACAATCAAATAAATATTAATTAAAGATTGTACATTTCAACACCAAACTCCTAACTAATTGAATTGGTCTCTACCTCTTAATCTTAAATAAAAGAATATTCAATATTTAAAAATAAAAATTATTCTCCAAACTATGAACTACAAATAATCCATAACATAAACAAAAATATCAATATATTATAATTCAATATTCTAAATCCAAAAGAGAGTATATCTTTTTAAAAATAGAATATAAATTCTGATGCTAGAATATAGCACAAAGTTAAGCCCAACCAGTGTTGGATTTTGCAAGGCATTAGGCGTTTTTAGTCATTTTAGACGTTAAAATATGTAAAATGACATGTATATTCAAAATTTGACCGTCATATATATATGTGTGTGTGTGTGTGTGTGTGTGTCATTGAACTACAAATAATCCATAACATAAACAAAAATATCAATATATTTATAATTCAATATTCTAAATCAAAAGAGAGTATATCTTTTAAAAATAGAATATAAATTCCGATTGCTAGAATATAGCACAAAAAGTTAAGCCCAACCAGCTGTGATTTTGCAAGGCATTTAGGCGTTTTAGTCATTTTCTGACGTTAAAATATAGCGATGATTAAATTATGACCTTATGATTGACAGGTAAATATATAATTTAAATGTAAAAATGACATGTATATTCAAAATTTGACCGTCATATATATTACAAAAATAAATATTATTAACACATACACTACACATTATAAATTTATGAGATTCATGACAAATATAACATAAATGAAAATGGAAATTTTGGAATGTAAATTTAAAAAATACTAATAAAATTATCTCAATGTCTTATTACTAAAATATAAACATAATCATATCTCATTGACAAAATAGAACATCTATTAATTTTGATTTTTAATTAGTTTATTTTGTTTTATTTCTTTTTTAGTTTTATATGATTTATTGTTTAGCTTTTATTTATTGATTTTGATTTGTAATTGGTTTTTTTATTTGTTTGATTATTACAAATAAATAGTAAATACTGGACTTGATGCATTGGGTTCGGGATTTTGCAAGAACATTGAAATTTGAAGATTGAACTTGCCTAGAAGTTGGAATTTTGAAGAACTCAATTTCTATAGAATTATGAGTCATTTCTATCATTTTCTTCAAAAAAAAAAAATTTAATGTAATTTGAAATTCGATTTTAAAATTCTCGTAAACTTTAATGATATTTATGGATCTCTAAATTAATTAGTGCAACATCAAATTTTATGAGAAAATATGAATATGTAAAAAAACTAGGAAATTGATTATTCCAATATATAATCCAGAATTAAATAAAAGTCAATAACTATGTGGGAATATTTTAAAAATCAACATCCACATAAAATTTAACTTAATTTATGTGTTTTATAATTTGTTTAAAAAACAAATTTAACGTACATTTTAAATTTTAAACGTCAAATGACATCCATATAATTTCTTAGACCGTCAAATAATTTTATTGTGACGTATAACATTGAACGTCAAATTCCAGCACTGACTGCCCAACATGCACCCAAATTTCCATTTATCCATTCTGAGATTTTTTCCCCGTTTCCTGCGACTGCAAGTAGAAATGCACACGGTTTAAGTAGGCATTAGCTGTTATCGCAGTGACCCGCCGCTTTTTCTTAATGGCGGCGCGTGGGTCCCGCAAATCCACACGCGTTTTTTAGTGGCGTTTTTTCTGTTATGGAAACGTGGGTTCCAGCTGGGCAGGATGCGGTGGATTTGAGCAAATGGCAACGCGTCGATGACAGGCTGTCACCCGGTATGCATTTTTTTGGATTTACAGTGCATTTTCCTTGAGAAAAAGTCTTCCCTACGTAACGAGCTCGAGTTTGATTACGATTTACGAGTCATGACCATTTTCTCACCTCCTTAGCTTTTTTTTTTAAAACCCCGTTTACAAATAATTGAGATTTTAGTGGGTACTTATCTTCATCCATTGCTGTCTTCTTATTGTAATTTCAAAAACGTCACACCTACAAAATTTAAAAATACAAGTCAAGTTGTCGTCTCCAAATAAGCTCCATTTTAAACCCAAAAAAGGAAAAAATTGTATGATGGAGACATACTTAGCATTTTCTTGTTATGAATAAATGGAATATCAAACTCAAACATCACACTTATAAAAATAGCAATATCATCATAAACCGGGCTATGATATTTATTCAATTACATAAACCAATCACATTTTCATTTTAAAAGTATCTGAAATATCATATTAAATAGATTCATTTGTATGCCCCTAAACCAAATTTTACGACTAATTATTATAAAATTTACCTTTTTGTCATTTATTTGTATTGGTATTTGCTTGCTTTTTTTTTTATTGCCTTAAAATATTTATGAAATAAGGGAATGGTCAAGTTGAGGTTATTATTGAACATAACGATTATATATATATATATATTATTTTTTTATTTTTTTGAAATATTTATATTTTATGTGTATATTGTACAGGTTTCAAAGATGACTATGGAGCTACTCCCTACTCTCTTGTACATGGTGCACAAGCAATATTAGCTTTAGAAATTGTGATGCCTTCTCTTTATCAAAGACAACGAATGTCGAGAAAACAATTGCATCAACTAAAAATGTTGCATACAACAACACATGTTCATGGTATTGAACACTTGAGAGTTTATCAAAATCACCTTAAAATAAAATACATGGGAAAATTTTATCTAAAGAATTCATTATTGGTCATGTTGGCTCCCAAAATGTCACCAGGCATTTTGGGTGCCTTGAGGTATGTTTGAAATCCTCATCCACCTGATTACACTTGTGGTATTACATTTCTACTCTATACATTAGTAGGTCTTTGACATTGGCAGAAGCGTCTATCCAGGTATTCTTTGAACCATTGCCATGATTGTGGGAGGAGGGCCCTTATAAGCATATTGAAGCCGATGAGTTGACATGTGACATTGGGTAGTGCACAAAAAATAGTTAAATTAATGTGTTCGCACATTGACACCTTTTGAATCATAATCTCTTGTGCATGTATGACATGTAACCATTATAAGGAGAATGAGACTAAATATTGTAGACACTCAAATTTGGCAATCTTTCCTTTGACATTGTTGATCTTGATATTACACACTTGCATGGACAAATGCACTCTCCTCACTCTTGCTTAACACACCCTAATAACACTTTATGCACTTGCTTATCTTTGCACACCTCTTTGTCATTAGTATATGAAGTTTAATTGTATAAAATACATTTGGAAACATCCATGCTTAGGCCCATGAAGTCAAAACACACTTTTCTCCCTCCGGTCCAAAAATATCGGTTTCAGTCAAGATGTAGAATTATACCTTGACCCTATTATACGGTTTTAAACTAACATGTTTTGAGTTAATTATTTCAATTCTATAACATTCTTGTGAATAAATATCCCCCCTTGGTCGGCCTTTCATGACCTAACAACCTTCATAAGCATATATAAGCAAGTAAATCATACCTCGTTTAGAGACCTGACACTTTATGAACTCCCCATGTAAAAGTAAGCAATAAAGGCACTCAAAGCTCCATAAACTATGAAATAACTCATGCACATCTATTCAGGCAACACACTCTATTGGTTTGAAGTTTCCTCCCAAGTATAGGAGTCTCCTTCTTCATCCTACAAGCAAGCAAAGTGACCCTTCCCAAGTATTTGAGCAAGTGTGAAACTCAAGTGAAGCTTTGTCAAAACATGATTGTCAAGTCTGATTGCACTACGATAGATATCACATGCTAGGAGAATGACATGTGGTTTGATCCCTTTTCGGAACCCACCTAACTTTGTTTTTCCTTTTTGCACTACAAGAGTTTTAGGGTTTGAGCAAAGTTTACAAAACCATTCTGAAGGTGAGAAAAGAATACCGACACATAGTGACACACATTTCTAGGTAGGAAAAGCACTCAGGAAGTTGCAGACCCAAATTCCAAGTAGGTCCAAGATCATATAGAAGGGTCAGGACCATACAGACAATTTGGACTGAGTTATACCATTTTGACCAGGCTTAGCTTCAGGGTATAGTTTTAGCAACGAAGCATTTCCAGTTCCAAATTTGCATGTTCTTGTACTCAGACCACCCAGCCTCTTCCAGATCCACACATAATTAGCTAAGTGCACTCTTTTCCTCTTTTTTGATAGTTTTTAGATCAATTGTCACTTTGAAAAGCATTATTTTGATTTGTGTAATTAATGTTGGAAGTTAATTAAATAAAAATATCTACTTGTAACATTATTCATCCTTTTTATTATTAAATTAAAAAGGGTGAGATTCACTTCTCAAAAAAGTGATATCAAATATACAGTTCTAGACACCTACATTTGGTAATCAATCACTTGATAATGTCAATATTAGTTGAATCCTTGAATCGTGACTCGTACACATATTCTAAGCTTAATTGTTATATCCCTATTTGTATTGGAAGCCTTCCTCTTCCTATTGCATTTCTCAATTGCTCATAGATACAACTATCATCAATCCAAAGCAATCTATCAATTATAATTATCATGCATAGAGATTTCTAACCTTACACACCCTTCTTAGACCAGAACGCCAAACAATTTTCTCTAAAACTAGCAGTTTCGTCTCTGCCTCTCCAACAATCATTTTCTCATTTTGGTATCCTCATGGGTCGCCCCTAATTCACAACTACACCTCCTTAATGCACAATTACACCCATGGAACCTTGTATAAACAATTCAAACACACTCATTTGCTCACCTAGCAATTAAAATCACTCCTTAAGCAACTATCTTTCAAAAGATACTCAAATATCTCCTAAATTTCCCTAAAGAAACAACAACACACATTAGGAATAACCCCCACATAGGTTTAAAGCACTCCAAACTAAGTTCTAGATTCAAGTTACCCAAGACAAATACCATCAAATCCAAGTCAGGTCCTACAAGCAAGCTATTATAGTCATTAGTAAGTGATCACATTGTCAAATGTAGTTTCATCTATACAAATATCACATCTCTAGATAGATAACTATAAGTAGTTTGAGGCTTATTTAGAGTAGAGCCAATGTAGGAAGTGTACACATTGCACTTCAAACCAAACATTAGCCATTTTGTAGGGGTTTCAACTATGGTTAGGGTTTTGGGTCTTTTAGTTGATTTCAAAGGGTTTCACACATTTAGAAGACCTAATTTATTGCAACAACTCTTGACCTTTTGTCGTGACTAGCATATGTCACATTTCTTGTATAATTGTATGGCTAGATTACATGTATGCTTGATTGCATATGTTCTTGTCTGGTTTCTATACATGTTTTCAATATGCTTGTTACTTATTTGTTATCTTTGTGTGATATGGTTTATACCATGCACTCCCTTGCGGGAACAAGATCTCGATATTGGGCACCTGATTGTTGAGTTGTGGAGCTTAATTGCTTCACTTGGCATGCTTTTACAGAACTTGGTAGAAAACACAGTAACCAGGGTCGGTCATCCAGGGACCGATATTAGTCAGACAAGGAAGAACCGGTATCGGTTAAGGCTAACCGACATCGGTTTCCTTTGCGCGACTACTATAATGAAGTTACGGAAATTATATCTATCTTTAGTTGTAAAGTGAATCTAATGGTTGCAATTTCATAGCTAAAGTGCCATAAGATTGTAGATGCATATATAAGCATAAAGCTGGGGTTAGGAGAGATAGAACTCATTTGAGGATTAAGAGAAGTTTCTTTTAGAGAGAAAAAGAGAAATTTGTGGAGAAGAAAGTACATGACATCCAAGAAGGTGTGGAAGATTGCAAATCTTCATTGTATTTCCTCTGTGATAATAAATTGGTTGTTTCTTTATGGACGTAGCCCACACTTGGTGAACCATGTTAAATCTTGTGTATTGTTCTTCTTGTTTATTTCCATATTGATTGCTTATATGTTTAGATCTAAATAATATATATGTACAACAGGTGTGTTAACCTCAACAACTGGTATCATAGCTTTTTTTTTTAGGGTTGTGTGTGTTGACAGATTTACTCACAAAGGGATTTCTGATTGAGTGGGAGCAAAGCAATGGGAGAAGAAAGCAAACTCATAGTAGAGAAATTTTATGGTCGTGATTATCTATTATGGAAGATGAAAGTGGAGGATTATCTGTATTAGAAAGATCTATACTTACTGTTGGATGAGAAGACTAGAAATCTTGATAGAAAGGCTCTGGGATCTATAAGATTGAGCCTGAAAATATATGTGGCTTTGAATATTACCGAAGCAGGATCTACGGTAGAGTTGAAGAAAATATTTAGCAAATCTATATGAAAAACCTAGTGCTTAAAATAAAGTTTATTTGATGAAAAAAATGTTTAATTTAAAGATGCAAGAAGGTGGATTTGCATCCAGTCATTTGAATGATTTCCAGTCTATTGTAAATCAATTAAAATTAGTTAGTATTATGTTTGATGATGAAGTGAAAGCACTTTTATTATTATGTTCTTTTCCAAATAATTGGGATAACTTGGTCATGGTTGTTAGTAATACACCATCTGCTACTAATGTTTTAAAGTTTGATGATGTGGTTAGTATAATCATGAATGAAGAAATACACAGGAAAAGTATAGGAGAATCATCCTCTAGGAATGTTTTGAATGTAGAAAAAAAGGGAAGGTAGAAGGAGATATCCAAGAGAAAGAATAATGGGAAATCAAAGTCTAAGAATGACAAATCTAAATCTAGAGGTAGAGGAATTACCTGTTAGAAATTTGGAAAGAAAGGACATGCAAATAAGGATTGTTGGTTGAAGGAAAACAAAGAGAATGTACCAGACAAATGTTAAGAAATAAATATTGCTGTAAAAGAGGTCATGCAAGATGCCCTAATTATCTCCTTGGATAATAAAATTGAATCATGGGTTTTAGATTTAGGAGCCTCTTTCCATGCAACCCCTAATAAGGGTTATTTCAGAAATTATGTCCAGGGTAATTTTGGGCATGTTTATTTAGGAGATGATGAACCATACAATATTAATGGTAAAGGTGAAGTTCATCTTAAATTGTAGAATATCAATACATGGATATTGAAAGATGTGAGGCATTTTTCAATCCTCAAAAGAAATATAATTTCTATAGGACAATTGTGTGAAACTGGTTATATGGTTACACCTCACAACCGAATCTTGGAAAGGTTAACAAGGGATATGTTGTTATAGCAAGAGGAAAAAAGGTAGGATCATTGTATTTATCTGTCTGTATTACTGATTCATTTTCTGTTCTATCTACTTCAGATTTAGATACAAGCATGTGGCACAATCAGCTAGGCCATATGAGTGAAAAGTGAATGAAGATCTTAAAGGCAAAGGGGAAGTTATCAGATCTAAAACGTGTGGATCTTGATTTCTGTGAGCATTGTATTTTTGGAAAGTAGAAGAGAATGAGATTTCTCAAAGTTGGGGAAACAAAGAAAAAGCATAAATTTCAGCTTGAACACTCATATGTGTGGGGATCAACCCAGGTAGCTTTTCATGGAGGATCCCAATACTATGTTACTTTCATTAATGGTGCCAGAAGAAAGGTATGGGTTTATTGTATTAATCCTAAATCTGATGTTTTTAAAACTTTTAAAAGATGGAAATACCGTTATGTAAAATGAATTAAATTCAAATTTAAAGTTCCTTAGATCCTGACAATGGTGGTGACTACTACAGCAAGGCTTTCAATAATTACAGTTCAATAAATGGAATACGTAGGGAAAGGACTGTTCTTAGAACACCACATGAGAATGGTGTTGCAGAAATAATGAACAAGATAATCATGGAACATGCTAAAAGCATGAGCATACTTGTTAGATTGCCCTTATACAGTTTTAGGCGGAAGTAGCAGACACGACGGTTTATTTAATTAACCGTGGACCTTCAAGTACACTAGATGGTGGAATGTCAGAAGAAGCTTGGACTAGAAAAAGAGGTAAATATTTATTTTCTTAGAATAGTTGGTTCATTAGCTTTTGTGCATATTGATAAAGAAAATAGAATGAAATTAGATGCTCAATCCAAAATATGTAATTTCATTGGTTAAGGATCTAGTGATTTTAGATTCTGGTTTTGGGATTTAGAAGGTTCTAAGATAATTAGGGGTCGTGACATTGATTGGAATGAAAAGAGAATGTATAGGGATCAAGTTTTGCTACCCAAAGGTGAAGCTGGTGGAGAAGTTTGTGGATGAAAATAAACTCTCAGAATTTAAAAATTAACACATACAAGTTTGCACAGTAATCTAGTATTGGTTTACCCTTGACCGGTATTGGTCTCACCGTACCGACGTTGGTTATAGAAGAGACATACCGAACTGGCATCGGTTAGCTGAACTAGCGTTGACAGAAGGTCAGCAGTGTCGATCGTTATCATAAGTAGATACAAATCTACAGGATGAGAAAATTGAGCCTCTAGCACCCCAAATCTGAGTAAGAAGGTCACAAAGGGTAAGAAGATCTCGAGAAAAAAATTCACCTTCCTTGTCTTATTTATTATTTATTGACTAGTGGTGAACCAGAAATCTTTGAAGAAGCATTGCAGGATAAAGCCCACAAGTAGTGGGAGTACGACATGAATGAGGAGATGGATTCTTTATAGAAGAAACCAGACATGGAATTTGGTTAAGTTGCTAGCAGGTAAAAGAGCATTATAGAACAAGTGGGTTTATAGAATCAAGGAAGAAGAGGGTGGACAGAAGAGATACAAGGTAAGGCTTGTAGTAAAGGGATTTGCACACGTAAAGCAGGTATTGACTTTTGTGAAATCTTTTCTAATGTTGTTAAGATGACTTCTATTTGTACTATATTGAGTTTAGTTAACAGTACAGGATTTGTATTTAGAGAAACTTGATGTCAAGAACAATGGAATTTATTTATGGTGATTTAGAGGAAGATATTTATTATGAATCAGTCCGCTTGGGTATGAAGTCAAGGGTAAGGAGAAACCCCTTTGTTGGTATGTTATTGAAAAAGAGCCTTATATGGGCTCAAGTATAAGCTCCAAGGCAATGGTATATGAGGTTTGATAGTTTTATGCATGAGCATGGTTATTTGAGATGTAAATCTAAGACCATTGTGTTTATTTACTAAAAAGCTTGAAAATGAGAGCTATATTATTTTAAATGTAGCAAGCTATATGTGGATGATATGCTTATTGCAAGGATCTAGTATGCAGGACATTGGTGAGCTTAAAGAAAAACTAGGCTCACACATTTGATCAATGAAAAATTTGGAAGCTGGAAAGAGAATCCTTGGATATGTAAGTTCACAGAGACAGGAAGAACTAATGAAGTTGTCAATTTTTCTCATATGAGCATTATATCAATAAGGTGTTGGAAAGGTTTAATTTGCAAAATTCAAAACATTGGTAAGTACTACATATGGTTGGACTCTTCAAATTGAGGCAAATATCAGTGTCTTACATTGCATATGAGGAGGTTGAGTACATATCATGAGTTCTGGGATATGCTTCAGCAGTTAGGAGCTTGATGGATGGCTATGGTTTGTACCAGACCATACATTACATAGGTAGTAGGAGATTATGAAAATATTTATGGCTAATCCAGGTAAAGAGCATTGGAAAGCAGTCTAATGGATTCTCAGGTATTTGAGAGGGACATTTAGGCATGCAGTTATCGTGTATGGAGGGTCAGATACTTATTTACATGGCTATGTGGATTTAGACATGGCTAGTGATTTGGATGGGAGGAGGAGCACCACTAGATATGTTTTCACAGTAGGTGGCATGACTTATTTAGCTAGATTTCTAGATTGGCTAGAAGGTTCTGGCCATGTCTACTACAGAAGTTGAGTATGTTGGACCTATAGAAATCTAGCAAAGAGATGATATGGATGAGCAGGTTCATGGAAGAGTTGGGAAAGGAGATTAAGAGGATTATAGATTCCTACACTGGTATTCAAAGTGAAATTCATCTGGACAAAGAACTCGACATTTCATTCTATGAATGAAATACATTCATATTGAGATATCACTTCATACAAAAGGTATTGCTTGGAGGATGAGTAGCTGAAGTTGGAGAAAATTCATACAAATGAGAACCCTGCAGATATGCCTAATGAAGTTGTTGGCAAAGAAGAAGTTTGAGCTAAACTCCACTTATGTTGGTCTTCAAGTTTAAGACTTGACAAGGGAGAAACGTGCCAAGGAAAGGATCAGAGGAAGGATTTTTATGATACAGTGCAACAATTTATCTCCAAGTGGGAGATTGTTGAGTTGTGGAGCTTAATTTCTTCATTGGCATGTTTTTACAGACTTGTTGGAATACACAGTGAACCGGTGTTGGTTGACAAACTAACGTTAGTCACCCATGGACCGGTATCAGTTAAGGCAAGAAGGAACTGACTATCAGTTAAGTCTAATCCAGAATCAGATTGCATGTGCGTGACTGGCTATGATTAAGTTGCGGTGAATTAGATCTATCTTTGGTTGTAAAGTGAATCTAATCGAGTTGTAATTGCATATCTAAAGTGTCCCTAAGATTGTAGATGCATATATAAGCATAAAGCTAGGGTTTAGAAGATGAGAGAATTCATGTTGAGAATTAAGAGAAGTTTCTTTTAGAGAGAAAAATGGAGAAATTTGTAGAGAAGAAAGTACAATGACATCCAAGAAAGTGTGGAACATTGTAAATCTTCATTGTATTTCCTTTGTGATAATAAATTGGTTGTTTCTTTGTGGACAGTTAGCTTGTCTGATACGTGGCGTGTACTGGACACTTGAGAGATCTTGTATATTGTTTCTTCTTGTTTATTTCGCTATTGATTGCTTAGATGCTTAGACCCTTTCCACATATTTACATGCCATGTTATGGATAATAACATCCCTCCATGTGAATCAATTTTGATGATTAGACAAATTTGATATGGATATACATTATTTATTTTTAGTCAAGCATTCTATTTGCACATATCACTTGCCTCAAAAGAGGGGAATATCAGGGGCGTTTATCACATAGATATTTATGCACATTTGGTAAATAAACATAATTTAAAACTTGAGAACATAATGACATGGGGTACATATACTAAATAATAGAATTAAAAATAGAGCAGGAATAAATTTACATATGGAAAAAAACATCCAATAAGGAAGAAACTACTAGATGTTATGGTCCATGATAGAATTTTTTTTTTCAAGGAGGAATATTTTAGATAAATTACAAAAAAAATTAGATTTTCACAGGAAGTTAGAGGTTTCTGATATAGGTTTCGGAACAAATTACATAGTTCAGGGTCTATTTCATTTCAATACAAAATGTGGGGGGTTTGAGCACATTAATATTTTTTGGCACTACATGACTCACGTGCACTACATGTTTCTATAGTCAATATTGCATATTTGGGACTCACAATTACATCACACATTAGGGGCATGAGACTAGTCATCCCCTTTCAAATTAATGTTATTTTAAAATTGGGCCTAGATTTTTCTGTAGTATTGTGATCCATGGGATTAGAATATATCAAGGTGACTAAAAAACCATATGGCAACATTTCTACTATCGAGGTTCTTGGGACAAAAGTCCTATAACAACTTTTGGTTTTGGATCAAATGACACTCAATTTTTTGTGGCCTTGGCATATCCTTCAACAAAATTGGGGATTAGTCACCTCTAATCCTTTGGTAGCTTAGTTCCAATCCAAATCTCTAAGTTTTACAAATTTGGGAGTATTCCTTATATGTTTAAATCTCTTTGCTTTACTACTCACGAATTTCATTTTAAAGTTACAAATATATATATATCTAAATTTGAATTATAGTTCAATTTATTTCATGGACATTGAGAACACTTTTCATTGTATGTTTCATCATAGAGATGTCCCAACCTCACTTGGATACTTGGTACTCAGTCCTCCTATGGTGGAGTGAAACTTATGATATTTATTTCTCCTATGGTGGAGAGACATTTCACACTTTTCTTAAGATAATCAAGATAATTAAAAATTTCTTCTAACTGTCTGGTCTTTTCTTGTCTAAAAACAACAATTTTTATTTATTTATTATATTTTTGTTTGTTTCATGGTTCTAATTAGGCTACAATCTCACTTTCATAATCTTTCAAGTATAACAGAATCACTTAAGTCCCATATTCAAAACATCCCAAACATGAAAAATCTTCCCTTAGAAATAGATCTAGAGCCTTTGCATTTTCCCAATACTCAATCTACGACATCATAAGTTCCCTATCTTAATCCTCCAAGGTTCTTCGAAAGTGATGATCCAGTATTTACATAAATGTTAGACACAAATCTGATTTCCCTTTCTAGGTATCATTCTTCCAAGGGAATATGTGTCACATGTTTCCCCCATCCATAGTATGGTCCAATCTTAAGAAACCACTTGCTATTATTTTTTATTTTACAATCCTGATTATATACTCGTCATAGAGTGAATCACCTCTTATGCCCCAACTAGTGATGTAGATACATTAACACCCCGCTTCATTTACTACCATTACTAGTTTAGATCTTAGTTCTATCTCATCACAATACATGTCTAACTAACAACCATCTACTTTATCATCTCCCTTGTCAATATTTTCAGTCATAAAAACTCACACTATGACCTCCTCATCCATATGTGTGTATTTTCCACATCATTAGGTGAGTCATCTCACTTAGGTGAGATCGTAGGTCCACATGTCATTTAGGGGTCATTATGAGATTCCCTTACGCGTCAGTGCATCATATGTGTCATTGGGAGTTACACTTCTATTATGGGAATGTAACTCCCCCTCTCTACTCGAGTTGTCATGATTGCAGCACTGGGGGTTACTCAACACCTCCTATATGTACACCCTTTTGGATCTATGAGATAGAGGAGAGTTTTATGGCTTAACCAACCATTCTGAATCTGTTTGTCAAATCTTTGCATGCACATTCGGTTGATGCTCGCTCCTCTCGAGATATCTTCACGTTGTCGTTCGCAACATCCGTTGATGTGCACACATCCCTCGTGATCCTTGCTTGTGGTTTTTCAAACCCTCTTTCATGGTATCAGAGCGGATCTTGTGGATCTGTGCACTCATCAGCATTTCTATGTGTTTCTTCCAGCTTCCGACATGATATTTAGAATCTCGTTTTGTGTACATCATAATGGATATTCTTGAACTGTGCATTTACTTGCATTGATTTTGGGGCTTTCAGATTCCTTGTTGGGGTTGCTTGTTCATGTTTTTGGGTATTCGTAAAATCCTACAGGGTTACATGTGTGTTTTTTAGAGCTTTTTATCGTAAGCAGAACCGCAATACAATCAGGTTTCAAATATGGTTCAGTGATGTTTTACATGACTAGGACCTTATGCTACAGGATTGAAGTCCTTAGTTGGTCCTACATCTTCCTTCGATCATCCTGCATGCTCTTGCTTCCACAACTGGTGCATGCTCAACCTTATCACTTCATTCACTATATCTCTGCATAACTCCCCAGCTCCTTTTTTGGGATTTTCATCATGGTTTGATTGGTGATTGAATCTATATTGGACATCTCCAGGAGATTCAACTCTACTTGGTTCATGCATTGATCTCCGTCGTGTTTCACCCTATTCATTGGCAATATGCTTTTTGCTCCTTTACATGCTTTGTTCTGGGTTGAACATTGTTACCTTGGCTCTGTTTGGATCAATTTCACCTACTGGAAAAATACTTACTCATGCCTCTGTCACTTATACCCCTGTCAGCATATGACAAGGTTAGTTTAGGCATTTAAAACTATGTTTGCTTAACCTTTTCAAATTGTTGCTGTGACTGTGCTGCTCAATCTAGCTTGACTGAGTTTGCTCACTGCCCGTTTACACTTCCAGATGTTCCATTCCATGATCTTTTGTTTCTCTCATTTTGGTTTTCTAGTGATCCATGCACAGCCCCAACTCCTGCAACCTGTGTATTGTTTAATCTTGTGACTCTGTTGTTATTCTTCCTCTGCGCATTGCATCTGGAATCCATCTTCCAACAGTTACACAGTGCTCTAATTCAAACGGCTAATTGGTTGCTACAGCCTTAACACGTGGCATCTTTACTTGTAACTTGTTTGTTTTGGCACGTGGATTTCCTTTGCTACAACCATTTTGCAAGGTGATCCTCCACTCCTACACCAACCTACTCTTGGCACCAAAACTACAAAACTACATTTGGTTCAACCTGCTCTAGTGCCCCACACATGCTCTTAACTCTACCTTGTCATTACATGGTTGCACACAGTGGATTGCCAATCACACAACAAGTCAGACACACCTGCAGTATGTCTCTGAACTCGTTTTGATAGCTCGTAGCAGCCTCCAAACAGCTCCATTCTTTTCACATTTTCCTTTCATCTTCAGCTTTTCAAGAGTATTCAACATGGGCCCCCTCTCATTTCCACCTTTTTTTTAATGTTTTAAGGTGTAAAAAAGAAAAACATTTTCTTGGAATTGTAAAAGTTTGGGTTATTCTGGCTTGTATTTATCAACCCTGATCCTACGCTTGTCAAAGACGGATTGTCCGGGGTTGGCAGGAGGCTAACCCTCCCTCACACACTCAAAACTAAACCCTTGCTAAAATTCCACGTCATTTCCAACGAGTACTTTTCACACAATAAATTTCCTTTGCACCCATCTTAGTCTACTTTTCACCTTAAATGCGTTTGCAAGATCTAGTGTATTTTTCCATCAGTTGAGCTCCCCCTTTTAATGCTAATCCAACTTTTGACTTAAAATGCTCATACTTAGGCCTTCCTTGGTCAAAATTGCATGATGTTTCACACTTTACATGATGGCATTGTCCAATTTTGTAAACACACTACTTTTATAAAGTACCACATTCTAGGGGGTTGCTTGTACTCTTGGGACTATTTGTACGCAGTTCATGCATTATCGGCTAAGTTCTGGCGTCTTGATTTTTCATGCATCTTGCATCTTACCTTCATCATGGAGAGTGCTCTTTCCAGATGTGAGTGTTGTAGGATCACCTTACAGCCTCCACCACTTCTCACCGGGAGAGAGACCTATTCAGCTTGGCATGCTTCTATGGAACGTTACTTCGCCCAACAGGGTCTTTTTGACTGACATTCTTGCTTGTGGAAGTTCCTGCACCCACTGATCATCATCATCTAGAGGACTTCCTCTTACACTTGTGACCATGTCTTTGGTCACATGATGATACATGTCTCATCCCATTCTCTCTGGTTTCATGTGCACAGACTCAAATCCCTACCTCATCATGCCTGGAGCATTCTTCAGTCCTTCTATAGAGACCCTTCACATACTACCTTCATTGTTTCTGCTGCTAATTTCAGTTGTTCTCCTCCATTTCTTTTTGTGATGACAAGTTACACTGACATAGGCTTTCTTGGTTCTACTTCTGATGATGAGGATTGTGTATCCCAGTTCTGATGTGGAGAGTACTACAAAGGACTCTTCTCCTCTTTCTCTCACTATTCCAGAGAGTGTTGACACTTCCCACATCTCATCAGATATCAAGCAGTCCCCTTCTCAGTCTCATATATTCATCACACCCACCTCCTTTCCACTTCTAGTGTGCAAGGCACTTTTCCACTCCTCTACCTTCATTGGATGACTCATACCTATCTGACATCACTCTTCTAGTTTGTTGAGCCCCCTCATTGGGACGAGTATCTTCCTAACCTTAGTCATCTTTTCGTAGAGTCCACTTGTGATGCATCTACAGATTCCTCATCCTTCTACAGGTGTTTCAGAGGAGTTCATCATCTCCATTGTTAGGAGTGCCCCTTTTGGGACTCTTACCACTTCCACTTTTCCGGAGACCTTCATTGATCCACCCTCAGCTGTGGATCCATTTTCTATTGTGGAGGATATTGAGTTCCCTTCACATCACTTGGACATCCTTTCTGTGGGTGTTCCTTCTTCACACTCTGATAGTTCTACACACGTGGCATTACCTTCGGTTCCTTGGCACTCACTTATTAGACCTATGTCACACTTCTATGGACCAGACTCAGAGTTCTTTGTGTTGTTGCCTTCAGTTTCCTATGTGGAGTGGGTGGAATTTCAACACATCATTTCTATCCTTCCTAAGGGCAGGCACACAGTTCGTTGTGGGTGGCTCTTCTTTAATCCAAAGGCAGAGGATCTCGTCATCGACATTCCTCTGGGAGACCTCCTAGAGCTACAGAGTTCAGATCCATCCATGGCATCTTCTGCATTCCTCTCATCTCCCTCTTCTTCTCTCTTCTTCTTCTTTTCGATAAATTTCCTCTTTGTACATGGGTACCTTATTTAGGCTCATCTAGAGCTAGGATCCATTTTTGGCATCTTTCTTAGATTAGAGAGTGTTTTGTTCTCTTGTGGTGGATATTTTTCCCACTGGGTTTTCCTTCACTACTTGGGACCTTTTCTTGTACATGGGTACCTCATTAGGAAGCTTTGTGTCAGGACCCATTTCTCATTTCTATGACTTTCCACCTCATCCTAAGTTACGATGAAGGGGGGGTGTTGGTGTATGTATTTTCCACATCATTAGGTGAGCCATCTCACTTAGGTGAGATCATAGGTCCACGTGTCATTTAGGGGTCATTATGAGATTCCCTTACACGTGAATGCGTCATCATGTTAGTGCGTCAGTGCGTCATATAAGTCATTGGGAGTTACACTTCTATTCTAGGAATGTAACTCGCCCTCTCTACTTGAGTTGTCATGATTGCAGCACTAGGGCCTACTCAGCACCTCCTATATGCACACGTCTTTTGATCTATGAGATAGAGGAGATTTTTATGGCTTAACCAGGTTCTTCCCATTTGTCAAATATTTACATGCACATTCGGTTGATGCTCTCTCCTCCCGAAATCTCTTCACGCTATTGTTTGCATGTCCATTGATGTGCACGTTGTCCCTCGTGATCCTCGCTTGATAGATCTCATACCTCTAAGTAGTAAGGTGCATGATATTTATTAGGAAATTAGGATTAGTGTGTCCCACAACCTAGCAATCTAGGCATCATATCCATCTATGCTTCTCTTATGCACCATTGGTTGTGAGTAACTGAAAGTACTCAACCATTTGGAGATTTAGGATTATAACAAGGGGCCTACTCTAGTATCCATACTTCCTAATACCTTTACATGGGGTAGCATGGATCCAAAATTGTGTTCATTTATAATATGCACCTATAATGTGTAAGAAATTTTCCGAAAAACCATTACACATGCTAGAAAATTTAAATCTCATAATAAAACATTAAGATCAAGGTTTTAAACTTTACATCATATGCACACAGACTCTCGGTGGCACCTTGCTTGATCTCCTTTAGTAGTGCTTAACTTTTTTAGTCAAAATTTGGGATGTGTAACTCCTCTAATAACTTTTTCTTAAACAAATTATCATCAATAGATCTTGTCAGGGAGAAACAACCTAAGGGAGATCTTGTTGAAAACATCTAAAGGTGTTGTGGAAAAATGTTCTAAGAAATTCGTGAGATTGTTTTTGGTACAAGGGAGGAAGCATGTGGTGAATCACGCAACCTAAAGAAATTAAACTCCCATTTTAATCCCTAAGAGAGAGGTGGAGAGCATGCGAACAACGCCTAGCGAAGGCTAAAGTGGAGTGGTGTTGGTTTAAGGAGGATGTCATCCATATTTTTGTTATTGTCATGAAGAGGAGGATACCATCCGTTATTATGATATGTTGTCCTAAGAAAAGGAATTCCAATCTATTTGTGTGAGGATTTGTAGCTAGTGTCAAGGAGGACATTATAATCTTGAGACAAGGTGTGATAGGATCTTGGAGAGGTGAAGGTCTGAGTAAAAAGGCATTCAAGGTAAAACAAATATGAATTTTGGCACAAGTTTAATTGTATTTATACTACTATAAATAATTATGGTTTATTCTATTCTTTTTGCATTGCAAAAATACTTATTGTCAAGCAAAATCTCTTATCTAATTGATGGTTGAAGTGCTCGATTGAAGAAGAGAATGCCACAGGCACACCATTTCCATTTGCATACATATGTCAATTTCTATTGGGTGATTAAAAACATTTTAGTTTAAAACCAAAGTTTTTATTCACTCACACAAGTTTAGGGTAAAATATATTTATTTCAAAAGTTTATTAAGAAATTAATCTTTTAATTTTTCCTTAGAAACTTATATTTTCCTGAAAAATGGTACGGTTAATTCCATTGGCAAAAAAAATTAATTCAAATTCACCTTAAATTTAGTGACATTATCTGAATTGAAGTTCTTGTCCACACAAAAAAGTTTTTTTTTCAAAAGAGTGTAAAACTGAAGATTTCAATTTTTTCGTAATTTTTACCAATTTTATGGGAAATTGTTAAATTAAAAATGTCACGAGTTTTGAGCTGAAAATTGGTCAGTTTTTTTTTTTTTAGGATAGAATTGTTGAGGAAAAATAATTTTTAAAAATAATTTATATTTTTTATGATTTGATTGTTTTCGTGAAAAACTAGGTCCAAATGACTAGTCTACAACACCTTTTATTGCCAAATTCACAAAAATTGACATGATTTTTTTTTAGTTTATGGAGTCACAAGATACTTACCATCTGTGAGTATCAAATCCTTGATTAAATTATACTTTGAAAAATGACAATACCATATGATGATGAACTTTCAGTTGATGAACCTAATAACTATGATAAACATCATAGGGAAGTATTGGCGTTGCTAATTCTCTCATTGGATGATAATTTGATTACAAAAGTTAAAAATGAAACTAGTGCTTTAGATCTGTGGAAAATTCTAACAGCTAAGTACCAAACTTCAAAAGCCAGTAGGGTATTGTACTTGAAATTTTTGTTATTTTCCACTAAAATGTAGGAGGGTGGTTCGAACTCTGAATTCTTGTTATAGTTGAAGGACATTTGTGCTTATCTATAGAAGTGGAAAATTTTGTAGATGAGTAAGATTTGATTGCTATGGTACTGCAAAACCTACCAGTATCATTTGACTCATTTATTGAGTTATTGTATATAATCATGGAGACACGGGAAATTGATTATAAGAAGTTGTCTACACTTATCATGTGGAAGGAGAGAATGAAAACTCACGCATCTTCATTACCATCAATGGATATAGAGAGTGCATTCATGGAAAAATCAAAGGGAAATGAAAAACAATGGAATACAAGCAATTCCACAAAAGTAACCTCCAAAAGTAATATAAGTGATTCTAAGAAAGCCAAATATAAATGTTCTTATTGCAAGTAGCTATGAAAAATAAAAGATTGTAGGGCAAACCATAAGTCTATATGTGCTAATGTTGTTGAAGAATTCGAAGGAGATGCGTGCACTGAATTTGCATTTATAACATCACATGATCAACCTAGTGAGTCACACACATGGTATTTTGACTCGAGAGCATCTTGACAGTATACATGTCATAAAGATTGGTATGTACATTTCATTGAGGATATTAGTAGTCATGAAACTATTTCATTGGGTGATGTATGGACCCAAGATATTAAGGGATATGGCAATGTGCAAAATACATTGAACAATCAATACAAATATACATTTTGTAATGTTAGATATGTACCTAATATGAACAAGAATCTCTTATTTATTTGTGAAATCACCAAAAATAAAAAAACTAGTAGTTAAGTTTGAAGGAAACAAATGTAATTTAACTACACTCAATGATGATATATTTTTTATTGGTATAAGGAAAAGGGGTCTACACAAACTTATAGACTAACAATTAGTAGAACAATATGTTTTAGCAACAATTGAGAAAACTAGTACTCGATGGCATGAAAGATATGGTCGTCTTAATTATTAGTACTTGAATGTTTTGAGAAAAAATCACATGGAGAATTGACTTCCATCTATTCAAGGAAATAAAGATGTATGTATGGGATATTAGTTGCATAATCATGTTAGGCAACTGTTGACTATTTTTGTCCCCCAGGCAAAAATAGCCAACCCGGGCCTGCATCGGGCCAGAGAAAGCAAAAAATGGATAAAATTATGTGAAGACTAATAATTCCCCGTACTCAATCCCATTAGGCCTCTGGCATGAGAAAAATCGAAGAAAATTATGAAAATGAGGTCTAGAGGTTAAAAATTGCATTTTAGGCCTCATAAGGCCACCAAGCTCAAAATGAGCTCACCGAGCTACTGGGCGAGTAACTCAGCAAGCTAGTTGTTTGCATTAGGGAAACACGTCGGAAGTAACTCACCGAATAGCTCAGTGAGCTACTTGGTGATCCGGGTTATCGCATGCCTCGTTCAAGCCAAGTTAGCTTTGGGGAAAATGTGAGAAAGTCGAGCTCCCCGAGCTTAGCCAATGTTCGCTTCGGTAGGCGATGTGCACATGCAGGGGTGGTGAGCTGAAGCCCGGCTCGGGAAAGTTGAAGATCTTAATGGGAGGCCAAAACAATCTTGGCTCGGGCGAGCTAAAAGAAAAAATGACTTAGCATGGCAAGCTCGTGAAACACGGAATGGCTCGCTTGGGTAACGTGGAGAATGCAAATGACTCGGCCATGAAAGAAAGTCACAAGCTCGACCATGGATATATGAATGTTTGGCTTGCTGAAAATATATACATGGATGTCGGGTCAAGTCGGAAAAAAAAATGATGGTCCATAGGCTTGGACATAGCACAAAGTAAGCCAAGTCAACTTTGGATGAAAGTCGAGCCCACATGGGAACTCACATAGAGAAGTACTAGGAATGAGGCTCGGCATAGGCACGGAAGGGTTGAATGCAAGGTTGAGTTGAGTTGGAGGGCATTGCAGTCTTGACAATGCAACGAAGGATTCAAATGTCAATGGGAGGGAGAGACTCACGCATCTATGTGAAAATGCACTAGCCCACCATTGAGTTCGTTGGTACATAGAAATAACCCGGCCGTGGCGCAGTTGGCAAAATGGTAAATGGACTCGTGCATGGGATGGATGATGCATCGAAGGAAGCCCGCAGAATAGTGATAGGACAAGTCAGCCATATGAGCATGTTGACCTAGGCACATTGCAAATATGAAGGGCAAGGCGATGAAACGTGGGGATCTCGTTGTGTCAAGTCAAGCCAAATGAAGTCTTGAAGAAGTCGATCTCATGGAGCTTCGACGAGGCATCAAACAAAACCGGCCTCATAGGTGTGAGGGGGAATACTGAGCCTTCAATGATTTCAATGGTGAACATGTAACCTTGGAGCCCAGAATAAACAAGTCCCAAAAGGCATGTGTTGGGTAGATAGGCTCGAGGAGTCGTGAAGATCTCGTGAAGAGTATGTAGAAGGCACATCTAGCCATGAGAGATGGCTCGTTAGGTAGAAAAGTTTGAATTTGCGATAGGAAGGAGACTTAAAGTTGATTTGTTTTGCAGAAGCTCAAGGCTTGACCTAAACATTAAACACAGAGGCTCAAAACTGAGCACATGGTGTTTTGAAGAGGTTAAACAATGTGGAATGAGCCAAGCTCAGTTGAAGGAATCTCGCAAGGCCGGGAGTACACGTAGCTTCGGGAGTTGGAGAAGCCTGAAGTTTGATTTTCACACTTCAGCAAGTCAAAGCTTCAGAGGTTTTGCATGGCTCACTCGATGAACAGTGTCGAACATTCGAAGAAGGAAATGTTCGAATCCCGAAGTGGGTGAGCAAGTGGGAGACTCAAAACCCAAAGTCCAAATTTTGGACTTCGGAGTTTTGACATTTTAGATGTTTTGCATAGGTCAATAAAAAGTAAAACATGGGTCAAACTAAAACCCGAAGTCTAAATTTCAGACTTCGAGACATTGGTGATTTAGAGCTTTCGACTAGCCTAGCCTGGTGAATAGTGCCCCCAATCCCAAAGCAAGAAGGCCCGAAAACCCCAAAATTTCTAACTCCCGCCCAAACAAATATGCAAGAAGTTTGTCGAGTTAACATATTAAATGTCAAGCCATTGGAATTCAAAGCATTGTGGGTGATGGATTGCATTGTGCGACACGTGGATTTTACATTGGGAGTTGGCTCGTGTCTAGGATGGAAATAGCTCGGTCGAGGAAGGGAGATAGAAAGAAGTAGGTAGGAACCAAAGGAGCCTGAGCCTGAAAAGGAGATGACACGGCATTGAAGAAACGATTCGCAGGGTGTAATCAGTGGATGAATAAGCTCAATGAAGCCGAGCCTACATAGGAACTCAACTCACCAAACAATGCACAATGAAGACATGGATACCCTCCTTCACTCAAAATGTTCTATCGTGAGCTAGGGGTGTCAGAATGGCGCAAAATTATAGTCAATGGAGAGATAAGAGAGAAATATTTACAATGGAAGCATAATGGAGCTACAAAAGGTGGATTTTGGAGGTTTTTAAAACCTCAAAATCATAGGTCCCTCAAACTTCGAAATTGCATATCTTGAGCTCCCTATGTCCAATTCTTGCAAATGAACATTGTAAGGGGTTACATATGCCAAAGGTTGTTGATTGGCTTTCTTCTCCCATGCACCCCATTTCTTCTTGGGGCTTCTATAGCCTTCTTCTAAAAAATCTATAATGGCTTCATTCCTCTCTCCCACATGTAATGTATTGTGTATACTTCATGAACAATAAAAAATTATGTTCTGTGTTAGCATTTTAACCTCTGCATGATTCTTTATGTCTCTCTTACCTCTCATTAGAACATGATGTTATGTGCATAATTTTTTGTTATTGTAGGATCTGGGTGTTTTGTGCTTACAGCAATGCCTAATATTCTTTACATTTTAGGATCACATTGTAGTTTTCCAACCTCCCCTTATTGCATTGGTGTGATTTTGGTTTTGTGTCGCTTCTTGTCGAACCTCCCAAAATTCATCCTTTCTCTATTTTGCAAGGCTTTGAAAGAGTGATTAACACTCCTTTCTTGGTGTATCACCACTGATAGTGTAGGTTTTCTTTCATGTATCCTTTTATCACTGTCCCCTTGGAAACTATAGTTTGGGATTAGTGAGTATTTTTGCCTGCACTTGGAGTAGTGAGTGGCGAGTAGGTTAGGAGTAGTAATCAGCCTTCTCTGGAGAGTTGTTTGATTTGCAAGGTCCCACACTTCACAAAAACTCCATGTTGTACAATCATGTCGAATGCCCCATCTCATACCAAGAAATTTTGGGGGTGTTGTTATTTCAAGATCAATAGTTTTGGCTTTCCTGGTGGGACAAAGGAGTTAAAGAATATATTTTTCAAAGTTTCTCTACTTAAAAACCGTTGCCACATTAAAGATTCAAGTTCAAACACTTCAATTTCAGAGGTTTCCTTGTCAGAGTTCAGAAAGTTACAGATTTTTGATTTCAGAGGTTTCAACTATAGGGTCAGAAGTATGAAATTAATTTTTAAGGGCTTAACATGTGTAAAATGAGCTCAAACTTCACCATATGATAGATCAGAGGTCAGACTTCAAAAGGGTATCCCTAGTTTTTTGAAATTTTTATTTTCAAAATTTTAGGGTTTTTAAATTTCAGGATTTCAGGTTTCGAGACTTTCAAAATTTCGAGGCTTTTCCAAATTTCAGGTTTTTGGACCTTTTTTCAGGTTTCAAAATTTTGGGTTTTCAAGGCTTTTGGGTTTTCAGACTTCCGTCATTTCAAAGAATTTCATATTTGCAGAGGTATTTCGATTTTAGAGTTTCTTCTACTTTAGGTTTCGGAGACTATGGAATTTCAGAACTTTGGAGACCATTTGCAATTAACTAGTTCAACCCCCACAACAATTGTGAGCTCTTCAAGGTGTGCATACAAATATCCATTTCATTTCATCAAGTTTATTGTGCACTTGGTGTAATTTCAGTCTTCAGAGACACACATATAAAGCACAACTAGTGACTCCATCTGGGTAATAAACCCATTTCTCTGAGTAGCAGACCTTTCATTTCTTCACCCTCCATTTCCATCCATTTTTCCTTTCCATCTCTTCCATTTTCTTCCATTTCATGAAGTCTTGCAGTCATGGCTTCATTCGTCTCTTGGGATTCACATCTAGAACAACAATAATAATATCAATACAACCCTCCTTCAAAATTGCAACATTCATTTTCAGGGTACTACCAGCCATCTCCGGATCCATATTATGATGGTGATCAACAATATGCATACTCATACGAGAAAGAGAAATATGCACAACCAATTTGGTTACATGCCAAACTATGCAGTAGTTGGAGAACAAGAGTATGTGAATTATGGATGATATCCTACACCTGAGGAATATGAGTTGTAGCTAAAAGTGTAGAAATTGGAGGTTAAAATGGTGCATCAAAGGGATATGTCTTAGATACAAGCATGTAATATTGGTTTTAAGACCCATTGTCCATGGGTAGGTCCTATTCCAAACTACTACAGCCTACAAGAGAAGCTTGACTTCATTATTGAGACATTTCCAAGGCTCACAGAGTGGATCCAAGAGATAGGAGCTTTTGTAAACAATTTCATTCAATCCAAATCAATGGGAAACCCTTGCATTGCCATCCCACAATACTCTCTCCACTCCCCAATGCACATCATTTCAGCCGGAGCCTTGATTCCCAAGTTTCCCGTCTGCTGCCCCCATTGTGGATTCCCATTCTTCATCTTGTAATCTCTCACCTGACCTCAGTATTCTCTTCCCTTTTCCCTTCCAAACTCAATTCCCCTCCACAGGAAAAAATTTGTAAACCCCTTCCATCATCTCCACCACCAAAAAAAACAAAAATCTATTTGGAAAACCACCCACCACTCCTCTCGTAATCCCAAGTCCATGTCAGGAAGAAACCCAAAAAATCAGTCAAGAGGAGCAACAAGGAGAAGAGCCAAACAAGGAACAAATGATGAAAAATTTGGTGAGCTTGGCTCTAAAATTTGGAATTGAAAAAATCCCTCTTCTGGTCAAACCTTCAGAGGAGGCTCAAGGATGAAGAAGAGAAGGTGGTGAAGGCTAATTTAGTTACAGCAAAAGCAGAGAAAAAATGGGTTAAAGAAGATCAACAATTAGAATGTTCAGAGTGTAGTGTCCATAATGGCACTCTATTTGTATAGATTGTTGGTCAATCATCAACTGCAAAATCAGTAGAGGATGGAAGAAAAACAACTTCTCAAATCCAAAATAAGAGGAGCACTTTCTTGTTGTGGAGAAAGATCAAATAGGCCCAAAGGATTCAAGAACATGAAAAGTCATGCAAGAAGATCCAAGTTCTTTCCCCACTTCATCCTCTCCAAATTTTGATTTCGGAGATATATTTGAGCTCTCCAATTTTTTATTTGAGGATGAGGAGCCTCATGGTGAACAAATTAAAAAACCCAAAATACACCATGGAAGTGAGTAAGCCAATTGCGGAGATTCTACAGGAAGAAGAGATCATTGAGAGCTTCTTTCTCTCTTGTAATGATGAAAATGTATATTTCCCTCTTCTTTCATCATTTGATAAAGATGACTTTTCTAATGAATCCACTTCCGGAGGAGAGTCTTGAAGACCTATTGTTAATAACAACCCTCATGAGTAGCAACATCATTTGAATCACTTGTAGCAAGTCATCAATGGTTCAACAAGAGGCTGCAAGTGATCCCGAAGAGCTACATATAGTGGAGGGGCTCCGCATTGGGAGCACATGGAAGGAAAGGAGCACAAGGAGGTGAGGGATCACTTCTTCCATACCATTATCTAGGGTGATGCATCCTTTGTCTGTAGATATGTAAGAAAAAGAAAATCCAATCACAGAAAGTCACCTTTTCTAGGAAATTTTGCATAGATATTTTCTTATTAGGATTCCAATTCAAAGTATCGTGGATACTTCGGTGGTTTAGGTCCATGCCCCCATTAGGTATCTAGCTTCATTGGAGTTTTGAAAGTAGAGTTTCCACAACCGATTCATGTTCACTTATGAACATGAGGATGAGCTTCATAGTACCAAGGATCAGTTGCATCAGTTACAATCATCTCCAAGAGCCTCATGTGGATCATTCCGAAGGGGTGTTTGTTTTATGTCTAGTTGATACCTTAAGAATTCAAGTGGAAAATTGGGTCCATGTCAATTTTTCACTCATTTGTACAACCATGATCAGTGTCAAATCATCCACATGGCTCCCTATTGTAAGAACAGGAAGCTACTTTGCACTACCAGTGGTAGGATTTGTTTGAAATCTTCTCTGTTGCTATGTTAGTGTAGGGTAGGTGTAGGATTTGTTTCTAGCATCACAAGTGCTTAGGGACACTCTGCATGTCTACTTAGGCATGTATGATTTCATTTTTGTACATATATTTTGGTTCATGTTTTCTCCAACACAGTACATGGTGTTTCAGTAGGCCTCCCGCATGCAGAAGGTTCATACTTGTGGGAAACAGTTGCAAGTTTTAAAGGAAAACAAATGTAAAAGTCAACTAAAATTAGGTTAAGGACTTAATTTTAATGAGTTTTCATTCTTTGGATTCCTTTAAGGCCAATCACAGGTGAACTTCCAAGTGCTTCTGCCAAATCATGAGCAGCTTCTAGTATCATGCTGCGAAAGTGGAACTTTCAGAAGAAAGAGAAAATGTCCAAATTTAATAGAGTTCCATGATATAAAAATTTTTAAAAATTATCTTATTCGAAAACTTCTACAAGCATGCAATACACACCAAGAAATCATCATTTATGTGCTTCATACTTGGTGGAATCAAGTTTTGGGATAGTCCATTTTAGTCTCATGGAACATGGTTGCAGAGAGGAATAGGTGAAAATCTTCAATCAAGACAATTTTCTACTCTCACAAATCTTAATTTTAAGATTTTCTTATGAAAATTGAGAGTGTAAGCAGTTGAGAAGCCTCCCATAGGGCCATTCAAGACCACCACAACATACAAACAACCAAGAGAGAAAGAAAGGAATCAGGTTTAATAGAGTTCGGTGATGTTTGAACTCAAGAAATCTTCTTAGGAAGATTGAAAATTAACAACCATCTAGCTCAAACTTGGTAGTACGCAGATGGTTTAAGGTTTTAATTTCACCAGATTCGGGATCAGTTGCAGGTATTCAGCTACTTCGTGCCCAAAGGACAACCCTAGGCTATTGGTATAAGAGTGTTTAGCAGGGAAACGTCCCCGCGAGTCGCCAAATTCTTCACTATTTTTTCTACCCATGCAAAAATAGCCAACCCGGGCCTGCATCGGGCCAGAGCAAGCAAAAAATGGATAAAATTATGTGAAGTATAAGAATTCTCCATACTCAACCCCATTAAGCCTCCGGCATGAGAAAAATCTAAAAAAAATCCGAAAAGAGGCCCCGAAGGTTAAAAATTACATTTTAGGCCTCATAAGGCCATCAAGCTCAAAATGAGCTTACTAAGCTACTCGGTAAGCTAGTTGGTTGCATTAGGGAAGCACGTCGGAAGTAACTCACTGAGTAGCTTGAAAAGATTCTCAGCGAACCGGGTTATCGCAGGGCTCAGTCAAGCCAAGTTAGCTTTGGGGAGAATGCGAGAGGGCCGAGCTAACCAAGCTTGGCCAATGTTCACGTCAATGGGCGACATGCACACATAGGAGTGGTGAGATGAATCCCAGCTCGAGTGAGTTGAAGATCTTAATGGGAGGTCAAAACAATGTTGGCTCAGGCGAGTTAAAAGAAAAAATGACTTAGCACGGTAAGCCTGTGAAACATGGAATGGCTCGTTTGGCCGAGCTGTAGAAGATTGAGTAGCATGGAGAATGCAAACGACTCAGCCATGAAAGAAATTCACAAGCTCAACCATGGAGATATGAATGTTTGGCTTGCTAAAAATATATACAAGGATGTCGGGTCGAGTCAGAAAAAACAACCATGGTCCATAGGCTTGGATGTAGCACAAAGTAAGCCGAGCCGGCTTTGGATGAAAGTTGATCTCACATGGGAACTCACAAAGGGAAATGATAGGAATGAGGCTCGACATAGGCACGGAAGGGTCGAATGCAAGGCTGAGTCGAGTTAGATGGCACTGCAATCTTGACGATGTAACGAAGGACTCAAATGTCAATGGGAGGGAGAGACTCATGCATCTACGTGCAAAGGCACTAGCCCACCATTGAGTTTGTTGGTGCATAGAAACGGTAAATGGACTCGTGCATGGGATGGTGATATGTCAAGGGAAGCCTGCGGTAAAGTGATAGGACAAATCAGCCATGGGAGCATGTCGACCTAGGCACATTACAAATCCGAAGGGAGAGGCAATGAAACATGGGGATCTCGTTGTGTCAAGTTGAGCCAAACAAAATCACGAAGAATTCGAGCTCATGGAGATTTGACAAGGAATCGAACATAACCGGCCTCGTAGGTGTGAGGGCGAAGGCTGAGCCTTCAATGATTTCAATGGTAAACATGCAAACTTGGAGCTCAGAATAAACAAGTCGCAGAAGGCATACGTTGGGTAGATAGGCTCGAGGAGTCACGAAGATCTCGTGAAGAGTGTGTAGAAGGCACAACTAGCCATGAGAGATGGCTCGTTGGGCAGATAAGTTAGAATTCACAATAGGAAAGGGACTCAAAGTCGAGTCGTTTCACAAAAGCTCAAGGCTCGACCTAAACATGGAACACACATGCTTGAAACTAAGCACATGGTGTTTTGAAGAGGCTAAACATCATGGAATGAGCCAAGATTGGTTGAAGGTAGCTCGCGAGGCCGGGAGTACATGTAGTTTCAGAAGTTGGAGAAGCCCGAAGTCTAATTTTCAAAATTTAGAAAGTCAGAGCTTCGGAGGTTTGGCATTTTATGCAGAGAAAAATCATAGTGGATGAAAGAAAAACAATAAAATTGCAAACCTTCCAGTAACCTTCCAATGCAAACGTCACTAGGAGTGCTTTTGAAGCTGTATAACCTTTACAAGTGATTGATTTGTGAGTGCTCTTAAATGACCTCCAAAGATGAGTGCAATTACTATGAACAAAGTAGTTGGAAATCTTCATACTGCAAATTGACAAAGTTTATTTACAAATAAATTCAGGAGGATTTGGGATAAGACAAGGTTGCAATTTATAGAAGCATAGACAATTAGAAATGGGTTGAACACGATTGAATGCACATGCTAAAAATATCATTGGAAGAGTGTCGGGGTATTTACGGGAAATAAATGAATTAAATGCAAAAGTTGCATCCGGAAAGATGGTTGTATGCTCAATTCAATTGCCCCCACCTTTCTAGGATTCTAGAAGTGTAGTTAACTAGGATGAAGATGTGGAGTCTAAGTGGAGTCCAAGTGGTTGTTGACTGAAATAGGTGGAATTAAATAACCAAATTTAATTAGTATTTAATGGTGAGGAGATAATTAGCCATTTAAATAAATAAATGTTTAATTATATTAGCTAGAAGATGTTAGGAATTAATTTAATTAATTCCAAGAGAATGGTAGAATTTAATTAATTTAATTAATTTAATTAATTTAAGTGTGAGGAGATAATTAACCATTGAAATAAATAAATGTTTAATTATTTTAGCTAGGTGGGTGTAGGAATTAATTTAATTAATTCCAAAGGCATGTTAGAATTAAATTATTTAATTCCAAGGGGTAGGAATAAAGAGAATTAATTTTAAAAAATTCTGAAGGGGAATATTTGAATGATGAAATTAATTTAATTAATTCCAAAGGGGTGCACTGTGGCAAGATAAAATTAATTTAATTAATTATAATTGGATAGAAGCGAGATAGAAATATGTATGTATTTTTAGGGTGTCTACATTTACCCCTCTTTAAAGTGTTATTGGAAAGTAATAATTCTTTAAAGATAGAAGACACATGTAGATCAACGAGTGGAAAGATATGAAGCATTTGGATGCCCAAGTGAGTAGTAAGTTGTGAAGAATTAGGATGCCCTAACGATTAGAATGGTAGAGGAATTCCCCCTCAAGCGGGTGGGTGGCGTTGCAAAGTGGTGGACAACCATTTGATAAGAAGGAAAACAAGGGATTAAAACAAGGATGGGAAAGGATTGTGCTCGTAGCATGAGCGTTATTTGGAGAATAATTTTAGAACAACCTTATTTTTGCTATTGCACAATAGAGTTGGCACCATGATTATGAAATAATCAATATGATTAACCCAGATGCGCGTAAACAAACACACACAACAAAGAAAAGATAAAAAAGGAAAACAAATCCAATATACAAATTAGGTGCCAACATCGGGGTTATAAAGGAACCAAGATGTAATCACACTAATTGCAAGTGGTCCAAAAAAAGTAAACATCAACAATGCAACACAAAGTCAAAAAATAAGACAATCAATTATGCCCCTAATGCATGCCACAATGATGATTAAGTAGATACAAATGCTCCCAAGTGGGATTAGGATCAGACTGGAAGAACAAAGTTAAAGTGACTCCTCATGGTACTCTTGTTGAATCTGTTGTGTAAAGGATCAAACTATAAATTTCCTTAGGTGAAGTTATATCGCGAAGGAAAAATAATTTTGTGATTTGCCCCAAGCAGAGTTAGCATATCATGCAAAGGAAAGAAAGTGATAGTTGTAAGATCAGAATGATCACTAGGGTAATAGATAAAGGTATGATGTTTATCAAGATTGTATTGAGATGTTGAATAATTCACTTTAAGGGTTTTCCAATTGTAGGCTTTCTATGATAAGTGAATGTTTTTTCGAAAAATTTTTATTTTTTATTTTGAAATATTTCATTTTTTTGAATTTTAAAATATTTGAAAAAGTTTGATATTAAAATGCAAACAAACATGAAGACACAAAAAAAAGGAAATCGTTCCATGGCTTAAGTAAACCAGGTGGAAAACACAACACATGCAAGAGACAAGAAAACATGAAACAAGCATTGAAAACTAACCCAATATGAACATGAAGCAACAATACCAGAGTTATATGTGAATTAAGATGTAAGTAAATTTCCAGTAATTGGTCTACAATAAAGGAAAACAAAGTATAATAAACTGAAAGAAGCAAAAACATCGTCACAATGTTGAAAAATTGCAACAATACAATACAACATGTAAAAACGACATCTAATGACACTCCGAATGTGTTCCACATTGAAGAACCAAACAAATTTGAATGCCCCCGAGTGATATCTTAGCACACGAGAGGATTGGATTGAGACGAAGAGTGGAGTGATACTTAGATACTAAAAAATATACTCTCATCGGATCCCATTGAAGTTTGATCTGTATTGGATTAAAATGTAAAATCCAAATGTGCCCCAAACAAAGTTATATTGCGAAAGGGTAAAGGATTTCCTCGAGCATAGATATACACCATGGGAAATAAAGATAAGTATGATTTGAAACGATCATGAGGAGTATCATCAAATGGTGAAATTGTTAAACTATGTTATACAGTTATTGAAAAGTGGTCAAACATTATCAGAATGTTTTGATTGTGACAATTTGAAACTATTTTTGGAGTTTTGGACAATTTTTCATTTTTTTTGAAGTTTTGTGAGATATTTTTGAATTATTATGTAATTTTAGAAATGAGTAAAAACGTACACTACTTGAAAGCAGGTGAAAATAATTAAAAGCATTCCATTCCATTTGATAAAATGATAGGGTCTTTCACTCTGTTCGTGGCTCCACGCAACTAGGAAGATGTGAGGCTCATCACCGAGATCCAAGAAGGACATGAAAACAATATGAATAGTGATATGAAAGGTGAAGAGAAAAGATGTGACAACACAAGCTGTAAAAATGATCCATATGAGAAAAATGTAACTCATCTCCAGTCAAGATTATCTGACTGATTACAAGATGATTCCACTTTATAGGTTTTGACTCAAATTAGATCCATTGATAGCCTACTGATTGGAAAAATTCGGTTGAAGGAATTGGTGTCTCTCGTAACATGAGAAACTAAATTACTTCTTGGGATGTTTTTGATTAAGCACTTTGATTCAAATTTCATAAAGGCTTTATTAGTTAATTATTTTTTTATTTTTATGAAGGACCCCTTACATGTTGCCCCATGCCATCTGTAAAAGGCAAGGGCTCAACACCGAAGACAAAATGTAGGCAAGTAAGGGCTTTCTCCTTTCCTAGTCTCATACTGTCAGTAAGAAGTATGGGCTTATCACCAAATTCTGTGAAGGACGAAAGGTGTAATGATTTTATAGTTTTTTTAATATTTTTTAATTGATTTAATTTTCTTTGTATCTTGATAGTGTGCTTGTTAGGAAAGAACATTTTCCCCCAAGTCTTAGCCTCATGCGACTACTAAAACGTAAGGGTTCAACACTGTAGATTGAGATGGGTGGCAAAAAAGGACCGGATAAAGAAGTTTAGTGCTTTCTATTAAAGAGAGAGCTTATTTGAAATGAGAAGTTTTCCATCAGTAAGCTTTGAGATAAAACCATAGGTAAAAATATTTGAAATAATAAAAACCATAACAAAGATGAGACACACAATGCCCAAGAGGAACACAGTTAACATGTGTCGTAATAGGTGAAGAAGGAGAATACATGATACTTATATGATTAATATATTTACCAATAGATGGAATGCCTAACATTATTTGGACACACTTTGCCATTTCCGATTTGCAAACAGTGCTCTAATACAAAGTTTTATTCTCATTTTATGTTTTTTGAGTTTTATGAATGTTGGTGGATGAGGAGTTGAAATGGACTCATCAGTAAAGATTTCCATGTTTATTGAAGTGGAATAGTCCTGAGATACGAGGCTTATGCAGAAAAAATCCAAGTCAAGAGAGGGAATTGTAAAATTCTATGAGCTGTGAAATACGAGACTTGGATGGATATGAGCCAAGTCAAAGGAGTGAATCTGAAGATTCGATAAGTCCTGTAATAGGAGACTTGGGCGGATAGGAGCCAAGTCAAAAGATTAAATCAAACGATTCAATGGGTTCTGAAGTACTAGACTTGGGCAGACATTTCCAAGTCAAAGTATGTCTGATTAGATGAGTTTTCGATGAGATCAAAATATATATGTGATGTTAGAAGAAGATTGTCGATGCGAGGAAGATGTTGAGATACATATTCACCTGTGAGTGAAATAGCGCGAGGAAAGAAGGATTGGTCTCTAGATGTATACCCAAGACTCTTTATAGGCTGTAGAGAGCATATGTTCAAGGTTGATCCTTCTAGGTTATAATCTAGTTGATTTGATGATAGATTTGCAATTAAAGCTTGAAACAGTTGAATAAGGGTAATCCTGTGTATACACAACTCGAAGAATGAATGCATGCAGATGTCTTGACAAGTAGGAATTATCATCAATAAGATGATTTAAAGGTTGCTCATTTGAGGTGTAATGGACATAGAAGGTTGTGTTGTCACAAGTGTCCAAGCTTGTTGAGGTTGTATTTCGATAACAAGACTAGAGATGTTAGGCATATGAGCTGGAATGGGAAGAATGGAATGAAGCTCAATTGTGATTGATTAAGAACCCTCTTCTGTTATGTCAAGGGTTATTGGAGAGTCTTAGAGAAAATTCAAGCTCTCGTCAGGTGTTAGAATATTTTTTTCCAAAACAGGTTCAATGTCTGCTTGGACTAAAGGAAGAAAATATGTAGAAGAAATAGATTGGTCAGAAGGGAGAGATAATTGACTTTCGTCATGATCTCGTTGAATGTGAGTATGTACAAAAGTGGGGACAATAGTAAACTCTATAGTATAAGTGGAAATTTACGTGTCATCAGTTATGAGAGCTTCGTTGTCAAGTTCTACAAAGATCTCTTTATCATCGATTAATTCTTTGACATAGTTATTAAAATGTGCACATTTATCAATTGAGTGGCCATCAATGCGATGAAAATAAAAATATGCATGAGGTTTATACTAATATGACTTAGGTTCTCATTCAATCCAAGGTCTTGTAAGGGGATATTTTATCATTCCAGTCACTTTGAGTTGATGAAAGACACTAGAGAGACTTTCGCCGAGGGGTGTAAACTTACATTTAACTTTGCGTGGCACAGTGTCTTCACTAGGTTGTATGATTGGATTTTTGATTTATTGGTCATGTATTTTGGGAATATTGCAATTATCCATGACACCAACAGTGATGACATTGCGGTTGCAATTGATGTACCAAGATTCATTGTGAGAAGTTCTAGTATGGTGATTATTACGAGTGAGGTTGAAAGAAAAATGTTTGACAAACTTCTCTGAGAGGTCCGTAAAGGTGGTGATAGATGAATTTGGAAGGTGTAAGAACCAATCCAAAGATTTTCCTCATAAAATTCTAGGAAAAATGCACAAGAGAGAGCTATCATTATATGCCAAGCCACTTCGTGGCATGCTAATGAAAATTCTTTGATATGCTATCTCGGATCAGTTTTGCCCTTGTATTTTTCAAATTTTGGCATCTCGAAAGACCGTGGGAAGGGTATGCGTAAGATTTTCATGTTAAAAGGATATGGATACAATTCATCAAAATTGAATTGTTTACATTGTTTTTGAATGCCCACAACGATGTTTTTCATCATTTTCCATTCTTGGGAAAAGGATGAATTGTATAAATCCACCATTGTAATGAGAAATGAGGTAGCGTGAAGAAAGGTATGATGAATAACACAACCCTTAGCAAAGTGAATGCTAAGATGGATGCGATGAAAAGGTTTGAAAAGCTTGACCCTTAGCAAAGTGAATGCAAAGAGGGAAGAAACAGAAAAGGGTTAGTTGATTACCCGACTCTTAATAAAAATGAGAGTTAAGAGAAAAGGGATGAAAAGAGGTTATACATGTTCTACTCATTAACAAAAATGAATCTTAAGGGAGAAAAGACATGATAAGGTAAACATGGTCAACTCTTAATCAGATGAGTGATAAGAGTGATGAAGAGAGGTAAAAAGGTTAACTCCTAACACGATAAGTGTTAAGAGAAACAAAAAAAGGGGGGAAAAGTGAAACATGCTCGACACTTAACAAAATGAATGTTAAGGTAGACAAGAATTAACAAGATGAAGGCGATCAAATCTTAACAAAAGGAATGACAAGAGTGATGAGAAAATGTACTTCACAACACTTAACAAAATGAATGATGTTAAGCTGGAAGATGGATTGAAGTGTTAGTTTAGAAGCATCTTAGAAAAATGAGTGCTAAGAAAGATGACAGAGCTTGAAAGATGTCACGACCTTTTACGAAATTGGACATAAAGAGGGAAGAGACGAAATAAATTAGTGTGCTTAACTTGCAACAAAGTAAGTGCGACAAGAGGAGACTTAAAACACCATGGACGATGCTCAACTCTTAATAAAAATGTGTTAAAGGAAGAGACTTAGGAAAAATGATAATTTTGTTTGACTTTTAACAAGATGGATGTTAAAAAGGGATACTTAGGAAAAAATGAATAATATAAAATCTTAACAAAAGTTTATTAAAAGATAAGATATGAAAAAGAAGTGGGAGTACAAAAAGAACAACAAAGTAAAGGTTGTCACATGAACAAGGACGAGAAGGTCTAAATGTCACAATAATGGAGATAAGAGACGAGAGGAAAGTGATGGGATAAGTGAGCTCAAATTAAAGAAAAGTGAATTCGTTAAAAAGAGAAGTGATGAAGTGATGATGAAGATAAAAATAAGTGAATGCCAAGTCCAAATAAGGATAAATTTGGAGATAATGAACACAATAGAAGATGAACCCAAATAAGGAGTATTTGGGATTTTGAAAAGAAGGTGAAAAATAATCCGAGTAAAGTGTACTTTGAAAGGTGAAAGGAGATTGAATGTAGAATCCAAACAAGGAATGTTTGGAAAATGAAAAAAAGATATGAATGTGAAGAGAGAATTCAACCAAGGAGTGTTTGAAAACTATGAGAAGATATGAACGTGAAAGATGATCCTAAACAAGGAGTGTTTGGGAAAAAGTGCGTGCGGAACATTACTACAAAAATAAAGAAAACAAAATAAGAAAAATAGAAAAATATTTTTGTTTTGAATTGTTTGTTTGTGGCCTCTACCTTAAATTGGCTTGGACAATATTTGGCTTCCTAGGTGGATCTTTTAACTAGTGTCAGCAATATATCCGAGTGAGCACGACGCTATTGCTAGCTGTAGAATTTAATTTACCCCCTTTGAAACCTTGAGTAAATATCTTGCTCAGAATGAATCGCACTAGGGTCACCACTAAGGATATTTGTGACTCTAACTCACAAGGCTTTCCTAGTCCGGTAGGAGAAAATGTTCTCGTTTCGTCCACTAGTTCCCTCAAGGTGTGGATTACTTTGGGGTTCGTAGAACCACCCCCTTTGTTCTAGCTTAAGGCTTCTGCCAAGGGGGTTATGTTCTAGTTAAGCAGTCGATCCGTAGGTCTTAACCAAACCTGCAATTACAATGTTTTGAATGTGGTGTATTTTCTTATCTTTTGAGCTTAATGTGGTTTAGACATACACCATTTGCCAACTTACAGTTAGTAGTTTTTATGTGTTTTAACAACCTTTGTGAGAGTGGGTCCTGCAATAAAGAATTAGAAAGTTCTCCTGAGGTAGGTCGAGGACAAGACAATAGAAGCAAGCTCACACTTTTTATTTCTAAGATCACTTTAAAAAACGCGAGGAAAGAGCATACACGTAAAACAAACTTTGATTTAAAAAGAAAAGAAAGGTTAATTCCCAACACAAATAGAAAACAATCATGTTTTTTATTTCCAAGATCACTTTGAAAGTGCGAGGATGTTAGGATAATTAATTATGCATTTTATAATTAATTATTGTTATTAATTAATTATTATAGTTATATGGGTTTTAAACCATATTTGTTTTATTTCATAGTCGTAGGATTATTTTTTGCATAGTTGCAACTTATCATTTGTTTGTATTAAATTAATTGTTGCTTCCCAGATGTATTTTAGAAGTTGTTGTAATTTTAGTTGTACCTATGCAACCTTTCTTTTGTCGACACATGACTGTACAATACCTATAAGTATTACAGTCCATTCATTATAACCTGGTTGATTGAGTTTAATATATTTTATTAGGCTTCCGCCCCTATTGCTCAATCTATATTTGGTACCAGAGCGAGAATCTGGCCCTGTGAAGCAGCATTGGGTTGAAGAAAGATTGTAGTAGGAAGAGAAGAGTCTTGGACAAGAATTTTCCTTCCAAGAGAGCATGTGTTACCTCTAGCAACTTTCCATACATCCTTGCATCTCCACAAACCCCTCTTCCATTCCAGGTGTTTGGAACGCAATTTTTTTTGCACTAGTGTACCCTGCACCAGGAAAAATTTGTTGCAGTTATAGAAAATTGTTTTAAAAAAAAAATCCCCATTAGGGGTTTTGCCTCTAAATTTAGAGGTCTCCTTGGTCACTGCTAAAGCTAGCAGTTTGCTATAACTAGAGGAGTTTGTGTTATTTTAGCAGCAAGTTGAAGGTTGACCGAGCTACTTTGCATTCGGATCGAGCTCTGCCATTGCATTGAGTCCATGTGTACCTGACCGATCTACATTGAGTTGAGGCCAATTTGAGTTCTTTGTGCATTTGGGGAGAGCAACCACACTACATGGTGGCGAGTTGTAAAGGCTACTCATTGAGATCCATACCACGAAGGAGCGGTGCTCACATTGTTGTAATCTCTAGCAGCGACCGAGTTGTACACATTACCTTGGAAAAACTCATGCCATGTCACTTTGTTAACTACCAAACTACCTCCCCTCGAAACAAGGAGGGTCAAAAATTGGTAGATTGATCCTGTAGCTTCAAACGTGTTAGATTTACATCGGTCGAGCCCACATCGGTGGATCTAAAAACAACCTACAGCAACAGTGGCCGAGCCGACCCCTGTCTTCACTCCCACGAGTTGCGACCTCCTCACGCAAACCTGCAAAAAACAATACAAAGGTGTTTCAAACACAAGTGGAGGAGCAAAATAATACGAAGGGTGGTCAACATAGAAAACAACAAAGCTCTAGCAAGCAGGCAATAAAAACTATCTGCACACAAGCAAAAGCCATTAGAAATTGAAGCATCAACAAAACAATAAAAAAATGGTGAGAAATAATCAAAATGGCGTGAATGAAAGCCATGAAATTAGAAAAGGTGGCAGCTAAGGAAGGAAAAAGGAGTTAAAATTGCTTCAGATCCGATCTTTATGCAGAAGGAAACCCTAAACCGCCTACCATGCCACGTGTAGCTTCAGCCAAATCGCCATTTTTAAAAAGGTGAGTTTGAAATTCATTTTCTTTAAATACAAGTTTATTCTTTTTATATGCCAAGTGCACATAGTGTCGATTTGGATAAGTGGAAGTGACTTGTGAGTCGAAAGTGCATGGTTCGAATCACACAAAACAACACAAGTTTTTCAATTTTGAAATTTAGAGGCGAAACTGGCAAAACTGCCTAATTTGGAGGTGAGTTTAGTGGAAAAACCATCGCTAAACAACAAAGTTACAACTAAACGGGCAACTAAATATTTAGTGAGAAAAACTCTAATTTAGGGTTTTAAAAAAAATCTCCTAATAGGCCTGTTTTTTCATTCCGAGCATTTTTTTTGCAAAAGGAGGCCTATCTAAAAATTGCATTTCAATTGGTTTTTTGCAATTATTTGTATTTTGGGACAAATTGGGCTCCGGAGGCCATCAAGGCCCGCAAAACAAAACAAAAATTATCTGTCATTCAATTTTTCCATATTTTTTAATGTAATTGCATGCTTCAATATATTGTACTAATTTGCAGGTTGCCATAGTCAACCGTAAATATTGTAATTGCTCAGAAACTGGCAGAAAGTTGTAATAAAAAGCAATAAAAAAATTGGTTCTGAAAAACTCACGAGATCCTATATCTCATTCACAACATTCGGTATATATAGTGCCTCTAGGAAGCACTTATGGGTAAAGCCATCACGATTACTACTGCACTTAATGCCTAATATAGCTGCAACAACGCCATCTAGGCATCGACGCTTTAAATCGATGGGGAGTAATAAGGTCACAATGCACACACTATGAGCCATCCCATCCATCTGTGAATGATTACATGACATAAATTCAAACTGAATAATTATCCAAGAATATAGCAAAGTTACGTGCATGTATGAGGATAGTTATTTGAGCCGATGTCAATAATCACACAGACCCCTTTCAGTACTGTTTTGGTACCACGTATTGAATTATTTCACATACGTTAACGCCTCTTTCACATACCGCCATGTATATAGAAAGGGAGAGATTCTTCCACGTACCGCCAGGTATATCGGAAGGGTGCGTATATAGAAAGGTTTGGTATATCAGACTGATGGTATATAGATTGGGAGACCTTATACCTGAAATGATAAGAGCCAAACCCTGTCAACGTTTTCTGCAAAATGGGCAACAATGCCCCCAATTTTTTTATTCCAGATTCACAACTACTCCGAGGAAACAACTATGTTGCAGAGAAGACTAAAATCAAGACATAACTTTAGTTTGAAGAGATTTGGCTTGTTGTGACTGGTACACTGACCAGATCAGCTACTGATACAACACAACAATGACAATTTGATAAAGCAGATCATAAAGCCAAAATCATCATCTTGTTTGGAGTGTTCGACGATGTGCAACCCCACATTCATGATGCCACAACAACTAAAGAAGCGTGGGATAAGTTGAGCACAATATATGAGGCCAAAAACAAGAATGTCATATTGAGTTTGTAGAGTCAGTTACATACACTGAAGTTCAAGCAGAATGAGAAAATTGAAGCTTTCTTAAGAAGAGTTACATAATTGAGGGATTCACTTCTAGCCCTATGAGAAGTGGTCAAAGATGATGCTCTCATTCCCATTGTTCTGAGAGCACCCCCTTCTTCATACTGTATTTTTGTAACGACACTAAACTTGTCAGATACGACAGTTAGTTTCGACAAATTGGTAAACCTACTGCAACAAGAGGAAGCAATGCACAATAAGGATGATGAAGAGGAGCATGCACTTTCTTCACATCAAAAATCGAAAGGAAAGGGTAAAGGAAAACCTAATTCCTATCAAAATTCCCAAAGTCAAAATCAATATAATTGGGACAGACAACAAAAGAGGCAATGTCCAATATGTAACAGAGGACATTCTAACTACAATCTCACAAGGGACATTCTAACTACAATCAAGGGCAGAAAAAAGGGGAACTAGAAAATAAGACCTCATCAGCAAGGAAATATTATTGAGCAAGAAGAACATTCATCTACACTGCTTGATCAAGTGAACCATCCACGTCATCTAGTGATGTTTGGTATGTTGATTCGGGAGCCACTCGACACATGACTAGCCACAGAGACTGGTTTACTTCAATGAGGGACACGCCATCAAAAAATCATGTTTCATTGGGAGATGATTCTTCATATACAGTTCAGGGGATTGGGAAAATTTATCTACCTCTTAGTTCACACAACTACAGACTATCAGATGTCTTATATGTCCGTTGGTTGACAAAGAATTTTCTTTCATTCAGTCAACTCCTTGATCACAATTTAAAAATTGAAATTGATTGTCATTCTGGAAATAAAACGTGTTTGATTCGAGGCAAATCACAAGGCTCAAAAATAGTTGCAAAAGCCTCTAATGTGGGACGCATGTTCTAGCTTGATTTTGTCCACAGAGATGATTAGGCACTTGTTGCTAAGAACTCTACCTCAACACAGTTGTGGCATCAGAGACTTGGTCATGTAAGTTTCAAGTATCTCGAGACACTTTGCCAGCGCAATATGATACATGAGCTACCATCTTTTCAAAAAGATACAGACAAGTGTCCTCCCTTCCTTGCAGGTAAACAACACAGAGCTTTGTTCCAGAAGAGTACATATCGAGCTCATCACAAGCTTGATATGGTTCATACCGAGCTTTGTAGTCTAATCCAACCAAGTAATTCTTGATTTCAATACTTCATGCTTTGTGTTGACAACTATTCAAGGAAAATGTGGATTTTTTGTCTTCACAAGAAAAGTGAAGGTTTTGAAACCTTCAAAAAGTTCAAAGTAGCAGTTGAGAATGAAACTAGTCATCATATCAGAACTCTTCACTCAGATCGAGGGGGGAATTCACTAATAATGAGTTCAAAGACTACCTACAAACTCATGGGATTCATCGACAAATGCCTCCTCCACACACTCCGCAACAGAATGGTGTTGTTGAGAGAAGAAATCTTACTATCATGGAAATGGTGTGAAGCATGATCGATGACTCTAGACTTGCAAAGACATTCTGGGCAGAAGCAGAAAAGACAACAGTATATTTGTTGAACAGAGTACCCACAGTTGCTCTTGAGGGAGTAACACCACAAGAAGCATGGTCAAAACGGAAACCATCTATTGCACACCATAGAGTATTCGGGTGCAAAGCAAGTATGCACATACCCAAAAAAAACATAAATAAACTAGACATGAAGTCACAAAAACTCGTCTTCATTGGGTACAATGAAGAGACTCTTGGGTACAAATTGATGGATCCAAATACCAGAAAATTCTACACCAAAAGAGATGTTGAGTTTTTTGATAAGAAGGAAGCAGAGACTCCTCCTCTAGACTCACATGATGTAGATTCTTCACCAGTTGTAAAAATTGAAGCTGATGTTCCCACTGATGATGAAAGTGATGATGGGGATGATGGTGTTGATCTGATAGAGCCACGACCCATGAGAATAGTTCAGCGTATGCCCAAGTGGTGTACTAGCACATTACAAGATGCAAGAATGGATGCTCCACCGGATACATCCACCCCTGGACCACGAACTCGCAGTAAAGCAAGAGAAGTAGTTAACTTTGCTTTGATGAGTAGAGTTATTGAATCTAATGAGCCCTCTACAGTCCAAGAATCCCTACAGTCAAAAGCTTGGAAAGATGTCATGGACTCTGAATATCAATCAGTGATGAAAAATAATACTTGGCAGCTTGTTAATCTTCTACCAAGGAAGAAACCCATTGGATGCAGATGGATATTCAAAACAAAGTACAAAGCAAATGGGATAGTGGACAAGTATAAAACAAGACTTGTAACAAAGGGGTATGCACAAAAAGAAGGTATTGACTACAAGGAGACATTTACTCCCACAACTAAGATCAAAACAATCATGATGATCTTTTCTCTAGCTGGATAGTTTGGTTGGAAAGCCCATCAGATGTACGTAAAAAGTGTCTTCCTAAATGGAGATTTACAAGAAGAAGTCTACATGACTCAACCTAAGGGATATGTAGTACCTGGTCAAGAAGCAAAGGTATGCAGACTCAGGAAATCTTTGTATGGCCTTAAACAGGCACCCCGAGCATGGTACATCAAGATTGATGAGCATCTCATACAACATGGATTTAATTGAAATCCATACGATCCCAATATTTACCTCAAAAATCAAGGGGGGAGATTGTCATTGTCATTGTCTATGTCGACGATCTAGTCATCACTGATAGTTCAGTGAGGATGATCGATGCAATGAAGAAAGATCTTAATCGATTGTTCGATATGACCAATCTCGGGCTGATGCATTATTGTCTTGGATTGGAAGTATGGTAGAAAGAGAATCGCATATTTGTCTCTCAGATGAAATATACCAAGACAACGCTCAAGAAATTCAGGATGATGGATTGCACACCAATTGCTACACCCATGGAGAACAAATTACAGTTATCTGGTTCAAATCCATCTCCTGAGGTAAGTGCCACTCTCTATCAACAGTTGATTAGGAGTCTCATTTACCTGACCTACACTCGACCAGATATCAGCTTTGCAGTAATCTATCTATCCAAGTTCATGTAGGAACCCAAAGTGTGTCATTAGAAAGCAACAAGGCACATCGTGATATATCTCAAAGGATCAGTGGATCTTGATCTAGAATACAAGAAGAATGACAAATTCTTCTTGTCTGGATATTTGGATTCAGATCATGCAGAAAATATTGATGACAGAAAATCCGGTTCAGGATTTGTGTTCTTTATGGGATATGGACCAATATCATGGGGAAGTAAGAAACAACACCTTGTTTCTCATTCTTTCACAGAAGTCGAGTATCATTCTGCAAGAGAAGCTGTTTGTGAAGCGATTTGGCTACGTTGCATACTAGAAGGACTTGGAATACCACAGGATAAACCGACCACCATGTATGTTGACAATGAAGGTGTTCTCAAACTTGTTCGCAATCCAGTGTTTCATGAGAGAACAAAGCACATTGAGGTACATGTTCATTTCATACGCGAGCATGTGTTGAAGCACAACATCCAACTTCAATTTTGTCCAACAGCTAAACAACGAGAAGATATCTTCACAAAGTCATTTGCACGTGAAAAGTTCCAGTTGTTCAGAGAATTCCTCTCCTCATCCCTTGAGACAATGCACAATTAAGGGGGGGAATGTTAGGATAATTAATTATGCATTTAATAATTAATTTTTGTTGTTTAATTATTATGGTTATATGGTTTTTAAACCACATTTGTCTTATTCCATAGTCATAAGATTATTTGTTGCATAGTTGCAACTTATCATTTGTTTGTATTAAATTAATTGTTGCTTCCCGGATGTATTTTGGAAGCTGTTGTAATTTCAGTTGTACCTCTGCAACCTTTCTTTTAGTTGCACATGATTGTACAATACCTATAAGTATTGCAGTCCATTCATTGTAACCTGGTTGATTGAGTTTAATATATTTTATCAGGCTTCTGCCCCTATTTCTCAATCTACAGAGGAAAGAGCATACGCGTGAGGTTGTTACGTTAAAAAAAAAACAAATTAAAATTTAAAAAAAACTACAATTTTTTTTTTTTTTGAAAAAAATACAAGTGTTAGGAGAAATGAAACCAATTTTTTTAATAAGTCCAAATCAGAAAATTCATTTTCTATTGTATAGATCTTTTTAATACCTCTTCGTAAAAAAAATGAAGTCATTCCAAGTTCGGGAGCAAAATTTATGGCTTCCGGAAGATGGGTTACGACAGCGCTCTCAGTGAAAAAATTGAACATGAGAAAAACACCCCGGCAACTGGTTTTTTTGGTTTTCTGACTTCTGTACTTCACCTGAGAAGCTAAAATTTTGATAGCAAGGTTAATTAAGAACAATAAATTTAAAGAAAGATCTACATCACAAAATTATAAATTAAAATGAAAGAAATAAATGTGGGGAGTCCCACCAGGCGTGCCAAAATGAATGTAGAGAAAAATCACAGTGAATGAAAGACAAACAATAAAATTGCAAACCTTCCAGTAACCTTCCAATGCAAACCGCAGTAGGAGAGATTTTGAAGCTGTATAACCTTTGCAAGTGATTGATTTGTGAGTGCTCTTGAATGACCTCCAAAGATGAGTGCAATTGCTACGAACAAAGTAGTTGGAAAGCTTCATAATGCAAATTGACAGAGTTTATTTACAAACAATTCAGGAGGATTTGGGATAAGACAAGCTTGCAATTTATAGAAGCAGAGACAGTTAGAAAATGGTTGAACACGGTTGAATGCACATGCTCAAAATAACATTGGAAGAGGTTACAGTAGTGCTAAGGCATTTAGGGGCAATAAATGAATTAAATGCAAAAGTTGCATCCGGAAAGGTGGTTGTACATGCAATTCAATTGCCCCCACCTTTCTAGGATTCTAGAAGTGTAGTTAACTAGGATGAGGTTGTGGAGTCTAAGTGGAGTCCAAGTGGTTGTTGACTGAAATAGGTGGAATTAAATAACCAAATTTAATTATTATTTAATTGTGAGGAGATAATTAACCATTTAAATAAATAAATGTTTAATTATATTAGCTAGAAGATGTTAGAAATTAATTTAATTAATTCCAAGAGAATCGTAGAATTTAATTAATTTAGCTGTGAAGAGATAATTAACCATCGAAATAAATAAATGTTTAATTATATTAGCTAGGAGGGTGTAGGAATTAATTTAATTAATTCCAAAGGCATATTAGAATTACATTATTTAATTCCAAAGGGTAGGAATATAGCTTAGGTAATAGATTTAATTTTAATTAATTCTAAAGGGGAATATTTGAATGATGGAATTAATTTAGGGGTGTAATGTGGCGAGATAAAATTAATTTAATTAATTCTTATTGGATATAAGTGGGATAGAAATATGTATGTATTTTTAGGGTGTCTACATGTGCAGCTCGCTCGATGAATAGTGCCAGATGTCCGAAGAAGGAAATATCTGAAGCCTGAACTGGGCGAGCAAGTGGGAGACCCGAAACCCGAATTCCGAATTTCAGACTTTGGAGTTTTGGGATTTCTGATGTTTTGCGTAGTGCATTGAACAGTAATCCACGGGTTGAACTAAATCCCAAATCCCGAAGTTCAAATTTCAGACTTGGGACTTCGGTGATTCAAAGCTTTCGACTAGCCCGACCTGGTGAATAGTGCCCTCAATCCCGGAACAAGAAGGCCCAAAAACCTCGAAATTTCTAACTCCCTCACAAACAAATATGCAAGAAGCCCACTGAGTTATCGTATTGAATGTCGAGCCATTGGAAGTCAAAGTGGTGTCGGTGGCATATTGCATTGTGCGACACGTGGAGTTTACATCGAGAGTTGGCTTGTGCATAGGATGGAAATAGCTCAGTCGACGAAGGGAGATAACAAGTGGAGTAGGTAAGAACCAAATGAGCCCAAACCCGAAAAGGAGATGGCACGACATTGAAGAAATAGCTCGCAGGGTGTAATTAGTGGATGAATAAGTTTGATTAAGTCGGGCCCACATGGGAACTCACCCAACTCGCCAGACAATGCACAATGAAGACATGGAAAACCTCCTTCACTTAAACTAATGTATCTTGAGCTAGGGGTGTCGGAACGGCACAAAATTATAGTCAATGGAGAGCTGAGAGAGAGATATATATTTACAATGAAAGCATAATGGAGCAGCAAAAGGTGAATTTTGGAGGTTTTTTAAACCCCAAAATTACAGGTGCCTCAAACTCTGAAATTGCATATCTTGAGCTCCCAATGTCTGATTCTCGCAAACGAATAGTCGTTGGAATCGTGGGAGAGAGATCCACAATATGACACCATAAATTTTGGGATTTCAAAGGTTCTAAGCTTCTAAAATTAGGGAACATTATACAGTGAGAAGTAGGTGAAGGTCATTAATGGAGGTAGGTAAAAAGTATGGTCACCATGAAGCTACTGGAGCTAGATTAGACCCAGGTGCAATCACAACAGGTTTCTTAAAGCACAAGAAAAAGACATTAATGGAGTAGGGATTTTGGAAGATCTCCAAGCACTCATTACAGATTAAAGAATGAATTTTTATGGGTTTCTTTGGAATTTTGAGATTTCCTCCCTCTCTCTCCTCTCATTAAAATTCCTCTATAAATATTGTAAGGGGCTGAATATTTAATTTTTTTATCACCTTTCTTCTCCCATGCAACCCATTCCTCTTGGGGATTCAAGCCTTCCTCCAAACATTGTAATGGTTTCATGCCTCTTCCTCCTACAACATTGTACTGTGTAAACTCTATATGTAGCAATAAAAATATATTTTTGTTGCATCTTGTCCAACCTCTATAGTTTATTTTTTGCATCTTACCTCTCTTGTGCTGCAGGATTTGTGCGTATTTCTTATCCATTGCAGGGTTTGGATGTGTTATGCTCATTTCGAGAATGATGTATTGAGTATGAATTAGTTTATGGTGTAGGACCACCCTTCCTATGTTCATATCTTCATTGTTTTGTAGGTTTTTCGAAGTGATTAACAATCCTCTCTTGATTTATCACCGCTTTAGTGTAAGCTTTACTTTCATACATCCCTCTTTCTCTGTCCCCTTGGAATATGTAGATTAGTATTAGTCATTAGTTTTGCTTGTATTAGGAGTAGTTAGAGGCAGGTAGGATATGAGCAGGAACCGGCCTCCTCCAAAGAGTTGTTTGATTCACAAGGTCCCACACCTCATGAAAACTCCATGTTGTGCAATCACGACGAATGCCCCATTCTCAAACTAGGCAATTCAGGGGGTGTTGTGAGTTCGCATCAACAACAACCCTTTCTTACTAGTAAAGCGTGGAGAGTAGAAAATGTATTAGACTTGGTACATGTTGATCTTCATGGTCCCATGAAATATAGTACAATATTTGGTGCACTATACTTCTTGTTGATTGCAAATTATTTTTCTGAAAAAAATGTGGGTGTATTTTTTGAAGGAAAAATCAGATTATTTTTCTAACTATGTTAGGAAAAATGATTATTGTTATTGCTACTCATTTTGGTTGGCAGGTATATCAAATGGATGTCGAGAGTGCTTTCCTGAATTGAGACTTATAGGAAGAAATACACATGGTACAACCACATGGATTTCAAATTCCTTGAAAAGAATGTCTGGTTTGCATATTAATGAAGTAATTGGATGGACTTAAGCAGGCTTCTCAAGCTTGGTATTTCAAAATTGATAAATATCTTAGATATTCTTGTTTTAAAAGATGTGATACAAAATCTACTCTCTATGTTAAATTGGTCAATGATGACATAGTGGTTCTAGTTTTCTATGCTAATGATCTTGCCATCATCGGAAGCAGTAATGACTTAATTAAATAAGTGAAATTAAACATGTGTTTTGTGTCTGAAATGACTGATCTAGGATTGCTTCAATATTGTCTTGCTGTAGAGTTTTTCCAGTGCTACATTTTTTGTTACACAATTTTTCTATCCCAAAAAATTATGCTAAATTCTTGTTAGACAAATTTAGAATGTATGATTGTAATCCAAAATCTACACTTTTAGAAGTTGGGACAAAACTCTCAACTAAAACTGATTTACCATTTGTGAATGAAATAATGTATCAAAACTTAGTAGGTAGTTTGATTTATCTTACCACTACAAGAACAATTTTTTTTTCTTACAGTGAGTTATCTTTCTCGCTTCATGGCTAAACCACATGAGGAAAATTGGAATGCTACAGAATGAGTTATTAGATTTGTCAAAGGTATTCTCAAATTTGGCATTCTATATAACCAAACTATTAACTTTTATCTAACATGTTTTATATTGATTCATGTTGGGCAGGATCAATTGATTCTCAAAATTCTACAACATGTTACATTTTCACTCTTGGTTTAGGAGCATTTTCATGGAAGAGTAAGCTTCAAAGTACAATTGTATTGTCTTCCATTGAAGTTGAGTACAAAGTATTTGTTAGTGTATTTCATGAGTTAATGTGGATTCAATCTATATTGGAGGATATTGGAGGATTTTCAAATTAATTCACTAGCACTCATACCTATCTTCTACAACAACCAGAGTGTACTAAAGTTGGTGAAGAATCTAGTTTTTCATGCCAAGACTAAGCACATTGAGGTTTATCACCACTACATCTATTAGTTATTTATTAATGAAGACATGTGTCTTTATTATTGTCCTACCTCTGAAAAAACAACTGATATAATGATTAAACCTTTGTGTAAAGAAAAATTTGTAAAATTTCTAGATAAGCTTGGAGTTGTTTCCGGTTCAACCACAAAGGGGGTATTAGAATAAATTAATAATGTTCATATATTTTTTATAGTTTTTAAATATTAAAAAATAAACTATTATGTCATTATACAAGTCAAGTTATTCTTTGCTTCATATTGATTTATTGTTTTCCCTACCTCCTTGATTATAGGATATATTATAGGCATATTTAATTGTGCCTCTCCAATAATAAGAAGTGTGGATTATTTTTTCTCTCATTGAACGTGTTTTATTTTACTCTTTTGAGTAGTACCTATTGGGGTTACAATATTAAGCGAGAAACTGACTTAATAGAAACTCACGAAAGACTAACGATCATAACATATAATTTATGTTTAAAACATAAGCATAGTGGAATCCACATACTACGTTGGCAATGTTTAAATCTAAATTATAAGAGTGACCGAAACGGACCACCCGCCTTGATATAGATCAAGGTGATCTCTTTGAGATTGATGACATAGAAAATAAGTGTGACATATGAATGCATGTGAGTTGTATATGTGAGCAACTTGATAATACATGATGTGAATGGTGTGAAGATTTATATCTACATATGAGTGAACGTATATGATAGTTTACAATTCCTCGTTGAAGGTGTAACTACCGTGGATACAAGGAAAGAGTGGGAGTGCTGGGTGAAATATATATTCTCAATAAAGATAAGTGATTTTTCGGTGGGTTTTTTACTGAAAGGTTTTACAACTTAAATTTTGTGTCTCTAGTTCATTTAGTTTCATGTTTATGCATGCAATCTAATATATAATTCATTTTGTAATATAATTCATTATAATTTTTTGTTCTATCATAAACTATAATTCTTGCCTTGTTTATTTTGATAGATATATAAATTTGAATTATTATTTATCCCCGTGTTTCCTGACAGTACTGACATAGATTTTGCAAGGGCACTTTAACCCAAACACTAACCTTTTTATAAGGGTATCCCACCCATGGGTAGGGTTTGAAAGTGTTTCACACCACATAGAGGGTTCCACACATGTGTGACACCTAGGATTTTAATGTGAAGGTCATCACAAGGTATTGAAACTACCCGAAAAGTTACAAAGTGTCATCATATCCTTGTTCAAAATATTATATGTCAAGACGAGACCATATCAAACTCTAAGATAGGTTATATGGCTCCATACCAACTTAGATTGCAATCAAAGTTCCAAAAACAAAGCACATTCGAGTCATTTATAATCTACACAATCACTTTGCACTCCCATATCACCTCTATGCTTTTGTAATAAGATAAGTGCACTTCTCCTGTTAATTTTTGAATAATCATATTTATTGTTATATCTTAAAAAAATTCTTTAGGAGCGATATTATGATTTATATGTTAATGTTTATTAAATACAACCTGTACTACCCATACACCTTTAAATAATTTAATAAATAAGAACCACATTTTAACATCACCCACTTATTTATTTAGGGTGAAATCAAATGAATAGTTTATATTTCTTATGTCATTCTCCATGCTTGCCCCACTCAACAACAAATATCAACCAAAATATTTTTCCTTAAGGATTTTTATTTGGCACCGCCTACTCAACATTATAGTTCTTAGCACTCATTAAATTTGATGCATTATCATGTGTATAATATTATGTGTGTTATCTTAAAATATTGGTGTTGTGTGGCTTTGCAATATGATGGAGTGGTTAAAGAACATGAGAGAGGACCAAGTGTATGGGCTATGTATTCTCATAAATTTGGTAAGGAATTTATCAAAAATAAATGCACTAACTATCAATTAATTATTTATAGACAATAAGGGTAGTTGAATTTAGCAACGTGGATGTTGCAATAAACCAATATCATTGTTATAGTGTAAGAAAGTTTCATAATAGATCCCATGAAGAAAACAATTTGAATATTATTATAATATTGTGAATTGATAACATTTTTAGGAGGACACTAAACCCATGTTTGCCTACATATTTTTATGATCAAGGTAGATTAATCTATACGAAAACTCTTATTTTTTAGTGTTCTTTTCTCATACATTTTATTGTGGTATTAATGATTATGTCATACATTCAACAACTATCATTGCTAGTTTTGTTTGTCATCATACTTTTCAGATGGTTCTAAGGAAAACAATTCAAATATTTTATGCTTTTGTAGTCCATAAATCAATGTCAAAGAAACTTTTGGGAAAAAATATACAAAATAGTTTTTTGCTACATTTAAGGTCACCTTCTATGAACCATCATCGGGAGAAATTGAATTTCTCCTGATGATAGTTCATAGAAGGTGACTCAAAACGTTGAACAAAAAATATCTCACATAGTTTTTTCCCAAAAACTTATTTGACAATTAAAAGTTTATATAAAAAGAGCTAACATGGGTAAGAAGAATCCCATGCTTGATTTGATGAGGTGATTAAGGTGGCAATTCTAGGGCTAGTATGGTGCACCCAAATTACACAACTAGAAATACATGCACTCCTAGGTCACATTTAAGCATAACCAAAAAATAGCTTACCCACGGGGCTCATAAGTTGATGTATTTGTCAAATAATTTATGTTCCTTTTTGTATATCCCAAACTTTATACACATGGCCAAGAGGGAACTTTTAAAAACTCTACAAGTTATAATTCACCTCCAAGAATTCTTAGAAAAAATGTAACTGATTTGTACATATCACAATAGGTTTGTCTTTGGATGAAATATATCCTCTTTCTAAGTCTTGATTCCTCCATTAAATGTTATGAGGACGTTTTCACCTCCCTCTAAATCTAAAATTTCATGAAATCATTGTATACACCTAATTTTTCACTTTTCTTCTTCCATACATTGTCTTAAGGGGCTTGTTGGGAATGGAGAATGGTTATTCACATAACCATTATGGGTTGAAGATAGTATATAGAGAGAGTTTCGCTATTTGGTCCTGGCTTTACTTTTACATGCACTAGCTATATGTGTCCTCCTAGGTCTCATACACATAACATTCACAACTTCTTGCTTACATCTCATCACTCTACACTTTGTTTATCCACATCCATGATTTATAACACATTGTTTTTACTTTTCGTGACAAATTACCTATTTTTATCATCTACGGCCAATGCCATCACCTGTGGGTGATGGTGTCGGTGTTATTTTTTCTATGGTTGTATCCATCTCCCGTGAGCGATTTCGTGCTATATAAACCCTCACCTCATTTGAAACTCATAAAGAAAAGGAAGTCGGATCATTCAAACTGCCATTTTCTCTGCTCTTTTGCTCCATATTCACATCTACTCGCCTAGCTCTTGGTTCATCTTGCATCTTGCTTGGATTGGATTGGATTGGATACTCTTCTTCTTAGATAGTTGTTTGCACTATTAGGTCATCTATAGTGAGTTGAAGATTAGAACGGTGTTCCCTTCTCCACCTAATAGTGAATCTCTCTTGGTGTGTTGATTCTCTAGAGAGATAGATGCATCAGTGACCATCCTACAGGTACAAGGTGAGTTCTCTAACCATCTCTTGTCATTTGCATAGATAATTTCATTTCCTTCTTCATTGTCTTATGTTAGCTTATTATTACGCATGCTTGATGCTAGTTAGCATAGTACTCTTATCCATTATTTGATCCTTAGCTATCATCATTTTCATTTCAGTTATATCATGCATGATTTTTTAATTTATTTTTGATCTATGGTTGTATCCCTTATTCTGAAACGAACTTATTTACAAATATACAGAACATTATTTTATGGTTAAACTTGGATATTACGAAAGTGTTTTCCACCAGGATCATCAGTTACGCAAGGACTGAGGAAAAAGAATAAGAAGATGAGCAGAACAACAACATTCAGAATTATAGATAGCAGAATAATTCTTCGTGTATGCGAAGCTTCAAAGGATTTAAGACAAGATCATTTGAATGAGATTAAATTTAAAGACACAAAGTTCCATAAATAACCTTCTTCGGATTTATTAGTCAAGGACACAAAGTTCCTTCTTGGTTGTACAAGATCGCTGTATTTGCAAAACTGGACAGTATGCAATCAGAGAGACCAAACGAGTTAAGAACAAAATGATCTTCACAATATTAAAGGAAAACACAGAGACAACAAGAATCAGATAGACAAAGAACGGAAAGCCCTTTTTGTATTGATTTCTTTTAAGATCTATTTACACTTTCAGCAAATATCCAAGTTCTTCCTCTCTACCACAGCTTCTTCTAATACTCTGATCTTCCACTCCACGCTGTAGACCCAAGACTTTGATAAATTGTCTTTGGCATCATCAAAAATCTTGTTCGCCATTAAGATGTTCTCATCTGTTTGTCCCATGAGGTGGAGGTCTACTATGCAACTGCTCTAGATTTTGAGTTCTTTATCCATGGTATTGATAGTGGAGGAGAGCTTCAGTTGCATATTACTCACCTTTTCATAGAGCTTGAAAGCTTCATCGATGAAGTTTAACCCAGCAACAAGCATGTCATCCACCATGGCTTCGATAGCTCTGCCATAAACAGAATACTTGTGCATATCTTTTATACTTTGCACTTCATCTTGGCTTAGTATTACAGGAGGAGGTAGAGCAGTCAAAGGGGTGGGATCCAAAACTTTGTCCTTAGATAGAAGAGACTTGATGAAACCTGTAAGAACTCGGGCTTGCTCTTCCAGCCGTTCGATAGTTTGCTGTCCTTTTTCCACTCTCCCAATAACTCTTGTGACTGTTTCCTGGAGGTTATGGATCTCGCCTTCAGGGGTAGATTCTCCCATTGGGATTCTCAGTAGCTCCAAGTCAGATACTTGCAAGTCCTGTTCTGATTTGTCCATTGCAGGCTTGGCAATCTCCAGGAATTGCTGACCTCGAGTATCAGATACTATTCTGGAGGTGGTTCTTGCTTTCTTGGCACGGGAAGGCGTGGTGCCCAACATGGCTGCAACAGCATCAAAATTTGGTCCCAAGTTTTGGGAGGATGGTTTTCTCTTCCTTTTGTCAACCAAGGGTTGCACCCATGCAAAAGAGGAAGAAGAATCTGCAGGAGAAGCAAGGGGACCAAGAGACAGGGAGCTCATGACACTCAGGGTCTGTGCAGCTGTTGACTCAAGCTGGGATGTGGAAGGAGCACTGGAGACAATGGCAATAGAAGAATCAATAACACCTGGAAGTTCAGTGCTCTGGACCTCCTTATCTTTATCTGTTGGATCCTCAGGAACATTTGTAGGAGTTGGCCTCTCACTTTCTTCACTTTCACTGAGGATGATGATGTTCTCTGGTCCGATAGGCAATTCTGCCTGTTTCTCCTGAAGATCTCTTTCCACCGGTTCCTTCTTTACTTCCTTGAGCTTCTTCTTATATACCTGAGTGGATGGAGAAGGAGTAGATTCCACAGGTCCCTGAGCTGCTGAGGCAGGAGGGGTTTTCTTTGGTGTTTCGGACCTTGGAACTGGTGCTTCTCTTATTGGTGTCGATTCATCCTTGGAGGAGGATTCTCCCGAGTGCCTCCTGAATTCTCGGACCTTCTTATTGAACCAAACCTTAGTCCTGACTAAGACTGGAGCAAGGATTTCAGCCAAATCATCCCTCTCTTTTCTGTTCCAATCCAGGTCCTCCAGAGGGGTGTGCTTGATCACATTTTCATACTCATATGAGTATAGCTCAGAATTATCATCTTCGAGGCCTTCAGGAACTTGGTACAGACCGAGTTCTTGAATCAATTGTAAGGAGAACCTGCCATAATGCCTTCTTCTGGCCTCAAAGTCGTCTGCACAGTCAGCCCAGTAGTCTTCTGCATCTGCCACATGGTGATAGGCTATCTTGATATTCTGTTCAATAAACTTCTTCAAGTCAAAGTAGGTTCTTGGCTTGAAGAAATGAACGGTGATAGGGACCAAAGTTCTTTCTATATTCTGGGCATACAGGGCTGTTTTACATGTGTAATTTCCCAGAGAGATGGGAAAGTGCAAGCCAGAAATCTTCTTGTCTCTGCAAGTTCTGTGCAACTTGTCCAGTTGCCTGCATATTTCGATCAAGGCCATCTTGTCATTGCAGAACATGGGAAGCCGCAGAGGAGTACTCTCATAACCAGCAAGCCTGATGTATGAGAACTTCCTGAATTGGATGAAGTAGGCCCCATACCGTGATATCAAGTTCATGGCTTCATCTGAAAACCTCCTGGCAGTGTCACCCTCGAGCAATCGGACCACGTACATAGTGAAAGCATCATTAACCCTTCTGAAATTGCGGTTGCTGGTCTCCAAAGTAAACTGCGGGCAATAGGCATACATTGGGTTGCCTTTGTGGGCGTCTATATATGAGAATCCAAACCATTGCCTTGATGCTGCTAGAGTATACATCAGATATGAAGTCATGAAAAACTTCTTTGTTTGCAGCACGTTGGATAGCTGCTCCGTCAGATTCATACTGATGATCTCAGCCCAGTTGATATTTTGTGTACCCTCGCACACCATACTGATGAGCGGGCACATCCAGAAATGGAACTCGCTGGTGGAAGGCAAACCCATGACCCGAGCCAGCAGTATTATGAAATCTGACAGTTCTTCGTTGAAGTCTGCTCGGATGAGGGTTTTGGTGAGGCGGGAAGCTCCCTTCTTAGGGTTTTTCAGCCAGGACTTCGCCACTCGTGCTCTGTACTTGTCACTGTCTTGATCGAACATGGCTTGCGCTTGGGCTTGCGAAACAACTATGGCATTGTCCAATTCCGGGATCCTCAGAGCGGCAGCAATGGCGGCAGCGTCTAGCCTGGCGATGAGCTCCCCATGTACGTTTGTCAATTCACTTGAGGCGGGGTCGAAGTGAGCTCCGCATGCAAGCACTGTATCAGCACACTGTACTGAAATTGGGAATCCTCCAGCGTACGCCAAACCACTTTCATGAATTGTCTGAGCCATCGGTGAGGGATTTGCATCTTCCATCCTTGCCCAAAAATCGCTGAAATCGAGATGTCGGGCCTCGCTATCTCCAATGTTGCTTACAGCAGACTCGAGTGGAGAAATTTGTTCTTGTTCTTGAAATTTGATCTTCATGTCGATAGTTTCAGGGGAACAAGGTTACAAACTAGACTTGGAATGGAATTACAGAAGCAGAGGAACGTGCACAAGTTTGTAAGCGGTAAGGGTTTGAGCAAAGGATAACAAGGAAGATGTGAGAAAATGCAAAGGGGAAATGTTCATTATATAGCCGTTTGGGGAGCGGAGTGAATTCAATGCGCATTTAATTATGCAACCACCAATTTGAAAAGCATCTAAGTATGGATGACACTAGGCACGCTTGGGACATGTGAGACGCGAATGCGCGAAACACGTGGCTCGGGCGAAATGGAGAGAGAATGCACAAAAAGCTTTTGGAATAATTGGGACGAAAATGCGCGAGGTACGCGGTTCGGACATTTCGACCGAAATTGGAACAGCGGGCCCGTTTGGACTTGGGACTTTTGGGACAGAAAGTTCCGGAGTACGCGGTTTGACCGGCTCGGCCGAAAATGAAGCGGGGCGCATTTTTTCGGTTTGGGACAAAGAATTTTGAAGTACGCGACTAGGAAGCTTCGGCCGAAAAAGAGAAAGCTCGTACTTTTGACTTTGGGATATTTGGGACAAAAAGGTGCGAAGTACGCGGTTCGGGTGGTTCGGCCGAAATTGGAATGACTTGCACAAAAGTTTCGGGACACTTGGAACAAAAACTTCCGACGGGCCCGAAGATAGGACAATTTCGGGGATTTCGGCCGATCGGGGAACAACTTGCACTTTGGAACTTGGGACAGTCGGGACAAAAATGTCCGACGGGCCCGAAATACATGCGAGAAAGGCCCAATACTTGGATTTCTTCAATTTTATGACTTAGGTACCTCAGAGAAAAGCACTTAGACTCAAAATTTTCAAAATTTGCTCTTGTTAGAGAGGGGAATTTTGAGTAGACAACAGATCTATACCTCTCCACACCCAACTACTGATATCTTAGAAAGGTTCCTTCCTCTATCTTGACCGCGGGCCTTGTAAACCCTAGGTTGACTTAGTGTAGGGATTACTACCCTATGGATATGTGACCCTAGCGCTTATTGTAGTCCCTTTAAGTTTATCCCCTTGTATGCAAGTACATGTGTTTTTCCCACTCGTTGCCTCAATGCCCTCGTAGAATGGATGAATTAGGAGTGTAAGATATTAAGGAACATCTTTGGCCTGCATACATTATTTAGTGATCCTGATGTGAATATTACAAAAATTTTGATCAAGCACACCTCGTTAAAAGCATCCATCTTCAACTTTTACTTCATCCAAGCATCCAAAAATCCAAAAAAAATCTAAAAAATTGTTTGCACAAACACCATTGCCCAGGTGTGATTTTGTTTGCTCATATCACATATGTTTCCAGACACCTTTGCCCTCTGTGAAAACCTATTTGCACGTCTGATCATGTCTGTCTTCTCTAATTTACTTCCAAACACCTTCGGCCCTTGTGTATATTTTTATGTATGTCTAATTATGTCTATAGCTTTAATTTTTAGACATTTTCTTAGTCGCGTTATCACTTCACCATGGAGTATCTAGGCATGGGGTCCTCTAACTCCATTGTGCAAAATTTTCCTTAGGCCTATCATCTTGAAGATGAGTTCAACTTTTGTATGGGTTGTTGCATTGTAGGAGAACCTATAAAGAAGCCTTCTACCCACTGTAATGGCCCACCCAAGGATGAGGATGAAAAAAACCAAAATGATGATACTCTCGACCATCTTCCTAAGATTCAAAAATTTCTATCTCATTTTCTTCCATACAAAGGAGAATCAGAAGAAATGCTTAGCAAACGCCTTCTCGAATTCGTCTCCAAACAAATTGACCATAGGGTAGAAAAGGGGAAAGCCACTAAAATAGGTTCATATGAAAATGCCTCCAATTTTGACTCTACTAACATCATACTCCAACTCATGGACAAAATGATCCAACAACAATATACTATGACAACTCAATTTCTTCAAATGCAAGCCAGTATAGATCAATTAGTAAACCACCATCCAACAGGCTATTGGAGCACCAGGTCCCCTCCTTTTCCAAATGGGCCTAATGGGGTGTCCATCACTTAACCACCCATTCAAAAAAAAATCTTGCAAACAATACAACAAGAGCCTTTAGCACCCTATATTGCTAGTATGAATATTGGTAGCATTGCTCCATCTATATCTTACGACGGGTCTACTGATCCCATACTTCATATCAAGCCCTTTGGAAATCTTTACAAAGAATGGATCATGACCAATTCATAGGCTATCACCAAACTCCTAGAAAAGATACTTACAAGAGATGATTTAGATTGGTACCATACTTTACCTCCTAATTTTATAGTTGAGCTAGAGTCCCTAGTGACAGCCCTAGTAAACAAGTTCCAATATCATGATTTACCTTAAAAACAACATCAACGCTTTCACCAATTGTTAGTAATCTGAAAATGAATCAGCGTAAGCCTTCATCAAGCATTGGAAGACCCTATCCACGTGTGGTAGAGCATAACATGCCTAATGATAGCCTCTTTCAACTTTTCTTACGAGCCCTTGAGCCTTGCCTTCAGTACTAGATGAGGTCCTTTTCTCCCACTTCCATAGAAGAGGCCTTTAAAAAAGCAAGAAGGAAAGACTACCTCATGAGGAAATTTAATAAGGCTCCTTCCAAGACAAAAACTAACACACAAATCCAAATCCTTCAACGTTCTAAAAATAAGAACACCAAGAATGACGAAGTCTTAGATACTCTGCCTCTAGTCGCTTATTCAAATAGGATTGTTTTCAATATTGACAAACACCCTAAAAATAACAAAATCCAACCTAACTGTTGGTTGGAAAATTTATTGTTGAGAACGATCAACAGTTTTCAAGGGTGCATCAGTCCCTCCTCTTTAATGGGGAGGTTCCCTTATTCAAAAACCAAAACCCTAAATATGTACAAATATACAAACTAATTAATTTCAAATGAGGATATTGGTGACACATGGCAATCAAATCATTATTGTCAATACAAAAGAGAAACTAGTGAAAGGGCATGGAGGAATTACAATAGTATGAATAGGGTAAGACAAGTTAGTTTGGGAAACACATTGTCAACTAACTAATTTATCAAAGATAAATGAATCTCCCTTGGTTCCCCAAGATTACCAACTTAATGAAAAAGAGAGAAGGGAAGAAGCAACTCTTTAAAATAAAGAGATTACATATTTTTATTCTACTTATGCATGCAAATAGAACTCAAGAACATGTGTGCTTGTATAACTGAAAACTCCCATAATACGTAGAATGTAAATTAAAACAAATTTCAACACATTTCACTTCATGGATTTGAATACAAAGTTTTGATTTCATGTATAACAAACTATCACATTAATCAAATTGAAAGAAAGAGAAATGGAAAGAACTCGGATGAGAAAGGCAATGTATTTTTTGCATTGATCAAGAATCTATATATTACATTCAAATACACCAATATCCAACCCCTTTATAAGTGAGAACGAGGCCTTATATAGGACAAGCGGAGGATGTAAATGCCTTGTTTAAATAATTGTCTTTAATTAAGTGTTAAACACTTAATTAATTAATTACATAATTTGGATTTATTTTGCAATTTTACTTTTAGAATAATATAGCCAACTCAAAAATAAGACAATTAGGAAACACTATGAGCCTGAAGAGGAAAGGACATTAGGAATAGTTGAGGCTGAGACCTTTATTTTGAGCACTTTTATTCTGAATTTAGTCACAACAGTTGAAATATCCATGCTCTTAGGGACTATGGTGTTTGTGCAAGCAGCTAAACAACTTCCAAGAGAGTACTCCATCTCCTTTGCAATCCCACGATTTTGCACGAGTCCCTTTGTTGCCTCTACTACGACATTGTTCAATTCTGAGAGTTCATATTTTCCTTATTGAATGAGTCTTATTTGAATAGCTCCTTCTTGATCAGTGATTTGAATTTTACTTTGATATGATCAGTTGGATTCCTCTCTACAAAATTATCCTTGTAGAATTGGCAACATAGGGCTTGTAAATCAGCAAAGCTCTTAGCCTTTGGTGATTCACCTTTCTGTACCATGGCTCTTGGTTCAATTGCAGATTCCTTTAGAACCATAATTCTCTATTCCACATTGTAGGTCCAGGTCTTGGATAGTTTGTTCTTTGAATCATCCAAAATGTTGTGAGACAGGTGAATCTTTTCATTAGTTGTGTTCATGATTCAAATATCTTGAATACAATCTACCCAAATCTTGAGCTCCTTATCAATGGTGTTTACTTCGGAGTTGATTTTATTTTGGGCTGAGGAGGTATTACCATACACCTTGTATACTTCACAAATAAATTACAAACTAGAAACTAGAATTCCTCCACCCAGGCCTAGAAGCTTTTCCAAATGCTACATGTTTATGAATTTCTGCAATAGCTTTGACATCAATCCAGACAATGGAAAAAATGGGTGGAAGTGAAGAGAGGGGAGTGGGATCAAGAGGCGTCTTATCTGATGAGAGGAAAGATTTGATAAAATATGAAAGAAATTGTACCTTCTCCTCAAGTTTTTTTTCTATTTTGCTTTCCTTTTTCCACCCTCTCAATGACTTTAGAGATAGACTCTATGAGATTGTGCACATCTCCTTCTGGAGTTGATTCTTCAAGCCGAATTCTAGTGAGCCCCAAGTCTGAAATAGATATTTATTTTGCACTCTTATCTTATTTTGGTTTAGCAATTTATAAGAATTGTTGTACCTTAGAATCTGAAACTAGACGAGAAGTTGTCTTGGATTTCTTAGGAGGAGGAGGAGGAGTTGTACTAAGAAGATAAACCATTGCATAAAACCATGGAACTTCGATCAAAGATGGAGCTTTCCTTTTCTAGTTGTCAATCATGGGTTGGACCCATGTGAAGGAATCACTAGAAGAAGGTGTTGGAGGAGGAGGCAATGCAAGGACATTCTGAGGACTGGGAAGTTGAGAAGCAGGTACTTTGAGCTCATGGAATTCATAATAGAAGAAGAAGGTGGCCTTCTAATCTCTAATTTAGGTCTAGAGACATTTGCTTTCCCTGTACTTGGTTCAATGATTTCTACCTCATATTCTTCTTCTTCTTCACCCTCTTCACCTTCCTCTTCTTCTTCTTCATCTTGTTGTTATTCAACCTCTTTTTCTCTCTCTCTTCAAATGATTGGTGGCACTTGTTCAGGGGTAGGAAAAACTTCATCAGTTAATTCTTGAATATTTCCTTGTTCAACCCTTTTCTCATGTGTTTCTTCCTCCTTCTCAACCTCCTTTAATTTGTTTTTCTTCATGTATACCTTGGTTTCTTGAGTCCAAGGGTGAGGAGGAAGGAGTTTTTTGAGTTAGAACCTCCTTTTTTTAGGTGGAGGCCTCTTGATAAGAAGACGTTTTCATTGATTCTTTGAACTCTCTTAACTTCCTATTATACCAATGCCTAGTTCTTTGGAGCACTGAATTTTTGAATTCATCAGGATTGTCCCTCTCCTTCTAAAACCAATCGATGGTGGGAAGAGGAGTGTACTGAATAGAACTCATGTATTCCGCAATATACAAGTCAGAGTCATCATTTTTGATTCCTTCAGGAACCTTGTACAGATTGATATCATTGATTTGTTTGCAATGATAGTTTACCAAAGAATATCTACCTTACCTCGTACTCATCAACACAATCTTCCCAATAGTCTTTGAATGTTGACACATGATAGTAGGTCATTCTTAAATTATTTGAAATAAAAATTTTACTATCAAACGAAGAGTGTCTTCTGGTAAGTATGAAAATTGAATTCTGAAATGGTCCTCTCAGCAGATTGGGCATCAAAGGTAGACCTATAAGTGTAATTTCCTAGTGAGATAGGGAATTGGATGCCTGAGATCTTTTTGTCCTTACAGGTTCTGTGTAGTACATCTAACTTTTTGTAGAGTTCAAATAGGATCAACTTGTGATTATAGTATATTTGTCAACTTGTTTGGTGCTCCCTCAAATCTAGATACCCGGATGAATGAGAACTTTCTAAACTAAATGAAGAGGTTGCCATATATAGAAATCAGTTGCCTTGCCTCTGAAAAAACCCTTTCAGTCACATTATCTTCTAGCAGTCTAGCCAGGCTAACTCAAACTCCATTTTATTTGTGTTGGTTATTCATTTTTTCCTCTTCATGCAATATTAGGCTCTGATTTTACCTAACTCTTGCATGTTCTTTCATTTCATTCCATTACACTCCTTTCCTTCATTCCACTTCATCTCTCCTCATTCACTTTCTTCTTTCCATTGATGTTCCAAAACACCCCCCACAATACAATTTTGAATGTCACAGATGTAAATACAATTTTGGTTTTCAATAAAGGCAGCCTCACCTTCATTAAGGAGGGACTTCATTCCCACATTGTTACATGTCATTTGAATGTGTACAAATCCATATGAAAATTTGTTTAAAAACTGTTAGCATATGGATTTGCACGCATGCAAATGACATGCAATAGTGTGGGAATGAAGTCCCTCCTCAATGAAGGTGAGGTTGCCTTTAGTGAAAAACAAAACTGTATTTACATCTGTACATTCAAAATTGTATGTGGGGGGTGTTTTGGAACATCAATGGGAAAGAAAAGTGAGATGAGGGAGATGGAATGGAATGAACTAAAAGAACATGCAAGAGTTAGGTAAAAACAGAGCCTAATATTGCGATGAAGAGGAAAGATGAATAACCCAACACAAATAAAATGGAGTTTGAGTTAGCCAAACAAGAATGTGTAAAAGGGAACACACATGAGCAAGTAGATAATCAGAGCTTGATCACTGTGAACTAGAACAACTGATTAATAATGTTGACAATAAGATTCAAAGATAATGTTTGCATGCAAGATTCAAAACACCTAACATCTAATGAACATAAGAACATCAAATGTTACAAGAGACAATGAATGAGACAACAAATTTCGTATTCTATTAACTCCAAAATATTTTTCACAAAAAGAACACAAAGTTTCTTCATGAAACAAAGCTTGCACAAAAGTATTTTCTTCTCCTCTCTCAAAGTCACCCTTTACAAATGAGCCCCTCACTTCCTTTTATAACCCAAAAGTTGGTAACAAAGTAGTTAGGGTTGTACATGATCACTAAATAAGGCACTTAAGTGACCTTTGACTTTTTTTAACAACTTTATTAAAGATAACCCCAAAAATAGAAATTACTTAAAATATCCATTGTTTCCCAAAAACAAATAACAACACCTTTTAAAATATACAATAATAACCAATGCCTTATCCATTGAAATGGGGTTCGCCTATCTCAAGCGTATGAGAAATGGACTCTCCCACTTCGTTAGATACCAAGAAAATCAACTCCCTGCACCGCCAATGAAAGTAGGATCTGCTGCTTTTTGCTAGTTGAAAGGATCTAAACCTTCCGCAAAGTTTCAAACATCGTTTCTTCTTCTGGAGGTTCACTTGGTCGACAGAATAGCCTCACAAAATACCTGTAATTCAAGAATTCTACTTGGCATATCATTTAAATTAACAATTTTAGATTGAGCATTCTCAAATAATTTCTTCAATTTGATGCACCGCTCCATGGAAACTGATGAGAAATTGTTGACGGGGAGTGTACATGTCCTTAAACAATTGTGAAAATTGTTCTTCCACCTGCTCCGATGAACACCTTTGATTATGCTCATTTACGAGGTTACAAGGAATCTCAACCATGAATTCTTGAATCAAGGAGAGTGAAGTGAAGGATTCATTGCAAATGCTGTCATAATGAATCATAGAATCCTTGAGAAGTGTCTTTCTTGATTTGAGATGCAAACACCAAAGAAAACATGTCCCTCGATGTTCAAATTCGAGAATTCCTTCAATAGCTAAAACTAAAGATTCCATACTTGTCATTTCCTGTGAACTGGGAAATATCTCATCCAAATTTGATATAGCAGAAACAAAAGTTTCTTTGAAAGAAAGAATTGGATCCAGATACGCACTGATATCTTCATGAAGCTTAACCGTCGTCTTGGTCGTCCCCTGGCCTAAAACGAGAATCTCTGAAAGCCAAGTTTTAGTGACATGGCCCAATGTGTTTATTTCCTTTGACAAATTGAGAGTCTCTTCATTTGGGGCAGCCACTGCATCAGGTACAAGGAAGGTGGATGATATGGGATTTATCAAATGTTGAACATATTCCACCAATTGATTCTTTTTGGCCTTGAGCCAAGACTTTTGAGACTTGTATTTCTCAAGTCTTTTTAGCACGATATCAATTGAGTCTCGAGCCATCACCATGTCACTTTCTAATGTAGATATTCCAAGTCCCAGTCTGGAAACTTAATAGTCAGCCTGGTGTCATAGCATCACGCTCTTTATCCACTTGTGGAATGGCAAGGTCTGACAAATTTGTTTCCATCATTATCCACCATTATTCAAGAAAGCACCTTAGGCTTCTTAGGAATGGCGTCATTCGAAAGTTTGAAAAGGGCATCAAAATCAATGTCAATTGGCTTGACAACTCTCTTCCTTTTCTTCACTTCGGAATCAACCCAACGAAGGAGTATCATTCACTATTTCAGCATACAAAATCCTGGAGCTCGAATCAATATTCTCATTATTTCCGATATCATGAGATCCCTCTTGAATCCTATCTACGACCTCGATTTGAGGAGACACAACCTCAATATCCACTTCCTGATTATTCGGGAGATTTTGGGAAATCCCTTCATGAACTACATGCTCCGAAGTATTTTGATATTTGGATTACCTGCACCTAAGTGGATGCTTGTTTGAAGCATGGCTGAGGATCATTTGCTGCTAGCTTCGGAGCACTATTAACGATGTGGGTAGAAGAATCTCTACTCGAGGTAGAAAATCGAAACACACGCTCTTTTTCCTTCTTCAGGGTTAGGATCTTTAGATCTTTCACCTTGTGACACGTTGCTTGGCGAAGTCCACTCCTTTCTCGCTTGTTGCGTATGATTGGATGGTAATGAGGTTGATCGAGAAGAGACTTTGGTCGGATGGAGACCCCCTCATATTGGCAATTTTTGTGATCCCAAAACGTGATCTAGAATTAATTGAAATTTGGCAAGTTCCCTGTCATACCAAGATATGCTTCTTTCAATAATTGGTTGGTTCTTGCCATCAAGAGAAAATTCATCTCTTGGTCCAGTTGATTTGAAGGCAATGGGGTAAAGACAACAACATCATATGAAGGGATCGACGACATCCTCATCATCATCTATGAATGAATCAGGAGGACTCTTGATGCGGAAGGCCTTGATCTGAGCAAGTGTTAGGCGAGAGTACTCCCATCTTCTTACCTCATGTTCATCCGAGCAAGCAGCCCAAAAATCTTCCATGGTAGGATTATGGTTGGTACTTCACTCCCATAATCTTTTTGCATATATCTCATTGATATCGAAATGGGCTCTCTTCACATATGGATGGATGGTTATGAGAGAGCAAACTCTTTTTCCATGAGTTGTGCACTGAATAGATTTGGCGCATTGGTATTCTCCCGATTTGGATTGGGAAATGGATTCCTGGATGGTGCTTGTCACTAAGAAGGCAGTGAACTTGGAATAATGTGTCACGCGAACTCCATTAATGTCCATCTGTCACTGACGTACTTAGGGAGTTTCCACAATGTGGTACCAGCAAAGCCACTCACACGAATGTAGGGAGAAAGATGAAAATTGAATAAACCAGGTTCCCCATTGAGAAATGACACTCATGGCTTCTTTAGAAAACCTTTCCTCAGTATTCCAATTCAGGTTCCGGATCACGTGGAAGGTGAACGCATCGTTAACTCTTCTAAAATGGTGAGAACTATTTTTGAAAGTTTAGCTGAGGGTAATAATGAAAAACAATGTTCGATGACCCCATGACCCCTCTCGTTTCAAGTCCTGAAAATAGCTTTCTTCGGTGCTACTGCATAGGTCAGATATGAAGTCATGTAGAAGCATCCAACCATCTTAACTTCTATTCAATTGTTTGTGAATGGTGTTACTGATGATGGTGGCCCAATCCACAAACTCTTTCTTGGTTAGGATGACACAGATAAACTGGTACATCCATGGGTGGAAAATCCTTGCAGAAGGTAGATTGAAAACTCGACTTAGGAGAGTGATCATGTCTTTGATTTCTTCCACGAACTCAAGCGCGGTACAGTTCTTTGGGGAGCCTGTCAATTCGAGGTCTCTTGGTTACTAACCAGTTGTTGTTGACCATTTTGCTCCATCTTAGGGGTTCTTCATCCCAGAACTCTTGCACTGATTAGCGAGTGATATCCACATTCTCGGGAAAGTTAGGTATTCCGAGCAACTCCTCAATGTGTTCAGGTGTGATTAAGAGGAAAGGCTCATGGTTATCTTTAAAAATTCCTCATCTCTTAGGGTCATAATGCTCCGCGCAAGCAATAACCAACTCTGGACACTGCACCGAGACAGGGAATGCTGCTGCTTAGGGTAGGCCACTATGGTAAAGTCTATATGAGAAAATGGGTTTTGCCATTCAGTTTTCACGCGCTCACAAAACTGTTGCATGTTGATGTGACCCAGATTCGTATCAGTGATGTTGTCATATGCTGACTTAATGGAGTTGAGAGGGATAATTCCTTGGAATTCATATTTCAAGGTGGATTTGTTAGATTTCTCCATTGGCTTCCTCAATCTCCCCACAGATTTGGATTTTTTCGGCCATTATGACATTTAACAGAAAAGTGACTCAGGCATGCCAGACAACGCAAACGGTGGCCGGGTCTAAGTCTCAAACACCCCGTCGATGCAAAAAAAATATTTTCCGTTATATATTATTATTATTATTTTAAAAATAATAATAATAATTGTCCCGAATTACAAGAAAAAAAATTAATATGTCAATACAAAACAAATCGAGACTCAGCTCGAATTCTAGATCAAGCGATACAATGATAAATATATTTTAATTAAAATCTCCCGATTTTAATATATTTGACATAACAAATTCTGCTTGGTATGTGTTGAAAAATGTTCTAAAATTTCTAATCAACTTTGTTGTCCTTTAATGTTGTTAGCACTATGGCGTTGGAAATTTGCTTTCCTCTAACTTCAAATCAATTTAGTTGTCCTCCTTTCCTTTCTCCCCTATCAATTTATCCCCAATGTGCGGCTTCTTTATTCCTCTGGCATGGAAATCTTCTTCCTTTTTAATTTAAAAATTGTTCTTCTTTCTTTATGCTCACGCGCCTCCTTCTTTCCACGTGGGATTTCTGTCCTGAGGCGCATGGAAAATTTGGCTTGATTCTCTATGAAGATTGTGTTTTGGCTGTTTTTCTCTTCACCAATGCATGGATATGTATTTCTGGTGTGAGAAAACTTTATTTAATTGCATGAGCTTGTTTTATTTAAACAATGTGTGGATCTATATTTCTCTTTGGCTCTTAAAACCTACGTGACAGTTGCCCGGAGTAAATGTGTTTAACCTACTTCAACTACTGATTGGTCTTGGACGAGTGCATGATGAATCTTCCTGTCTTTGGACTATTATATGGCAACGTGTGTGCATGGTTTTTCCTCATCAATGCATTGGATTCTTACTTTTTATCGTTTGCTGCCTTTCCCGGGAAAATACGTTTGGACTTATCTTTAAGCACCTATATGTGTATACTTGGGCTTTTACCTTCCTTTGAAGCACACATGACCCCTTTTCTCTTTGGCTGCGTGAATGGCTTGTCAATGGATGTGTGGTCTCTCCTCCTTGGCATGGAAAACCTTCTCTTCCTCGTGTGTCCAAAAACTGCAAAACATTTTTGTTTTATTTTGTTGATCAATGCATGCGTGGGATCCCTTCAAATGGGTGCGTGGTGATTTGATGTATGCGTGGAACTACTCCTTTCTTTACCTCTGCTTGAACTGTCTTACCCTATGCATGGGAATCAATCTTTATTTCTATTTTAAAATTGCTCTTATTTCCATCACACGTGGCTTGTTCTCCTGTCTTAATACCTGCGCACTTTTAACAACTTGTTCTCCAATTGTATTTGGACTGTTTTTAATTTTTAAAAACTGTTCTTTCCTTTTCCCTCTAGGTGCATGGAAAATTTTTCTTGGGTTGTGCGTAGAAAACTGTTCTTTTCTCCTTCCTCTGCCCAATGTTTATGGATTTGAAAACAATTCTTTATCTCCTTATGCTTTGGACAACTACTATTTCTCCATGAAGACATTGGGAGATTCTTGGATTGGTATTCTTTTCCTGAGCAATCTTGGATTCATGCGTGAGATTTTCCTTTTGACTGTGCGAACTATTATTTCCTTGGATGCATGTGTTGTATTGTGGGATATGACAAAATATTATGTCCTTCAGAGGAAATAAGAAGCAAAGCTTTGCACACATTTTTCCAACGGGTTTGATGGAGGAAGTTATGGGGATTAATCCAACTTCCTCTCTTCCCGGGTAGTGGGGTTAAGTGTCAGGGGGAAATCGGGGGAAAGCAACAAACAATTGCCATCAGGAATGGTAAAAGTGGGTTAGAAATCCCTCGTTCAATTTCCCCATTGGGAAATTGGGGAATTTCCTCCCTGTTAGCCAATCCATGACTCTGGCAATTGGTGGAGAAAATCCCATGTGCGTGAAAATTGAAGAAGATTGCCAGGAAAACGGAAATCCGGGTTCGGGAAGCCAAATTGGCTTCCCGGGAGTTGGAAGCGTAAGCTTACTTCCCCAAAAATTTAAAATTTGTCAAATGAACTTTTACATTTATATTTATTTTAATTAAATACTTCTTAAGTTAAAAAAAAATCTCAATTTTATCAAACAAGAAGCAATTAATTAAGTAAATATTAATTAATTGTTTTAATGTATTTTAACGCGATTTAAAGCCTGGCGGGAAGAGTTCTTGCCCGAAAAGGAAGAAACGAAGACTGAAATGATCACAAAAATGAGACGATCGCAACAAGGGCAATGGACCCACAGCCAAAGTAACACTTTTCAAAATTTTCCAAAATTTTCATTTTTTATTATTTTTTTAATAATTTTGCAAAGTCAAAATTAGCTGATAACACAGTCACATTATCTTCTAGCAGTCTAACCAAAAACATTATGAAGGCATCATTTACTCTCCTATGATGAGTTTTGTTGTTTTCATAGGTGAGTTGAGTGTAGAAATCATACACTAGTGCATTCTGCTTGTCTTCATTTCCTGATAATCGTAACCATACTTTGTAGGTTGTTATAGTGTACATCAGGTATGAGGTCATGTGGAATGTTTTACTCTTATGTATATTGACCAATTGTTTGATTCAAGTATTCACAAATAATTTCCCCCTAATTAAAATTATTTTTATCTTCACATATCACATTGATATACACACACATCCAATATTAGAAGTCATTGGTGGATGACATGGGCCATTATTGTTGCAAGCAATGTGATCATATTTGAAAGTTCTTCTTTAACATCACTTCTATAAAGGATTTTGGGAAACTTGGAAGGCCCTTTCTTTTTAGTCTTGAGCCAAGATTTAACAATCATAGTGTTTATAGTTATCTTGATTTTGGTCAAAAAGAATTTGGGCTTCAACCTTGGTAAAAGATTTTGGAAGCTTCAAAGGTTTAGATTCCTAATGCCACATTAATGTAATGGGCATCTAATTTGGAAATGATTTTCCCTTGGGGGTCCTTCAATTCCTTTGATTATGGGTCAATTTTTGAGGGCATAAGCTATAATTGTGTGTGGTGCATTACAATGAGGTGGGGGAAGCCAACAACATAAGTGCAATTCCATTGTTTTTGATACATTGGGCAAGTTACAGTGGCAGTACCTTCTAAAATTCGGGCCCATAATTAATTTAGGTTTCATGTGTCTGACATCATTGTCTCCTATGTCAGGAATGAAGGTCTTTAAAGATGAAATGTATTCATACCCTATGTATTGTAACTTCATTGTGTAAGGGTTAGGGAGAACTTAGAGAAAATGGAGGCTGAATAGTGAGTTAATAGAGGTATTTAAAGAGAGGGGGCTTGGAATGTAAATAAATCTCAAAGTAGAGAAATAAAGGGTAAAAACACTTATGTCTTACATGAAAATAAAGGCGCCTTCACAACGGGTCCCAACGTAACTCAAAATTTTGAATTTGGGTGAAAAATGGACCAAGTTACAAGAAAAATACCTCATTTAGCATGCGATGAGCAAGGAATGGATAGGGAACAATGAGAGCTCAATTCACACATGGTTTAAAATGGCTAAGTATGGGGCTTTATAGAGTGTCTCGGTTTGAAAAAAATTGATTTATGGAAAAGACATTGTTGTGCGGATAAAGCTATATCCATGGGAACTATTTTTACCCCTTTCCTGTGTAAATCGTACATGATAGAGATTTAAGGAACTTGAGGAACACTCTCCAATGCGGGGGATATCAGCGATGCGAGGAAAAAAATGGCATAGAGGAACCAATTCCTATCATCTCCACGAATCACCGAAAAATACGCAATGAAGAGGATAAGAGAGTGCTTATGGGGAAAACACGCTTGTGGGGAACCAACGCGAAGATGGAACGATGTTAATTGTTCTCACGAAACTTACGAAAAAATTTGGAAAGAAGAAGGGGAAGGATTGCAGATAAAATGGTTGTGTGGGGAACAAAAATGAGGATGGAACTATTCCACAAGTTCTCAAAATTACCAAAAAATATCAATGCAAAGGGAGAGATGCAGAAGTGCGGGAGATGCGGGGAACCGGAGAACTAAAGGAAAAAATTTCCACAGAACCAAAAAAAAGTCAACCAACACTAAAAATATTGTACTGCGGATGAATCTAAAATATCCATAATGGGATACCACTTAAAAATTTACAAAATATAGAAAATGTGTAGCCAAATAAAATACTGTTTTATGTAGATTTTTACAGTTGGGACACACAAACTAAAGAAACTTGATATTTGCCAACATGTCCACCCGAAATACTTGAAAATTTAAATAGAGCTTGATATTATCTATAACAGGACATAAGGAAACTATTTTGAGACTTTTATAGAGATTAAAATGCGTGCCAGAAAAAACACAACGTGCCCTAGACAACAGGAAAACTACAGAGGCTAATAACTCTCTACACTAAAGGCCGCACCTTCGGATCTGGAAATGATCGTGTTGGAAAATCCCAGAGATACAATGCTGCAGGGTCACCACGCTTGGGACAGGAGTCGGAAGATGATGGATGCCCTTAGCATGCTACCCACACCCAGCCCAAAAGGCTGTCGTGAATCTGATATGGGCCCCTCTGCTTGTCTTCCCCAAATGCCCCCAAACCCCGCGAGATCCCTTTCACAAGATGCCTTTAACGAGTGGGCACACTCTACCCTATATGGCTATCATGGATCTGATCTGTTGACATGATTCTGATCTAGAAGCCCATTGATTATCCTCTCTAAATTCCACCAAGAATCTTCAAAACCCTATCTCTGAGACCTTCTAATATTGTCTCTGCCACACAACCCTGAAAACAGATCCGGAATGATAGACTAGGGTAGATCTCTCACTACCGAAGAATGCCTTGCTAGCTAGGGATGGGTCTCTCACCACTTAAGCTAGGGGTCCCTGTGGGATTTGACTCCACAAGCTGTAGATGTGCGACAACAGTAGTTGCACGTGAAGGGGTCAATAAAAATGTATGTCCAAAAGTGACCCCCCAACGCAAAACTAGGATATTAAAACCATGGGGCCCCTTCCCAAAATCTTCCAGTGTCCACGCCCTCCCTGGGTCTGACTAAGGCTAGGACTTGACCTAGCCCTTAGGCCTTTGGCGTAGGAAAAGGGGACGATTACAGTCCTCCCTTCTTGAGAAATGCTTGACCCCAAGAATTATCTTGTCTTGCTGCAGCAGCCTGAATACCGCGCCGTAAGTTTCTCCATCTTCACCCTACCGTCCACCAAGGATCCATGTAATCCGAAGTAACCAAGAAACCCCATGTCATCATCATGACCTCCATATGGTACTAAGAGCAACGTTAGTCCGTGGATCAGAATGATACCCAAACCGAATCTCCACTGGTACCCGCACCGAAATTTCAAATTGGTCCAATCCTTGCCAATGCAAGGCTGTCATCACGGAATCACCCACGGCCTCTCCAATCAACCCCTGGGTATGAAAGTTCACTCTAAATCCTGTAGAGTCCCCTGTATCAGCCTGTGAAACAACTTGTTTATGCACAAATGGGTGCTAACTCTCCCACCTGACCTACACTGTGTGTGAGAGCCAGGCTCCTCATATTGTATCTCGATGTGCCCCATGGAGGAAAAGTCCCAAGACTCCAGTAGACAGTCAACCGGTAATATCAACGCCACATAGTCCACCTCCTACGTTGAATGTGAACTGACTGAACAACCATGGGTCACTTTCGTCTCTCCATTGACTAACACGCGAGTGAAGTGCTAACCGGCTGTCGAAGAAACAAAAAGCTTATGAGTGTTGACCCATGCCAATTACAACAAATGATGAACCCGTAAGCTCTGACTTGTCATTGTGACAAACTGTATATGCCTGTATTAAGTTGGGGATATCCTCCCTCAATCTGTGCCATATGAACCTCTCAAACATGAACCTGTAGGGTCTCATCACAAATCAAATGCCCAGTCACGGAAGGACAATGCACATGTCGCAGTATCTCCATCCATAATCATGAATCTGACACAAGGCTCAATCTTCCCTGATAGAGGAGCATCTCATCCTCCAGACCTGTAGTTGTCATCCTGTATGTGACCATCCAGAATCTCCCAAGTGTGTTGGTCCTTGGAGTACTCAACAAGCAAATGAGGTCTCTGATCTACCAAAACCTTCAGATAACCAACATAATGATAAGCTCAAGATGATCTAAACCTATAATTCCAATCTCAGTAACAACCTCATGTGCAACATTTTTGTCCACACCCACATCCATCATACTCCACATCGATCCGCAATAATAAAACTCCTCACCATGCCAGATCTTCCTCTCCTTCCCCTCGGCTGTAACCCACCCTTGGTGGCTCCTGCAGATACTCCCCTCAGAAACACATTCCTGCCCTCAGACTTAAACTTTGGCTCTATCATCTGAAAGTTATTCCGAGACTCACCAAGAGAGTGAAGCCACTGCACTCCTAGCGCTATGTTGGTCACTCCCATACAAACAATGTGGAAATCATTGGTAACTATATAGTTACCCATTGTGATGGTCACTTGGGGAACCCGCTGTGTGCACCTCAAATACTCTCCATTGGCTACAACCTTGTTGAGGCCCTCAAAATCCTCTGTTTGTAGTCCTCGCCTCTCAAACAATGAGGCATCAATAAAGTTGTGGGTTGCCCCACTATCAATGAATACCCCAACTCGTTGACCCTGCATAACTCCTCTAATCCTAAATGTCTTGTACATCATAGTACTAGACAATGTGGCTATAGTTTTTCGAGGAAAAGTCTCTTCCTCCTGCCCCGCATCAACATTGTCCAACACAAACCCATCTCCATCATCCATCTCACAAGTCTCTATCCTCCTCGCCTCTGTCACCCTTACTCTCCTCATAAGTCATCATGGTGTGCTTTGTGTCTGCAGCAAGCAACTCGTCGAAATATGGGTCATCAAATATCCCACTCCTCTCATACCTTGTGATGTCACCATGAACCACAAGAGGTTGTGTTTCCTTCACAATTCGACCGTTGGCAGCGACATGCTTCTTTCTTCACCAATCACATCTTTTGCAATCTGCCCTATGTATACCCTGAAATCTTATTTCTTTGTTTTCCTTGAAATTTTTTAGTTTATCCACATGAGGAGTGAATGCAAATTTCCCAAAACATGGAAGCCAATATGTCCAATGAATGATTCCAACTTCAAGTAACCCAAATGTACAAACACATTCAAGTACTTCACATCTCTTATTGACAATTAAAGAAATGAGTTACCTTCTTTGTGCAAGACATATCTTTCCATGGACATAACCCATCAATTCCTTGTATGTTGGGAATACACATGGATTCTCCCTCATCATACTTTATTCTCTTTCCCCATATTTTCATTTCACCGTGAATGCAAGAGAAAGGGAAATCAATATTAGAGCTCATGCATCCATAAACTTTATCATAAGAAACTTCATACCCTTTGTTGTACCCATTGATTCTCGTCATGAGAGAAGACAACACATCGGAAATAGCATAATTGGGGCTGCTCATCATGCCTTTGCAACTCAGAATTTTCGATATAGGATCAACATCTTCATCCTCCTTTGATTTTTCAACCCATGCATCATCGTTTTCCTTAACATCATACAACCATGGCATTCCAAAACAACTTTACTTCTGGCAATTTCAACCACAATAAATACACCACATACCTCATGTCCTTTCAATATCATGGGCCCCTGCATTATTTTCACCAACATATGCTTATTGGCTAAATCAAGAGCAATGTGAATGGAAGATGTGTTTATTCCATCTAGCATACCTTGAAACGTGATTATGAAATAGTCTTCCTCAAGCATCCAAGCATGTAAATGTTGTCCGAAATAATAGAAACATGGCAAAAACATAGAAGAACTCAACGAGCTAGGAATATGGTAACCATTCTCATACCTTAGGATGCTAAAGTCATGAATGCACCTTGAATTCAACTCTTCTTTTTTAACAACAAAGTGCACCTTGATTCTTTGAGCACTTTGAGGACCAAATGCCCCCACTAACCCTTCCAAGGGTTCCACCATGTAGCTGGTATAAAAATCAGTCATGGGCTCTATTAATAAAACATTGTCTCCTCTCTTTATGACTGCTGTTATAGACAGTCTAGCAGGCTGAAGATGATTAAAAAATATTCTCTTACCCTTCTTAGCAATCAGAAAACCAATGATGGTACCTTGAGAGTTACTCTCCCTTCTTGAACCGGAGTCCCCAATGAAGGAATCATGCTTGCCAACACAAGACACATTTAAATTCCTTCTTTTGCTTATGAAATTCATCACAAAGTTTTCAAAATCAGAATTGATAGTTTTTTATAATGGCCACATATTACCAGGATCCCATAGCTTATAATGCCCATGAGCCCTTGTATCTATTAAATGAGCTACAACTTGCCACCATATATCATCCTCAAGATGCTCATATACACATAGTTGGAGTAATGGTCCAACAAAATCCATGATGAATAATTCATCATCTACTTTACCATGCATCTCATGATGGAAATAAATCAGAATAGGCAATAATAAATAAGACACCTTATTGTGCTCTTCATACCTTTCAAGGCCAACAATGTCCTCCATGTGTTCAAGATAGACATATGTTGAGCTGCCCCCAACATTGTTGCCTAAGTGCCTGTTGAAAGTATCTGAAATTTGTTCAATAGTTGTAGGTTTGGAAATTACAATAGGCTGCAATTTTACACAAGTGTCCATGTGAGGCTCCTCCTCATGTGCTAGCTACTCCATAGAGTCTTCTTTCATGGGTGTAGACTTCCTTGCATCAATATCCGCCATCGTTTCCTTGAACTCTTGTATGTGTTGTCTTGCTTGAGTCACTATTAACCTAGCAGCTCTATCTCTGCTATTCCCTTCCTCACACCTTTTAAGAGTTTCCATTACATCCTCCTTGCTTGCATAAATAAGTTTCTTCTCTTGAGCTGGAATAATTTCTCTAACAAGCAAAGTTTCACTAATGCAATTATTTTGCTCAATGGAAATCATACCCTTTGGTTTAGAAGATTCTTCTACAAACGAGTTCTTTTGTGATTCAGGTACCAGCATATGATGACCTCGTTTGGGCTTGCTACCAATCTTCATCATGCAATAATATGGAAATATCATATTATCTCTGAAACCCTTACTCAAAGATTCGTACTTCCTCCAACAAGAATCCTCATCAATCACCTCTATTGGCCGCCCTCTATCACAGTTCTCACCATGTTCCTTATTGTCCTTAGGTCTGCTTTGATTCACATTCTGAGTGAGCTGACTCAAATAAAGGTTAGTGGTTTCCTATTGTTTCACAATGTTGGTGAACATTTCCTTCATAAAACCCCCTTTTAGATCTTTCCAATCTGCCATATTTAACCAACACAGGCTGGAGGAACAACTGCTCTGATACCACTGAAATATCCCTAATGGGATACCACTTAAAAATTTACAAAATATAGAAAATGTGTAGCCAAATAAAATATTGTTTTATGCAGATTTTTACAGTTGGGACAACGAACTAAAGAAACTTGATATTTGCCAAATGTCCACCTGAAATACTTGAAAATTTAAATAGAGCTTGATATTATTATAAAGGACATAAGGAAACTATTTCAGGACTTTTACAGATATTAAACTGCTGCCAGAAAAAACACAGCGTGCCCTAGACAACAAGAAAACTACAGAGGCTCGTAACTCTCCAAATAAAGGTTGCACCTTTGGATATGGAAACAGTCATATGGAAAATCCCCATATAAAGGCTGCAGGTCGCCACGCTTGGGACAAGGGTCGGAAGATGATGGACGCGCCTCAGCGTGCTGCCACGCCCAGCCCAAAAAGCTGCCGTGAATCAGATCTGGGCCCCTCTAGTTGTCTTCCCCAAATGCCCCCAAAACCTGCGAGATCCTTCACGAGATGCCTTTAATGAGCCACCACACTCTACCCCAAATGGCTGTTGTGATTCTGATTTGGAAGCCCACTGATTATCCTCTCCAAATGCCACCAAGAATCTTCAAAACCCTATCTCTGAGACCTTTGATATTGTCTCTGCCACACAACCCTGAAAACGGATCTGGAATGATACACTAGGGTAGATCTCTCACTACCGAAGAATGCCTTGCTAGCTAGGGACGGGTCTCTCACCATCGAAGCTAGGGTCCTTGTGCGATTTGACTCCAAAAGTTGTAGATGCACGAAAGCAGTAGCTACACGTGAAGGGGTCAATAAAATGTATGTCCAAAAGTGACCCCAATGCAAAACTGGGATATTAAAACCATGGCGCCCCTTCCCAAAAGCTTCCAGTGTCCACGGCCCCCTGGGTCTGACCACAGCTAGGACTCAACCTGGCCCTTAGGCCTTTGGCACATGAAAATGGGACATTACAGAATAAATCTTAAATTGACTGAAAATTAGCTAACTATTATAACTTTTTGCATTCTTTAACATCACTAAGGTAGATACAACAAAGAAAAATGGTCACTTAACTAAAAAAGCTAAAAAAAATTCAAAAATTCCACATTTTTAGGATTAGAAACAACACTAATATCATTAACTACTGAATAATGAAGATTTGAAGTATCGGTTGCCTAAGTTATTTACTGTGATCCTAGATCCTTCTCGACATGTTATTCATCGGCATGATGAGAGTAAGTTTTTTGGTGGCATGCTAATTGGGGTCAGTCACATGAGAATGATTATGCACTCCAAATGGATGCCATCAACTTCTTCTTAGGATCCAACTTTGACTATGACACCATCACTTGCAAGTCTTTGACTGAAGCGGTCAAAGCTCGTGACACGACTGAAGAGAAGGATCGTCATGAAGCCATTAACCATGATAATGAAAAGATAAAAATCTTATGTAATCCTATGCCTAATCATGATGTAACTAAAAGTTATAAGAAGTAAGAGAACATTACACCCAAAGTGGTTGACACAAATCACCCTCCTGAAAATACGGTTGTAATTAACGATATAAAATGTGTCACAGCTTATTTAAAACCATAATATCCTGTAACATTCCAACCTCATACTCACAAGGTCATATATCCTTCTGTACCTTAGAGTCCAACTCTTTGAAACAAAAACCTGCCTCTTCCAAATGCCATCGGCCCCTTTGGAAATTTTTTGACAGGGATGATTATGTCTTGATCTCCATCTCTATCTACAGACATCATCAAAACCTGTGTAAATCAAACTTGTAGGACCGATGGCGTAGGAAATGAGAAAAAATTAGTTTTAGAAGTATCTTTAATCACACCTACTCCTTTTGGCTAGATCCAATGGGCTCCCAACACTCTCAACCTACTACACAGTCCATTTATGATGAGTGGGATCCTCTCGAAGTACTTTCCCAAATTCTTGGACCAATTCCCTTCCTATAACTCATGCATAGATCGCCTCACCATCGCGAGCGTCTCATGACTACACTATTTGACATGAACATCCCTTTTCATCCCTATTTAGGGTAGAGTCCTACATTGCATGGATCAAAAGAAAGTATCCACTGACAATGTGAAGAGCTCTCCATTCATATTGATCTCACTACAAATGCTCATTCATGCATTCGTTTCCTTGTTGCTTCTATGATTCTCGATGAGATTTTTCTTCATGTAGACAATCCTCCGCTTTTCATTTCAATTTAGATCAATAACACTTTATTTAAACGTCCTCTCATTGATGAAGGATCAAGAACATGTGTGGCCTCATTAGACTTCATGTTGTACATTGGGTTACATTCATTTAGTTGTCAGACCAGGGAGCGTAGACTTGAAATACTTGTCTGCATTGTATGCAGAGTTATAGTTGATCTAAGAGGTTGGAAAGGAAATAACTGTCACATAACAATGATGAAAGTAAAATAAAACTCAGACTTGAAAATGGACTATTGCTAAATGTTATTACTAAAACAAAGTTACAAATTCAGAGAGAATATTGTTCCAAAGTAAATATGCATTAAATGAAACAATGAAGGGGATTTAGTAGACCTCAAGTAGGCCCTGACTTGGGTGCTAATCCGTTCATAAATATGTAGCTAAAAACTAGATGACAGAACTCAAATTTATTTATTGAATTGCATAAAACATTACATCTAGGAACAAAAGAGATTACTATAATTCTCTTCTAACTTTGTTCACTCTTTTATGTAATTCCAAATGTGACTCTCTAACTTACTTGTTACAAGGCACCAACCCTTTCCTTTATATATTATCATTTACATTGCACATGAAATAAGAAGAATACAATAAGGAGTCTTCAACAGAAGAAATGAGATATTCAACAAGTGTTTGGAAAACTCAACAAGTGTTCAATTAACAATCATTTCTTCACTAGTTCTTAATCAATGACCAAATAAAAGATTGATTTGTTTCTCAATTTTCCAAATTTCTATTGTAATTAATTCTCCAATGGCACATAAGGACTTAAGTGTCATCACTTTAGGTTTCAAAATATCTTCATAAATGTGTTTTCTTTGTTGTGAATGATTTCCTTATGTTGCAGACAAGTTCTTTGGCTATGGACGAGTTGTTACAAACAAGTTCTTTTGTTGCGCATGACAAATTTCTTACAAACCAAGAGTGACATCAATACATATAATCATTCAAATAATTTATTGGAATAAGAAGAATAAATTCACACATAATATCAAATAAAATAAATATAATTAGATATATATATATATCAATTAGTCATTATGCCAAAAGATCATGGTTGTAATAGTGATGATCAATAATGTACTTAGGAAATACACAGACATGGCTACAATGGTATTATCAAAATACAAAAGATGAGTTTGTTATGAAAGTAATTAATACATTTTCATCACCACACCTAGGCTTAAATGATTGAATTTCCTTATTCAAGAGCTTCATATATTTTCTATTGGAAATTTCATTATTTCCTGAAATCTATGGGTGTTCCTATTCTTTTCTCTTCTGATAAGATATATCCATAACTCCTCCTCAATCTATCATATAATATTTATTGCACCCTATGATTGATTGGTAAATTTTGTGTCCAAGGTGTAATTGGGAAATGAAATATTGGAGGATGATAAGCTATAGGAAACAAATCATCCCCACATTCATTTGTTATTTCAATATACTTCTTCACCCTACGTAACGGTGGAAGTATATTTGAATGTGAGTGCATTTCTTTCCTTTGGAGTGCAGGTGATAACTTTGTCCATCTGGCTTTGCATCTCATAACTGCATGTTCTTTGATCATGTTCCTAACTTCTGTGTGGGCTTCCATCCTCATTTTGAACACTCTGTTTCCAATTGCATCCACTTCCAAATACTTGTCATATTATTCTACAATTTTATATGTTGTTGTTGCCTCAACTCTAATATATAGTGGTGTAACCTTCACAAAATTTCTATATGCCTCGATTTGATTAGCTCTTTCCATTTCATTTGAAATACAATAACATAATTCCTTAACTTGTACATCCCCAATATACATAATTGGGATCCAATCTTTGTCATATGGAAGGTCATAATTATGCAAATATAACTCACATAATAAATTGTGCAGTTCATGTGTACTATGTTAATACAAGAGTAAAAAAATTCTTGGCTGATCTAATGTCATATATCATATCATAATTTATGCAAGTAAACTTATGGTACAACATATTTTCTTTTAGGTATATGGCATATAAATTTTATGGGGTATGAAACTCAGCATGTCAAATGCTACCTGTATTGTTTCCTCTTTTTTTGTTTCATTATTCTAATCTCCTTGTCTTTGTCTTCCATTTCCTCTTTATGTTTAGAGATAAGGCCTTCCTTCTCCTTTTCCCATTTCTTATTGATCTTGCTAATGTAAGCATCCCTTTGCAGCAACTGATTTTCAATATTGGGCCCCATAGTTTATGTTCCCATCTCATTGCAAGATGGGTTTTTAGGTTCCTTTATGATTTCATGAATAATATTTTAGGGTTGCATTGGTTCTACATTTTCTTCTTATAAACTATCATTTTATGATTTTCCAACAAATTTCTCAATGAATTTTTCATTGACATCATCTGCAGTCATTTATTCTTGTTTATTTCCTCATTTCACTGGCTCTTCTACTTGTCTCATTTCATGACTGTGTACTTCATGAATTGTTTTCTCATTCTTATTTATTTCTACTTATCCTTCCATTGGTTGTTCATGATATTCTGTCTATTGAGTTACTGTGAGAGAAGTATCTCTATACTCTTTTTCCAATGGTACAGGCTCCAAATTTTCTTTTATGGATTCCAAATCACCATCCTATGAGATGGTTTGAGATTGTTTTAAACTAGAGGTTTTTTTCCTCTTTGTCCTAATCCTATGGGAGCGACCTAGTTTTTTTTAGCATAATGAGTAGATTTAATTTTGTTTTCGAAAGTGGAGGTTTCGAGGGAGGAAAATTCCAATAAAGTTTAAGTAATAAAGATACTCTTTGGTGATATAGGATTAGGGGTTTCTTTTGTGGAATGAAAATTTTCAGAAATTATTTCTTCTTGAGATAGGGAATAGGGTGGTGTAACTTCTGGCATATGTGAAGTATAAATTTCAGTGTTGTTTCTCCTTTTTATCCTTTTTCCGATAATGTTTTCAATATTTTTCACTTTCACAAAGTCATCCCATGATATATGAGTTTTGTTGCCTATGTAAAGTGTGCTTGACCACTATGGCTAGTAGACAGTGATGTGACAGGTATTCCATACCCCTCAAAACCTATTTTATCATTTTCTTAAGCATCTCATGAAATAAATTTGGAACACTCACTTGATGATTATTTTTCAAATGATTTAAAAATTTGAAATGCATTGTATTTAACCTTAAATATATCCCTTCACAAGTAAAACATTGAATGAATAACTTTTTAGTTTGATCCCATAAAGGTTTGATAGATGTCCTACAAGTACCCTAGCGGTATGAGATGAACTCCTCATCATTGTCCACAAATTCTCTTTTTTCTCCTTTTGGGTTAGCTTTTGTCTAGAAATGGATCTCCTTGAGTAGGTAAACTAGCTACCTCTACTTAAATCTCATCACTTACCCTGATGTTATACCCTTTTACCTTTACCTCTCCATTGTTTGGGGTATGTGCAAACTCTTCCAAAAATCCCTCAAAAAAGCCTTGAAATTTGTTAATGTATTGTATCCAGTCATGATTCTCAAAGTATTGCACAACCACATGATGATTCAAAAGTTACAACTTTATAGAAGGTTAATATCTTATCAAGTCACCTCCCATGGAGGATACACAACTTCTCCCACATGTAATACAAAACCAAATTGTTTTTCCTTGAAAGTACTTTGGAAAAATGAATTGTGTTGATTTCTTTTCATTTCTTTGAATTTTATTACCAAGGGGAAAAGAAATACATTTAGGGGTGATTAATCATTAAGTGAATGTGAAAACATGGAGTACATGAAGAAAATGTTTATGACAAATTGGATTATTTGGAGGGTGTAAGTGGACAAATCATAGCTAAAAGGTGGCAGTATTTTAGTGTGTCACATGCTTTATGATTTGGCATAAATCATTCAAATATAATTAATCTAATCATGCTTTATTAAAGTAATAAATGCATGCACTTGTCTCATTGTTGTTTGTAATGATTGATTTGCATGCTTTATTGAAATGGATTCTTGGCTACATAAAAGTTCCCTGCAATGCTACAGACATGGGTTTAACTTGTGTTGAATGCTCCTTACTGCAAACAGATGCTTCTCAGGAGAGGGAACTCTAATTGGTTGGGGTTCTAATCATTCTTTGTATATCATCCACTTGTGCATGCTTCTTTGATATCCTTTATGTAACCATGATATCTTCCAGATGCTTAAAAAAAAGAGGATATTATTTCATGTGGTTGCAAGTTGAACTCTTGGTCATTGCACTCTCTTCTAATGATGGATATCACACTCTCCTGAAATCACTTGTCAATAAAACATGTAAAACAAAACATTATATAAAAAAAATGGGTTAGCAGAATGTTGATGATCACCCAGAAAGGTAGATCTCAACAATTTATTTAGCCTTGAAGTATTCAACAAACTGAATGCTCCAAGGGTACTGAAATCTCATCAATTATTTGTAATCCTAGAAGGCGAGCCAATAGGATCAACCTATGAGGTAAATTATGATGTTTCTTTCTACATTCTTCTTTCATATCCTCTGAAACATTCCATAAATGATCCTTTATCAACTAGATTTTTATATAATCTTAACATGTGGTCATTCTGCAACAACTTGAATCTCATCAGATCAATAGTAGTAAGCTTCAAAGCTCCATTAGGGAAGGTCTTCTCACTTTCATAGGGGCCTAGCCACCTTATTTTAATATTACCTATGTGATCCTTGTTTTTAGTCAAAAATGAGTTCCCATTCTCCTTCTTGGAACTGTCTTGTTTTAATATATTGGTCATGCCATTTGATTATTTATTTTTGCACTACCTTCATGTTATGAAGTGTTTTCTTTCTCAATTTATCTAGCTCATTGAGTTGGAGAATTCATGTTCTCTGAAGCTTCTGAATAAGTCTATTCCCAGCTCAAATGTAGTTCTCAACTTTTTATGATTAAATTCTATTGGAAAAACAACAGTAATTAGCCATATAATAGTTCAAATGGTGTTCAAGCATCAAAAATGTGGTCTTCCATGTTATATTAAATACCTGGAATGCTTCTGGAAAACACTGTCTACCTGAGTATCTTCTCTGGATTGATATAGTCTTTTGTCAATATGGCCTTTATATCTCTGTTTGTAATCTCCACTTGGCCATTAAAATGGGGATGGTATGGTGTAGACTTTCTATGTCTAATTTCATATTCACTGACCAAATCAACAATCACATCAGCAGTAAAATATGTACCCTAGGTCTGTCATAATCTCCCTTGCCGAAACTCCATATCTAGGTAAAGATTTTCTCATACATAAAGTTAGCCACCTTCTCATTGGTCTAGTTTGGCAATGTATTTTACCTCTGATCACTACTTGGTTAGGTAATTTATACAGACAAGGATATACTCTTTCTATTTGAGATGGAGGATCTATAAGGCCAACAAAATCTAAGTCCTACTTATCAAAAGTTTGCAAAGCCAATTGAGATTGCAATGGCATCTCATCAGACTTAGTGGGCTTGAACATAGAGGTCTAGTCTAAATTTTGTTGATATAGGATTTCCATCATTTTGTTCAATACAAATAAAGCATTAATACTCATTGATGTCTAGATGGATTTACACTTCAAATGGCATAGAGATCTGAAATAACTCGTTGGAGAATGCGATCAGATGCTTAGAATGAAAATAACTTTAATCACAAATCATGTCAAGATGAAATCATGACAGGTTTATGATAAGGCCACAATCAAAGCATATGTCCTCTTCATAACAACATGTTTATGGGCCCCAATTGGAAACACATGCTTAATCTGGATTGGTAAAGTTTTTTGACATGCAAATTAATATCAGATTTACCATACAAGTACCATGAATAGTAACATCAACAACCAATATCCATCCACAACGATCCATTATATTAACTCATCACAAAACAATAGTTGAATACATCACAACACTCTCTTAAAGTCATGCACACAAGTTTATACCAACATCATAACTCCAATATAACTCAGATTATCACATGGTGTCCCAAAACAGTGGAATACATCACATATTTATAGGGGTGGGGAATTACTCTTCACTGCCTATGCACTCTCAAAATATGTTGCATACTCAAAATAGCCATGTGTATGTACAAAGATAACTACAAAGTACACATGCTTCCCTAACAATAGATTATCTTTATAATTAAACCCCGATCTAATCATATATTAGCTCAACCTTTGCATGCCTCTTGTGTGCAAGAATTAGTTAGCTATGCAAGTAAAATCAAGACTAACACCTAATAGCATTAATACAATGCTAAACTAAAATCTAAACATCATCATGCTAAGAGCTAAAAAAGTAATAAACGTCAACATTATGCATTATAACCTTGAAAATGAACTTCAAACTAACATGTAACCAATTATTGCTCTACTCTTTAGAAAGCTAAATTAATGAAATAGACCTATGTAGATCCTTTAACTATCAAAGGGTTGATAGTTGTTGTTTGATCAAAGATGATAAAAAATGGAGGTTCATCAAGTCATGGCTTATTAGGCCTTTCTTGATTAACTCCATTGTTCTTCACAAAAAATCTTGCATGGATGAATGCAAATGAAAGATGCTTAGCTCCACTAATGGAAGAATGCTCTACGATGATAAAATAGCTATAACTTAGGCTCTATGCTCATTTAGGTGTAAGTAGAAAGGTGGGAGGAGGGCTCCTTATATAATCCAATGGCTAAAAGAATCTATACATCCCTTTACATGTGGGATAATAGAGAGGTTGGGTTAGTTGTGGATAAGGAAGGTTTAGGGAGGGTTGAGTCAACCTTAGGTGAGTTTAATTTGTCCTTTAGTGATCCATGGGAATTAGGGGTGTATATAATTAATCAAAGGTGATTTTGGATTTTAGCCATAAAATTCTTGTAAATATTTGCACTAATCATCACATATAGCTTGCATATTTAAAAGTTGACCGTCATTTATATATATATTTATACATATTATAAGAAAATACACACACACATATTTAAAATAATAAAATAAACATAGAATAAATATTATAAATAACATTGTTTTGTATTTTTGAAGGATGGTATTAAAAAATTACAGTCATTAGAAAAATGTTTGACAAGCATAATTGGCCGTCAAATTTAACCTCTGATTGCATGATTTGTGCAATAGTCTACCAATATTTAATGGATTCTTTACTTCGCTCTCAAATGTTGTTTGATATTATTTATGACGAAGAAGTTTATGATTTCGCCATAAAGCTTGCCAAAACCTAAAATTTAATAGTGATTTCCTGTTCAATCTATCTGAAATAGGGGATCTTGCTCTTAGTAGGATGAAAATTGTAAATAACTGTTGATTTGTTATATTCTACGGTGAAATTTCAGACTAGAAATTATTTTTGGGTAATTCAAACCTGGACTTGTTTATGTCTTTTTAATTAGTTGAAAATGAGGGTTTTGAGCTTGTGAAAGAGTCTGATTGACTATGAAATTTGATAATATAAAGTTTGTCAACTTGTGATTCCCTAATATATATGTTGCGGATTAGAAACAGAGAGCATGGGTTGAAGTCTTAACAAGAAAGATTGACGTTTGCCGTCAATTTACGCGTATTCAATATATTGATTCGCTAAATCTTCCAACGTTGATGGAAAACGACGATAATGGTTGAAAATCAAAATATTTCTCTACGTTGATGGCTTGTTAGGAAATACGACGTCTATTGTAGAGAATTTCCACCGTTCAGATGGTCGACGATGCAAATTCTCTATATCATTGGATTTTGTCAGACAGGGGGGGCGTTTCTACCTATGACAACGCCTTTTGGCATAAAAATATTTTAAGTAGTTGAGATTAGGATTATGCCTAAGCTATTTTGACGACGTGGATGCCTTTTACTTATAATTATTTAATTAAAAGTGATCACTCTTTAACATATATGTTTATTTAATTTTGTAATTTACTATATATTTCCTCCAAAATATAAGTTAAAGATAACAATGTCCAATATAATATTTACATTTAATCATTTAAAAAAAATCAATGGCCGAATGATCAGGATCCACCTACCTCGGTCATGTTTGTTGTTATTGCTTGATAGTGTCTTTTAAGTGTTTTTAGGCAATGCCTTTTTTGTTGTACTCTCCTAAGCTCGGCCTAGTTTGACGCTTGTTGTTCTAAGCTCGGCCTAGCTTGTTCGTGGTTTTGGGGCGTACTCTCATATAACCTGCTTGTTTGTTGAAAACTATCTTGTATCTTATTGCATTAATATAATATAAGATGCTTTTTCATCCAAAAATAAAATAAAATCAATAACCCAACTAAATTTGCAGGTGCCAAAACCACACTCACCACTTGCATTCTTAATTTATTTCAAGTACTTCTTCATTTTCATGACTAATGGAGAGGAGCCAATAGTGAAGCATGGACCAATAATGGTGAGGGTATTTGTGGAGTGAGTGACTAGTACATGTACATTTGTCATTCAACATTTGAAAAAAAAGTAGCTAATAAAAGGTGTCACATCAAATCACATCAAAAAATCACCCAATCACATGATGCCACATAAGTGGAAAAAAATGCATGACATAATGCCCTACTAATGGTTCACCCTTTTTTCCTTTGTATGAAAAACTACTTGATTTAAATCTGTTTAAAAATCACTTTCCATAAATAAAAATGCTAAAAAAAAATATTTAGATTAATAAAAAAAAAAATCTATTAAAGGGTATTTTTTTTTTTTTTTTTCAAAATTTGATGTATTTATATGTGTGTTGTACACCGCTCAACTTGGATGCACAACTAGTGGCTCCTCTCCACTATACAGTAACCCAAATACAACAGACATGGGCTCCCTCTAAAAATTTCACCCCATCTCTATTTGTGTCTTGATCTCTTCTTGTGTGAACTCATCTCCTGAATGAACTCATGCCTTCTTCAAATAAACCTAAAACCGAATGTAACATTCAGAAAACATCTTTAAGTAAAACGGATGCCCGATTCATAGTAGTTATTCCACCGCACCTCCCAAATCTCGCCCTACATGATTCTCAACTAACACGTCCAACTTAACATAGAGAGGCGTGTCATAGTATAAGAAGTATTTGGCGATCTGAAGGCATTTAACTTGGTTGGGTTTAGTAGGGTTTGTAATTGTTGGCGGGTACAAATATGGTCTGAAACGTGAGATAGATGTGCAAACTAGGGAATATGTACTCATGTCATATGGATTACCTACCTAGTGTGCGCTTTTGTTTTGTTTGCGTACATGGAAATGGATTACTTATCAAACCCTCTTTCCTTGGTGTTTGTAAAAATGTCCATAACTTCGTTGTAAAGATTTTTTTTTTGCATTTGTTGAAACATGGTCGATGCCCCGTGAGGGCCTTATGGCTTTTTATTCCCTCATTTTGATTTGAAGTAAATGTTTTTGAGGTGATGTGCAATGTTACATTCAAACTAAAATATGAAGGGTTGTAGAGTTATCAAAGTAATTTGAAGATGCTTTTTAAAGGTATGTATAATTTGGGCAATATGGTAAGTAAGATATGTGAAGTTGGTGAAGCGATTCCAAGATGAATTGAAGAGGTATATCCAACCTTAGAAGCAAGGCAACAGATATACATATCTTGCAATCAATTATGTTCGTGAGAGGGCCACCTTCAGTGTGACTTCAACCTTATTAGCATAAGGATTGTCATATATTACAACGAACTAGGCCAACCAACCAAGGCATAATTGATTTTTTGATGAAATGTTGTTTTTTAGAGTCATAAAAGCAATTCCAAGATGCATCAAGCCCACAGCACCAAGTATGTATGTCGTTTTCACCTTCGATGGCATTGGCTGCATCGCCTAAGATGAAGACAAAGGAGTGAGGACTGGATCTAATCCAACTCTTGCTTGTATGCGTAAACTCTATGGCCAACTTTTATTCTCTTTTGAATTTGCTAGATTTAATTGCACTTTATACTCATTATTCTTTCCTTCGCATTAATTTAAAGGATCAATTGTAAACATAAACATAGTATCCTTATTATTAGTATTGGTTTCATGCAATGCTAATTTCCATATATGAAATATAAGACACAGTCCATAATAATAATTAATTTTTTATCTTTTAAAAAATGCATCGAGCTTTTTCTCAGTTTTCCAAAAACTTTGTAATTACACAATTAAAAAAAACAATATACTTATTTATATACACTCAATGACAATGTGTAGTTGTTAACATAGTGCATTTCTTAGTACAAAACAACTATTCACATGTATAATTATATAAAATTTTATTTATTCAAATTTTATGAAAGTCACTCAAAGTAAAACACCAATTTAATATATTCAGGTTCATTAAAACAATTTAATGCCATATATTTGTATATCATTACAAGTTGTCGACCTTGATAAAGTTTTAGTAAAAAAGACAAATCATTATGCTTATGTGAATAACGTAAAGTCAAAGTTGTATACTTTGAATTACCCATAAAAAAGACTTTAAAATATACATTATACAATGAATATGATGACCACAACTATTGTATAGTTAGAACAAAATATGCACATGAGACCATGTTATGTTTTATTTTTAGTGTGTTTTTACCCTACGTGAGGCCTATTTCCATTCATTTTTTTGGGAGGGCTCTCTCCCCATAATATAACCTATAGACTAATTATAATATGCTTCCAAAGGGATTTCTTCAGTACTACCTTAGGTAATGTTTGGTGTATTTAAAGTTTATTATGACAATTCAATTGACATCCTTGAATTGAGTTAACTTATTTCTATCATTTTTCTATTATGAAAATTTGGGGACTTCATCCACACTCTCAAATCTTGATCAAGATTTGACTACTGAGTTATTTGTCTAGTGTAAATAGAATGGACGCCTGAAATTGTATAGGGTACTCACTCTTAGCTTCGTACTTGATTTTCATAGTTGATGCTCTAAACCAATGTCATATCTTCATCCGTGATCACAATAAACCCGTGGTTTAAAAACATTTATTAACAAAACAATTTGCCCTTCAAATAAAATCTCCAATAATTGTTTTTGATATTATGATGGTGAGGTTATAAGCCAGCTAGCAACCAAAGTTATGCGAGACCAACTTGTTCTAACACTATCACTATTGATAATATCCATAATTTATCATAAAAAATGTTCAAATCACACCCTTTGGTTTTATGTTTGATCAAGAATGAGATTTTTATATTATTATTTGTGGTGTACTCTCATTTACATAGAATGTTGGGTTTATAGCCTCTTTAATTAGCTTTATTTATTTCCTTCTATATGCAGGAAATTTATGGAGGAAATTTGTAACATTTGTATATAGTAAAAAAATTAAATATGAACTTTATTTTGTATGTAGATGTATTTGAAAATAAGGGTGGTGAAGGTTTTTGGCATAATTCTCCCATAACATGTTGTGAGAAAGTATGTATATGATTATTAGTAAAGTTATAGGTTGAAGGGCTCATTTTCCCAATAATGATATCATTATGAAATGAGTTTATTTCTTTTGGCCTATGATATTGCTTGTAATCTTCGAGAACTATCTATTGGTCAGACAATATTTCTTCCATTAGAGCTTAGTCCCAAAAACTAATTGATATTCTAATACATAGTTTCCATATTTTAATTCTTTGTAAATGCTCGATTACATTCTACACGTAAGCATTGGTTTTGAAAGAGGAGTTCATATGCTTGTATACTTCTAATCAAGTTTCATGTTTCTTGTTTTTAGCATATTTTTCAACTTAGCTTTTAAAATATTTATTTTCTTACTTAGCAATAAAATCACATTTATTAAATTGTTTACATAAACATAATCATAATGCATTGAAGTCATTCCAACTGTAATTACATCTTTGAACACTTAATAAATGCTTTAATCTTCGGAGTCATACGACTGATATTTACTAGTACATATGATAGACCCCAAATTTATTTCATTGTTTTCAACTTCTTGCTCTGCTTAAAGAATACATAACTCTTCAAAGTAATTTTTGAAAACAGAAAATAGAATATCGGGTACAATGGGAGATTTTGGACACTAAACTTTATTTAATTATTCAATAACAAAGAATTACATATATAGAAACTTGGGATAATCGCACCACTGATGATTAAATGACTTATTTTAATGATAGATTTAACGTAGACGGATTCAATTTTGTTTCCCTTCACAACTATCCCAAAGCCATCCTTTTTGCCCATGACATTTGTCCTTGATACAGTCCCTAGTGAATATAGTCTCTATGAGATGAAATCCTCCTATCTACTCACACATTAGAGGTTGCCATGATTGATTATAACATGGTATTGGTACCCACTTCATTTTTCTATGTTGTATAAAAATAACTAATGTACTCACACATATGCTCCCAACTACAATTTTATTTATTTATTTAAAAGGTGGGTTGAAGGGACTTGTTCCCTATTAGAAGATAAACAAGAGTAGCTAGGCCAAATTCCCAAAAAACAAACCTATGACACTTAACTAAGCAAAATAGCCAATAGTATGCTATTTCCCAACCTGGGATGGGAATAAGTCTTCAATATTACCCATTCGACCTTTTTTACTTTTCATGTTCTTTACTTCATGCCAAATGCCCGTGTCAAATGGAACAATAATCATAATATCATTGTGATTTCCTAAGACTTCCCTTAAGTCAAGCAAAGACTCCTGATCCGAATCCGATTTGTCAGATATAGGTCCTCTTTTCATTTCTCCCACTAACTCCACGTTCTCTTGATTTCCCACTTCTGAAACCTGTTGCTTATTTTCCGTTGTTTCTGTTGTTTGATACTCCGTGCCCCCCTTAAATGTCAAAGCAGACACCATATCCGGATTCACAGTTCCCCAACTGCTAGGAGTTGACGAGCTTCACTTTTTAGTTCAATTTTTATTTAAAGGACAAGAAGCTTGCAAATGTCCCGTGTTTTTGCAGAATATGCATTTAAAGGTGGTGTTTTAATAATGCAAAACCTGTGAATGCTAAATTTTTCCAAATTTTGATAAAATACGATCTGGTAATCCTTTACTCAGATCAATTTCAACACATATGCGAGCATACGTGTACAACCCTGAGTGAGTTCTATCCAAATCGTCTTTAATAAACTTTCCCAGACAATTACCAATATTATCCAGGGCATACCATAGATGCAGAGGGAGATTTGGAAGCCTTACCTAAATAGGTGTTTTGGTAACTGAATGAGAATTCAGATCAAATTATGGAAACCAAGGAGTCAAATACAAACCGACAATGCCCCAGAACTACGGTCCTCTAGATAGGAAATGCTGATAATCCTCAGTTTCTTTGAAATGCACAATAGAGAAACCCCTGGAACATAGTGAAATTTCACACTTGTTGGTCCAGTTTTCAAATATCCATTGATATAGTTTGGTAGAGGAAGGCCAAAGGCCATTGAAGCGCCTGATCACTACATCTCGAGCCAGTGTCTGAAGGTATTCTTCCACCTCGGGGTTTTTGGGGTAGGGATCTCTTCTGCTATATCTACCAGATATGCCTGGTTTCCAGGAGTATATCCACCACGAGTTCCCAGGATATCCTTGAAAGAGGTTGACTTAGAAGCAATGACATAAGTTTTTTTTTATTGTGCGGCTCATGTCTTTTCCTTCCCGCCTCTGACCCATTCGCATCCTTGATTGATTTGGAAGGATTTGGATTAGGGTTAGAGGGGCTCCACTCTTTCTCTCTGTCATGGATTCTCTGCAACCCACTACTCTGCCCTAGTTTCGCGAGACCCATGGTGACTCCTCCAAGCTGAACAGCCGATGCCCCTACCATGGATCCATTTCCCCTACCCAATTTGAGGCCGCTCTCTCCAGATTTCATAGGGTCCAAGCTCTTCGTTGTCATCACTATCCCCCCTCCCCTTTCTGTTCAAACAAATACTTATTCTTAAATTTTTTTTTAAATTTATTCCCTGAGACCTTATAGACTCTTACCCAACTACAAACTTTAATACAACAATAAAAATTTAAAATATAATCTAAACTAAGTTACTAAATATATATCAAATTAAGAAATCTTTCATCTATAGGGGAAAATAACAATACGATTTCCCCTTGAAAATTCATTTAACTTCCATTACATGTGAGATATGACATTGCTCTATATCAAATGAGAGATTTGGGATGCTAAACTTGATTTATATGTATAGATGCTCAAACCTTATCATAGATCAAGGTATAATCTTTCTAACTTGAAGTTATATCTATATCAAATGGCGCTTGTAATCCAATGGTGTGTATGATGGTGTAAAAGGTGTCGCCTAGCTCCATCCACCAAGGTACCAATTTGATGAGATACCAAGTAATAAAAGATGAGGTCAAGCTTGTGCCTTAAAAAAATTTGGTAGGATGGAAAACCCACCAGTCCTTAGCATCTAAGCCTAAGAATTTTGTCCACCTATCCATGCAAGCTTCGGAATAGAATATTCAATATACATATATTATTATAGTAAACAATACTATGTTGATTCCAATAATTCACAAAGCACTAAGCGTTTGCAAAATATCTAGGCCAAATATAGGAAATAAGAGTTGCAATTTTCCAACAAACTTGTAGTATGATGAAGAGAGCGAGACAACAATTTTTTTGAGAGAGAATTCAAACTATATAAAGAAAATAAAAAAAGGCTTATGAAAAAATGATATAGTTGAAAAAAAAGGTTATATGAGCATGAGAAGAAAATAGTAGATTTCTCAATGAAAATATAACCCTAAAGGCTTTTGGAGGGAACTCCAACATAGGAATAAAATGAATAGAGAATATTGTTAAAGACACCCAATGAGTATAATATTCGAAGTTACGAGCTATGAGTAAGATTAAGATAAGACACCCCTTGTAATCAACAAAAAAACCAAGCTCTTCTCTATAGGGGATATTATTCAAGGCATAAAGAGGATAACATGGGGTAAGGCATAAAACATATATGGGATGCAAGAAAAATATTTGAAACGAGTGTGAAAGTGTACTCACATCGCACATCAAAAGCTTATTCAACAATAACATTCACTAAGGCTTTTTGATTGATTGGACGACCAATATCATTATCCCTCTCTATAAAAGTGGGGATATCTGTCAAATTATTGCACTATTGTGGTAAATCATCTTCTTGCACTATTGTGGTAAATCATCTTCTTGCAAAACCATTGGGAGCACCATAAAGTGAAAAATAAGGGGATGGGTAGAGAAAGAAGGAAATGAGAAAAAATAATATATAAGTTTCAAGCCAAAACATTCCAATATCAACCACTACTTCACTCTTAGGCACTTGATTGAAAAAGTATGGGATAACCAAGGTGAAGAAGTTTTTTGTTGTTTTGTTGACTTCAAATAGAGTATTTGACATGGTACCTAGAAACAATCTCTAAAATAGGATGGAAGAACTTGAATTTTTAAATGAGTATATAGCAATAATACATAGGTAATATGAGCAAGTCGAGCCTAAAATTAGAACATGCGAAGGAATGAACTAGAAAGTTTTGGAAGTGGCATTGGCATTAAAAAAGGATGTTTGATTTCACCCATCTTGTTTGGGCTATACATTGATAAGCTAGAGGAGTGGATACACAAAATTAGTGGAGGGGATGTCTACCTAGCCAACTATGTATTAAAGTTGTTCCTTTGTGTAGATGATCTCATCTTAATTGCAAAGAAACACATTGTTTGAGAGAACACTGAAGGGGTCGTTTGCTCTTTTATCAAGAGCTAAAAATGTGCAAGTGAAGACCAATGAAACCAAAGTCACAATCTTTTCATTATGGAGAAAAAAGAAGCAATTATCTTCCTTTTCCAAGAATACCCATTAGAAGTGGCGGAAGAATACAAGTATATGGGGTTGGTAGTTGGGAAACTTGTTGGGAAAACAAAATATAAGGGTGACATAAGATGTCATACTCATTATAAAAAGATGTAGGAGTGTAAAAATATGGATTGAAATACCAAGAGAATCTTGTTTGACTTGTTTGTTACACTGACAGTCCTCTGTGGTTGTGAAGTTTGGGGCAATAATGTGTCGAATCCCAAATGGAGACAAATAAAGAGAATATGAAAGCACCTAATCACAAGTAGCCTAAAAATTAAAACATTATTTCGTATGCGATTTTGTTAGCTGAAACATGGACTTATTAGAGAATGAACAGATCGACTGGATCAAAGTATGCACCCTTGTTGAAAATGCGAGATGTGATTTGCACAAAGACAAATTTGAACAAGTGCACAAACTTGCAAGTATGAAAAAACAAAGAGATAATTGCAATAACACAATAATGGCTCCAACTTAACACAATGCAATGAATTAGCTGAATAATCATATGCACATGTAGGAGGAGGGAAGTGCAACTACAACCTAGAATAACGGTGAGAACTCCCACTAACTAATACTGGCAGTTAAATTGACTCCACAAGACTAACATGCTAACTCCACATGACTAGCCAACTAAATCCATATGACTAGCCAACTAACTCCACATGACTAGTAAGCTAACTCCACATGACTAGTACACCTACGCAAGCTAACTCAACAAGTGCAGAGATAATCCATGTGTATGAATAATCCAAAATAAACAAATAAAGAATAAATAATATCTTGCATTGATAAGACTTTCTTATTAGAGGCTTCAATGATGACTTGACTATCAATTTATTTAAAGAAGACAAGGCATGCCATCTCATCAATGACCTATAATGACATAGTAGAAGAAGATCTAGGAAACATGAAGAACACATGGATGAAACAAAACCACAAATGGATGAGTAAATGAGACATTAACATGCAATAATGTCCAAACACTAATGAGAAAATATAAAAGTATGCGAGAAATAAATTAGGATAGTCATGCTTGAAAGAAATTTGGGAGGAAAATAGAATATTATATTAAATAGTTAAACCCAACTCAGGACTATAGAGAAAATAGAATGTTATATCAAATAATTAAACCCAGCTCATGACTATAGAGAAAAGGCCTACTTAGGAGTAGAAATCAAATGGAAGGTGAAAATGTTGATGGAGTAGTTAAAAACTAGTTCACATCATCGTAGGCGTGAAATCAACTGGTAGACACCACACAAAGAAGAGCGGAAAAAGAAAACATGCCTTTTTTGTAATAAGGGGGTGGTGGATATAGATTCACACTACATAGCGGAGTGCACATCTTATACAATGACATCCGAATCAAGAATGAGGACACATTGAAAGTATACAACCTAACAACTTTGTTTAAGGAAGAGAGGCTTTACAAAACATCAACATTTTTGATTAAAATGCATAGTAGAAGATTCAACATCAAAAAGCGAATAGACTTTTCACAGGATTAATATGGCAACAGGAAGCGATATGGTCAAACAGTTTTGTTGATTTGAAACACTCTAGTTGCAACTCTTAGTCCCATAGGTTGCTTGGTCTTGCAGACGTTATTAAAAGATTTCATTCATTCATATTCTTGTTTCCTTCCAAATATTCCTCCGAACTTAGCTTTCACTTTGAACTATATTACTTTCTACTCTATAGATGGATGTATTAGCTTCAACATAATCCATTATATGAGAACCTTATCTTAGACTCTAAAAATCCTCATTAAATCAAACAATTAATCCTATATTAGTTGATTTGCTTGATCTCTGGCAGCATATAAACCCCAATATATCATGATCTTTATAACATAAGGATGACACCACAATGAAAGTAGCCCTCTTACTAACATAATAATTGATTAGTTGCATGATCATTATGTTTACGTGCTCAACCTTCCCCAAATTGAAAATGTGTCTCTAGTACATATTAGAGTTACTCCTCAATCCTTCCCCAAATGGAAAATACCATTCAAATAGAATTGCTTTTAAAACTCTAAAAATCCTCACAAAAGGAAACCTTTGTCTATAAGCACCGAAACTTACCTCTGTACTTTGCACGATGGCTACTCCAATCGACAACAGGAAAGCGTCGTTATCGTTATCCACTTTCATGCACACATGACCTCCAAAAGAAAAATAACGGATAAAACGAATCAGTGCTCAGGGCAAAAACCACTCTCCGACATCGCGCTCCACAGAAGTGGACAAACGGACAGTATATCTATAAAAAACTGCAGCCATATTAACCTGCGGAAGTCCAGCCTGATTGATTTACAATTCCGTGCGATGCTTTACTACGAGGACACGTGTCCACTAGATATACGGTAGCAGGGAGTCCCTTTTTCTTTCATTCCCTTCTGTGTTAAACGTCTGTAATTCTCTGAGAAGAAGAATGGCTTCAATTTATCCAGTTGACTGGAGTTTCACTGGAACCTGTCGCGACTCGTTCACCTCCCTTGGGCAGCGTAGAGGAAGAAAAGACTGCTACGTTTTTACTTTCACTCACAGATGCCGGTGGCAGCAACACAGGTCGTTGCAGTTGACAAGACAGTGCCGGTCATCAATGGCGGAAGACAAGTCTAAATTTGAGCCAAGTGAAGCGCCTCCCTCCAGGTTAGTTAACTTCTAACTGACATCCATTTAATTTTTTTCTTAATTTAAATTAAGTGTGCTTTTGATCAATAAATCCACCTGCGACTAAGTGTAATTAGGGTTAAGTCGGGTTCTCTTTTGGACCTAATTTCTTTTACAGGCGGCCAAGCTTAGTATAATTATATATACGCGTCGATCTTATTCGTTGAGCAATCAGGTAAAAACTGTTATTCCCTTTATTTGCAAAAAGTATGGATGGAAGGGGGCCATGTCGCAGAATTCTGGCTCACAAAGAGCCTACCAAGGTTTGATTGTAAGGAATGTGGTGAAATCATAATAACCCTTCATTACCTTTGGCATTAAGCCAAATGAGACCTATATCAAAGGTTGGTTCGTTCTTTAATTTAAAAATCAATACTAGCAACACAAGGTCAAACTTCCTGTAGGGAGCCGCAGCGTTGCCAATGCGATCTTGCTGCTCCATATTTTACCACTTCGATCCTGCTGCTCTTGATTTGCTCTTTGTGCACTTTAAACGTGCAGTAGAACACAACTTTCGCTTTGTGTTCTGGAAGACTGTTATGGTCTGGTAGAGCTTAATTTTAACATGTCATTACATTTAACGGAAATGCCTATTATAGAAGTTTTTTGTTGAAATTTGATGTGAAAATTTATGGAATATTTATCACTCCTCTAAATTTGACACTTAGAGCCAGCGGGGAATAAGAGTGTTTGTGGGTGAAATTGCACCACATTAGTGGCAGCTATTTATTCCACTTGGATTAAAGCACTGGTTGATGTTGCTCAATTTGGTTTTCCTATACATTATTCCCCTGCAAGTGGACTAGTGGCCTTTGCATATAGATCCTTTCCCCATCTACCATCGCAGTCAGACCAGATTTGGCAAGACTGATACACCGGATTGGATTAGACTTGCCAAAATATTCAGGCAGAAATCGGCAAAATTTTCGACTATGAAAACGGTATATTACCTGCAAATCAAGGCATATTTTGCTGTTATCTTGTAAGCCGAATCTCATGCTCGGAGTAAGACAATGTTGCCAGAACTAGGAAAGTCTTAGGAAAGTCCTGGCAAGCCAATTAATTTCATATCATTTACTTGTGGGGGCGGTGAGTGGTCCACTATACTCCAACCAAAGGTTATAGGGGGCTTGTCATATGTTAGAGCTCTGCAGCTCCGGGTTGCTGGGCAAACCTCCATTTCCTCCGAGTTAACCAAAAAATAAAATAATCGTTTGGAATACCAGCCACCCGAACTTACGAGATTTATGTCTAATTTGGAGGGGCATGCAGTAATAAAATTTACAAGTAAATAAAATCAAGGAGCTTGAAATTACAGGAACTGCCTGTAAGGCCCTTAAAGTAGATTTAGGCTCTCGAAGGAGAGAGAGGCTTTATAGGCAAATGGCTTACACTTGCCGAAAACTTATTTTGATTTCATATGCAGTGGGTATGGACCCTAGACATTTGTGCACAAGTTTGGTTAGATTTTGATATTATTCTAGTTTTGGTAAGAAATAAATCTCAAGGCAATTGACCAAGGGCTGACTGGGTGATCCCGACAATGACTTGGGAGCACTACATAAGAGTACTGGTTTATATTCAGAAAATTACGATTTTCCAAAAAAATTCAGCACAATGTAAATGGAGGTTTCAAAGGCCTTCAGAGCATTTTCGAAGCTTGGAATGGCATTTTCATGCAGCTGTGTAAACTTCTAGATTGTGATTTAAGCTTTTCAAAAATATAAATGATTTTAAAATTGGAGCATAACCAAAGAAATTGTAATTAATTAAGAGTGAATCAGTTCAACCGAAAGGTCTCAACTAATTCACCCACCTTTAAAATAGGGCGATTTCTGATTGGAGATTGATCAATTTTGAATTATTATTGTGCATTCAATTTTATTGGTGCAACAGAAATTTCAAAGAAGCGAGAGGGAAGTTTGTATGCTGCGTTGGCCTGTAATTGTTAGTCATGTCTATAAATGTCAGACATTGGTCCTCATATTGAATAAAATCTGGAAAGTGCTTTTGTGTGGGGTTTTTTACCATAAGGTTTTCCCCACAACAGTATTGTGCTCATGTATATGTTCTCTGTTAATTTGGCATTCAGTTACTTGTCTTAAATCTACTTTCATTTAATTATCTCTGCGCTACTTAGAATCTATAATCCTGTTATGTAAATTCGTACTGAATTATCTCTCAAGTTCTGACAAAAATAAAAAGTAAATTTATTAAAAACTATAAAGTTAAACCAATTAATTGTAAATTAAAATCTAAAAACTAAATAACATTTAAAAACTAAATTAAAAATCTAAAATCTAAATAACATATAAAAATAAAAAACATAAATTAAAACTAAAATTTAAATAAGTAACAAATAACAACTAAAAGTTATAAATTTTAAATTTATACCAACGAAACATTAGTTTAAAAACAAAGTTATAAGGCCCTTGGCCTTACCGTCCTAGAGGACACCACTGTAGATCGATAGTGAAAGCATTCACTGTTGATTGACAGTGGTGCCATCTGGGATGACAAGACCAAAGGCCTTCCATTCTTAGAAACCTGACTCGACAAACCCCTTGCTTGACATGACTAGGCATGGCTCGAAATACACACAACTCAGAATTACAGACATGCGAATGAAAAATACAAGTAGGAATGAGAAATATAGACGCAGAAATGGAAAATACAGGCGGAAATGAAAAATACCTCAAGTCGAAGTCCGAAACACATTTGCACAATGAGCTTCGAAACTCCTTTGCCCTGAACCACATTGGTGTTGTCAAAATATAGAGAGACACTTGCTATGAAAAATTGTGATTTTTAGGGTTTGTATTCATTTTTTATCATTTAATGTAGGAGATGCAGTTTAGGGTTTCGGAGACTGGAAGGAGATGTTGAATGTCTCAATTGACTGTCTTCAGGGATAGGAGACATCCTCCTACGTGATTTCCATCTCGAAAATGCGTTTCCACGGGGAGATGCATTTCTTTGTTACAATGTTTATAAGTCAACTATAGAGCACCCCTGTACTTATTTGTATGACCCGACACCCATTCAAATCAACTATATATAAATAAGTATGGGTGTTACCGTGTTGGGTATGATTGGAGTGCACCCATAGATTATTTTGTTTACTCTATGCATATTATATAGTTGATTTTCTTACTTAGCTATGTTTTTTTATATTTATATTTTATATGTTTTTTGTACGGCCATACCCATAGCCGTACCCAACCCCAGCCCCCCCCAAAAATAATCGTTGTACTACCAGGTCCTCGTCCCCGTATTTATATCTGTACATGGGTGCATTGTTGGTAATACCCGATGGGTTGAGATACATACATATTTGTATAATGGGTGCATTTTCGGTCATACTCAACACACATACTTATTTGTACAATGGATGCATTGTCAGTGGTACCCGACACATGTACTTTTTTTGTATAAATAAGTCAACACCTGTACTTGTTTGTATAAATAAGTCAACTATAAGTCAAATAATGTTTATATAAGTTTCTTATATAAGAAGTCAAAAACTATAGGAAAATTAACTCTTTTCCTTCAGTCTACCTAGAGACCAAATTAATTGCATATCATTCAAATTGAGAGTTGGTTTCATGTGAAAGTTTGCCACAGTATAAAACTGCATCCTTATCATTCTGACAAAAGGTTTTTTTGACTTATTTGTAACGGTTTGTGAGAAAACGTAGCTTTTCTATAAAAATTGACCCAAAAAATCTTATATGTACATGGGTGCATTGTTGGTCATACCCAACACCCATACAAGTATTTTTGCTTGAAGTGAGGGAACTTATAGATGAAATGAACATAACGCTGAAACTGTTGGCGTGCAACATGGAGTGATATGTGGTCTAGAGGATCATCAGGTTTAATTTGGCTAATTGAGCCAAGTTCAGAGGAATTCGAAAGATCACAAGAGGTCAGAGGACAATCACCAGTCTTGAGCAAACTACTAGCTTAGAGACCAGGGCACATGCTTTAATAGCAATCCATTGCCGAACAGACTAAAGCGATGGATGGTTTCCAATTCATTAATGATAATTTTTTGTTGTTCGTTATCAAGTGGCAGTGATCACTTGTAGTTGTTGAAAACGCGAGTTCAATGAGGTGGCTGGTCACCCATTAAAGGAATATTGAGGAACTTATGGAAGAAACGAACATAACAATGAAACTGTTGGCACAGAACATAGTGTGATCTGTGGTCTAGAGGATCATCAGGTGTAATTTGACTGATTGAGCTAAGTCAAAAGGAATTCAGAGGATCGCAGGAGGTTGGAGGACAATCAACAGTCTTGAGCAAGCTACTAGCTCAAAGATTGGCGCACATGCTCTAGTGGCAATCGAGTGCCAAAAAGACCATAGCGAGGGATGGTGACTAGTGCAGTGGCGAGCATTTTGTTGTTTGTGATCAAGTGGCTGTGATCATTTGCAACTGTTGAAAACGCGAGTTTAGTGAGGTGGCTACCCACCCATTAAAGTAATAGTGAGCACACAATCCCACTTTCTTGATGTGTACTTGTTTGGTGAGGCCTAGACATTTGATCTAGCAGTTGGAGGATCATTGGAGGTTGGAAGACACTCACCAGTCTTGAGCAAGCTACTAGCTCGGAGACTAGTGCACATGCTTTAGTAACAATCTAGTGCCAAACAGACTAAAGCAGAGGGTGTTGACCAATGTAGTGGTGATCATTTTGTAGTTCATGATCATGTGGTAGTGATCACTTGCAGCTACCGAAAACACTAGTTTAGTGAGGTGGCCAATACCCACTAAAGGAATACTATCTTGATGTGTACCTTCTCCTGAGGCCCAACCAACTCCAGGAGCAGATTTGAAAAGGTAAGTGGTGGCCCATGCCACACTTGCAGCAATGAGTAGTATGTATGCCCCTACTTGAATTTTTTAAAGGTCTTTAAGGCTCAGTCCGAATGACCTCATTGTGAACAGTTGTGTCATTGTTCACAATGCTGGGTATTCTTGATCAGATTGTAGTGAGGCCATTCCCACTACCCTTTTTGGATTGGTGATATGTTCCCATCCATCGTTATTGTCTTTTTGGATTGATGATATGTTCTCATCCATTGATATTTATCTATTGGATTGGTGATATGATCCCATCCATCAAAGTTGGTTTCAAACTTGGCATTTGTCCCTGTTCTCATAAGTGTGATTCCTTTCCCTCTGGGAATGCTGGAGATAATCTTAGATTAGGTAGTACAACATAGTTATTAATATTGTTGTTAGGAGTGTGTACATGAGTTGTGATAATAACTCACCACTAAAATAGGGATTAGTGTAGATTAGGAAGTTGTTCGGTGATTGTTACAACACCTTTATGGAAAAGAATAGAGGTTGAATGATAATATGATGTTGGTTGTATGCCAACATACATTATGTTGTATAAACACTTCTTAGTTAAATGAGTACAATACCCTGATTATGATACAAGGTAATTAAATATTTTATTTGGTGCAGGGAAAACCAACTGGAAGTGGTAATTGCTCAGTTTCCTCTCCTTCCTTTGGGCAAGGTAGTTACAAAGAGCTAGGATAGAGCATGTTACATCAATCTTCCTACTGCTACAGTCACTCTGCTGCTCTTTGCACCAACAAATTATACTCCTACAACCAACTAGAACCCACTAAATCTGGCTCTCGCACTCTTGTTGTACACCTGGGCTTATGCCTGTTACAATTAGGATTGCTAGAGGTGTCCTTTTGTGCACTAAGGGCCTCCAAACACCAAGGAACATGAAGAGATGCCATTTTTTGCGGTTACTCTATTTTCCTAGTTTGAATTGGTCAAAACTGCCACAGATATCAGGACGCAACTGCCATACCACATGCAACTGCCAAGGCATATTTAAAGCTGCCATGCCAGTTACGCAACAGCTACCCTACTGTATTTGGTGGTTTTATCACTGTAAAAAACACTCTTTTTCTATTCTGTTTCAGATGCAATTCTTGGTTGTTTGATGAAGTGAGCTGTTTTTGGATCCTTATGGATAAATTTGTTAACGAGCTCTTGAATTTGTTGCTTGATCTCATCATTCTCCAACATAGAATGACAATCAAAAGGAGCATTGGGTAATGTCCAACCTGGAGTGAGATCAATGGAATGCTTCACCTGACAGTGAAGTGGAATTTCCAGTCAGTGATTTGAACTGCCAATATCTTGTCCATCTACTTCTGCTGTGCTGCTCGAGCAGGTGCGCAAGTCTGTACTGCTAAAGCATCCTTATTTTCTTCTTCAGGTCTGATCATCGCAGGAATGAACTTTCTAGTTTCACTAATCAAACTTACGACATTGCTTACAGCCAACCAAAGAAGCCTTTCAAACTACTTCTGGAATTATGTAACTTTTGATCTCCAACATTAGTGATGACACTTCTGGGTTGTCTTATACACTCCATGATACTGCCACAAGAAAGGTTGACTGAGTAGGATCAATGTAATCAACATGAAAAATGGGTTCATCCTAAAATAACTCAAATTTTCACGTCATTCGTTGCTGCTGCTTTGTGACACGTTTCTTTGAACATGGACTCCTCCAGCCCATGTTGTATGGCCGGCATGAAGCGCAAACATAAGGTTGAGACTCTTGATTACATTTTGGGATATCAGCTTCTTTGGCTCCCATTGTCGACAATTAAATGAGAAGTTTGTCCTTTGAACTTGCCTTTGAGAATGGATGAGATGTTTTTCTTCTGCAAAGTCGAATTCTAAAGGTAATACTTGGGTGTTCGCCATCATGGCATTCGGTTTCGAGTTCGTGATTTTGCCCCCATCTTGTATTAGAGCAGCTGGGGCTGATTATTGCATTCGAGCCGATAGATCTTTCTTAGCACACATAACTTTCATCAGGAGATTGATATTAGATATTATAAATGTACACATCTTTCCATTCTTTGAGTGCTTCTTTTGCTCATTAGGACTTGTCTTCTTTCTTGTTGTATTTGTCTGAAGTTGATGCTGAGGTCCTTTCGCTTGATGCTTGCGATCAAACTTATGATCAGACTTATCTTTCTTATTTTGAGACTTGTTAGGGGACTTAGAATTTTCACTCTTATCTTTATGTGTAAAATTTGCTTCAATTTGAACGATGTTCCCAGAGGCATCACCCTAGGGTGGTTTCTTAATAAAATCCATTTCTATATGCATATAATGTGGCAAGCCTGGCCCATACTTTAGGATTTGATTCTTCTTGGAGTCGTAGATATACAATTTTACTGTCAAGCTATTAAAAATGTTTGTGTATTCTTGGACCGTCTGATCATGCCCCTAGCATAAGTGCTTTAACTTAGTGAGTTGATTCATAACTTCAAGCATGTAATAGGTTTCCTTCAAGGTGTGAACAAATCCAGTACTGTTCTCTACTGGTAAATCATTTTACTCCTTCAAGGTGTGAACAAATCCAGCACTGTTCTCTACTGGTAAATCATTATGCTCCTTCAAGGTGTGAACAAATCCAGTACAGGTATCTTTTTGTAAATCATTATACTCGATATTTCTGCAGTGCCTCCCACCAATTCTTAACTGGCAATGGAACTTTTAACAAGGAAAATGCAAGCTTCTTATTGTCTGACAAGGTGTTAATGGAAAATTAGGATTCGACTTGATTCAACCCATTATCCATGGCATACATGCCTTATAAGGTGTTAAGATAAATTACCTGTACATTGGACCGCAATGTTTGACGTCCAATCAGTTTATTGGATATGGATGTTTTTCTAGATTTTAGCTATCATATCAACATGTTTTATTAAATGATTTCACATATTGATTTCCTAAGCAATGCAACTGGATGTATGCATTATAGTTTTAGATTATAATGCTCATCAAAACATTTGATTCGATGCAGTTTTTGTATTATAGAGGGACCTGAAACAGTACAAGACTTTGGAAAAATGCAATTGCAAGAGATTCAAGATAATATTAGAAGTCGTCGCAACAAAATTTTCCTTCATATGGAAGAGGTAATCCTTTCAAGTAGAAAACTTCTTTTGTAAATTTTGATCTCTATAGAAAGTAATATAGACCCAAACTAGTTATAAGTGCAAATTTTGAGAAGCAATACAATTACTTACACAATTGCTAACAGAAATATTATATATAATCCAATTTGAATATAATATTTTGATGTATGAATGGAAATCAAGTCTAATTTTCTTTTGTATGCATTGGATGTTAGAATTTAGAAGGCATTGGATTTTGTCATTCACCTTAAAGATAGCCTGATTTTAATATCAGTTGAGCAATGAAAATGTATTAGGGAGTCATCGTTTTCATTTATGAAGAGGTACAATATTTTTATGCCTTTGAGAAACTATACCAGTCATCTCATATGCATATGAATTATTAACTGATCTGTATTTTGTTGGTCTTTGGACTGCATACCCAAGTGGTTCCACATTGTCATTGGTCCATATACATGTGATTTTCGACACTTTTATAATTTGTTTGTTAGAACTTATAAGTGGTATTGAGGCTTTGCATATCTTAATGCTTCTTCATATATTCCCAGTCCTACTCTGTCATCCATATTGTCTGTGATATCATTGTTCCTTTTTAATTATTTATATTAAAAAAATTTATAATGCTAACATTAAGAAAAAAACTTCATTGAATGTATGTAGCCCTCTTGTAAAACAGAAAATGGCAAATTGTTAATTTAAATGCAGTTATTGCTATGGTCAAATTTCCATTCATCATTTTGCTGTCTGCTATTCCTTGTTCCAATCGTTAGATTGCCATTGTTCTTAGTTCTCAATAAGGTTTGACATATCCATAGGAGCATTCCATTTACATGGCAATGACATGATAGACTAAAAGTGTGAATGGAATTCAATTAGTTGGGAATAAAATGGGAAAAACTTTTCAAACTAAAAGATGCTGAAATATTTGTTAAAATAGAAGAAACGACTCTAGAGTGAAAGGGGAAAAAGTTGGGACTAACTTGCTGGTTTTTGGCATTTTTTTCAATTACTCGAGGGCTTTTGACAATTGACAAGAGTTGTGGGAAATACTCAGCTTGGATGTACTCCTCGGCACAGTTTTAGGAATGGTCATCGATTAATTGTAAGTAATTGCCAGTTTCTGCTTCTATGGACATATCCAATCTATTGTTGTTGCATGCATCTATTGAACCACAACTTCCTAGACACTGTTTCTAGAATTGTCCGCTAGGCATGGATGTGAAAACATGGATCAGGTTTTGTGGGAGCATGGGGAAGCTTCCCAAATGTCAGGAGATGCTGGCCTAAGAATGTATAAAAATTATACTTTTATATATATTTCTTTTTAAACTTATGATAAATTATGGATTCATATAAGGAATTAAGCTATCAACCCTCAAACCCGGTATCTAGACTGAATAGTGCCCATGGTACTTTTTGTAAAGAATTAAAAGAGGAGGAATAATCAAAGCTCTACTCTTCAATTGCAACATAGTTTCCCTCAAGGCCTATCAATGAGTGAGAAAGTTTCTCAGCTGTATACAATTTTCCTATACTACTACCCTTGTGTACATGAATGCATGAAATATTTGCATAGGAACCTGAACATACGACCTCTAATTAAGAGAAGCCTTTGGCTGAGATATAGCTTTGTCATTTGGACATTTTGCAGATCTTAAATTGATTTTGATACAAATAATTTAGAAATGAGTTCAACATATTAGTATTTTTCTACATTTTGTAGGCCTCACACAATCGTAGGCCCATATAGCTTAAGCCTCTTGTTTGTGGGGCTAGCCCCCCCTTCCTACCAATCCCCAACTTTGAAGAAATGCGAGAGGATTGCAACAAGGGAAATGCCTTGTGTAATGATGGTGAATATAATCATTACGGGATATAAAAGGAAACATGAAGATGACTCACTCAAGGGTGAAGTAAGATTCACGTCGGGTTCACTAGAATGTAATGATGGTGAAGATGATCATTACGGGATATAAAAGCAAATGTGAAGATGAATCACTCAAGTGTGGAGCAAGATTCACATCAAGTTCAATAGAATGTATGTTAGCTAAGTGATTTAACCCAAAAATAAACAAGTGTGAGTTCTTATTTAAATTTTGGATTAGGGTTAAAAACAAGAGATATATTCAGATTTAAATAATTAACATTAACATTCAAATCAAACTATACCTATATAGCAGTGTGCTAGATAGATCAATCGAAACAAGTGCTAAATGAAACGAGACACAAGAAGATATATGCACCTAGCTATTTCAATGGTTTGGAAACTGATTTGGGAGTGATATAATAATGAATTGGTTGGAAGTGTCTTGCAGATGCTTCGTTTCCGAATCTGGAAGTGCATGTTGACTTGGGACAAAATTGTTATTTAGGTATGTAACCGTTTGGCGGTTTGGTATAGGAAAATGTTGGCATCCTTTAACTTTCTGCGTTTGTGCAAACGCCTGGAGTATGCTTCTTTGTGACATTTTAAGTCTCGTAAATATGTGAAACTCTTTGCAATAATCTGAAATGATCTCAAATGTCAACCATGGTAAAACCCTTGTAAAAGGTTAGTGTTTGGGTTGTAGTGTAATCCATACACCGCCGGCATTGGTATATTCCGAAGAGGCCTTTAAACATAACATAGTTCTCCACCTAGAGACGTGATATCTATATGAAAGGAAATATCTTTGGGAACTTGTTCACTTGATAATGCTTTGTAGTGGTTTGCTTAATTGTGCTTGACTTGGATTTGGTGGTCTTTGGCTTGGAAAACTTGATTCTAGAACTTGGTTTGTAGTGCTTCAAACTTGCGTAGAGGTTCCTCCCAATGCGTGTTGTTGCTTTAATGAAGTTTAGGAGAGTTTTGAGTGGCTTTTAAGTGATTTGAACGTAAGAGAGATAGGTAATTGCCATGGAGTGAATTAATGCATTTGACTTGCTTATATAGGCTTTCATAAGTTTAATTTCGCATTAAGGCCAACCTATAGGAAACGTAGTGACCCATAAAAAATATCAACTTGAGAAAATGACCGTTGGGTGGCTTGGGGAAAAACCACATGTTTCGGACCAAACTGCCAAACAATTTGGTCTTTGTTTGACAGTTTCGTACGAGCAGGGAGTGAGGTGTTGTAAAGTTCTAAGCACGACACTTAAGAGTATAGATTGTTGTGGACTGATGCAAGCATTTCTATTGGTGATTGAGCAGTGCAATGAGGAATGCGAGTCTTGCAATAGGCCTAAGGATAGGCTAAAGTATAACAATTGAGTTTAGAGTGTGCGCACAAGTCATGATTTAGGGATCAAGCAAATATTGACGTTATCAAGTGATTAATTGCCAAATTTAGGTGTCTACACTAAGATGGTTGATATAATTATCCTCTCTCTTCCCAATAATATAGATTGTTGTGGACTGATGCAAGCATTTCTATTGGTGATTGAGCAATGCAATGAGGAATGCGAGTCTTGCAATAGGCCTAAGGATAGGCTAAAGTATAACAATTGAGTTTAGAGTGTGCGCACAAGTCATGATTTAGGGATTAAGCCAATATTGACATTATCAAGTGATTAATTGCCAAATTTAGTTGTCTACACTAAGATGGTTAATATAATTATCCTCTCTTCCCAATAATATAGATTGTTGTGGATTGATGCAAGCATTTCTATTGGTGATTGAGCAATGCAATGAGGAATGCGAGTCTTGCAATAGGCCTAAGGATAGGCTAAAGTATAACAATTGAGTTTAGAGTGTGCACACAAGTCATGATTTAGGGATTAAGCCAATATTGTCTACACTAAGATGGTTAATATAATTATCCTCTCTTCCCAATAATATAGATTGTTGTGGATTGATGCAAGCATTTCTATTGGTGATTGAGCAATGCAATGAGGAATGCGAGTCTTGCAATAGGCCTAAGGATAGGCTAAAGTATAACAATTGAGTTTAGAGTGTGCACACAAGTCATGATTTAGGGATTAAGCCAATATTGACATTATCAAGTGATTAATTGCCAAATTTAGGTGTCTACACTAAGATGGTTAATATAATTATCCTCTCTTCTCCCAATAATATAGATTATGATATAAGGAGAAGACCATTCTAGAGCCAACGCATAGGCCAAGAATAGAATGCCAAGGGGCGTAATATGGTATCCCCCTTTTGGGCTAAATCTGAACACCAAAGAAACTTGCACAAAACTAAATAGTAAACTGAAACAAAATTGTAAATTCTCAAACCCTAGCAACAGGCTGTATTTTTATGATAGCCATCAACCACAAATCTTATAGAGACCCCTCAAAATATTATTCTTCAAAGTGGGAATTAATTGTAAGGAAAAAGTACCGGAGAATATATCTTTTTTTACCAATTTAATATTAGCTGGAAATTAATTATCAACATCAACAAATACACTTTACGAATATGGCTAGAAATGAAGAATTCCAAGCCCAAACTCAAGTACAATTGAAGATTCCAACTGCTAAAATTAGGAGGAACACAATGATGTTTGTGTAATGTCCCTTTTTAGGGCTAAAACTGAAAATAAGGGTTTTAACACAAACCCCAATCTGATTTAAATCTGATTTTGGACCAACAAATTGAAAATTAAATCAGTACGGAACAACGATCTGATTTTTATAACAAAAATTTGAAAAACACAAGATTTCACCCAAATATCACCTTACAATTTATCCACAATATTTATAGACCCTTTAGGAACACCTTAGAAAAATTTCCACCATGAAAATCAAGCAAATACTCAGCTAGAAAATTAATTATTAACAGAAGTACACCGAAGAGAAATAATTAAAATGAGGGTTTCCGAACCCCAACAATACCCAAATAAGAGTGATTCCAACCTTATAAACTATATCAAATATGAATATCGATAAATGAATGAGTGCTATGCCCTAGAAGGAACTTAGAATGATCTCTACCCTAGTCGTTCCCCTAGGAGAGGGCTCCAAAAATATATAAAAGTCTTTGTAGGTCTTCTTCTTGATCCAAATTTACAAAAGAGTCTTGAATAGAGATCTTCAATTCACCAGAATGGAGAGTTTTTCGTTCTCCACCAAGCCACAAGGAAGATTTCCGTCCTCCTTGGATGCCACACAAGAAGGTTTTCGTCCTCAAGTGGAATTGTATTGAGCAACGAGCCCAACAAACCAAATGTAAGCATAAGTGCGCCAAAAGATGATCTCCAAATGAGGTCATACAACCTCTTTTATACCCCTTTCTTGGCGCCAAAGGCCAAAAAGATGAGGACCGACCTCCAAGCTCACTTTATCTTTTAATTCTTTGTCAGGAAACTCCTAATCCCAACCGACTCGCCGGGAGGATGTAAACATAAAGAAAAACATTAAAAATAATAAAAAAAATCAGAAACAAAGCTCACTTACTTCCCTTGTTCACTTAATCTTCTTGGCCACGGGAAGAGAATGGCAATAAGTCTTCATTTGGCCTCAAGTCGAAAAAGGGGACATTACAGATTGAATTTGAAGTTGTTATGCCCTAGAACACCCCAAACTCCACCTTAGGGTGGGTCTCCACTCTTGGGAAGGGCTGGAAATGCCTTCAAAACTGAATTCAACACAATGCAATCTCTGTATAAGAATTTAATGTTCGTCGTAAAAATAGCAACTTTTTCAAGGTAAAAACATAAGAAGTTTTTTGAAAGATCTAAAAATAATAGGGGATGTCCCCTCCAAGTCCACAAGTCCCTGAAACATTCGGCATGTCACCAAAATCTAGGGGACGCGTCCCCGCGTAACACTGCTCCATCTCTATCACTTGTTTCTCGCTCCCCTAGCTCCTAAGCTCTCTCCTCTAAATTTGGCAAAAAAATTGCTATTATATCTAAAATAAACCTTTTATAGAAGACCTATAATCCTAATCCAATCACCTAATAACGTGTGTTTCTTTGGCTCCCTTTCTTGCTCGTCTCTTTAAGAATTCTAGGACTTCTAGCTCCTTTCTACACCTTTTGAGGCATATTAAGGGTTTAGATAGGCTCCCAAAACATACCTACTCATGACCATTTGGGTCCCACCCAATATTCACATGCTTAGAAGAGGTTGCTTACTCCACAAGTTTCCTTAAATTAGCATTATTGTCCAAATCCGACTTACTATTTTTAAAAATTGTTTTTCAATCCAAGACTTATCCTAAGGGCATAGTCATGTTTGTTTTTTATGGAAGGGTTCACTTGTCTAGGAAAGGAAAGGACAATCATTAAACTAGGTACATGAACAAAGTAATTACAATAATGCTTGATAGCAAGGTGTGCTCATCCCAAAAGGGTATGGTGGATCAATAATGTCCATGGATCATGTGGAGTGATTAACGGACCTTTTTGTGCTTTGCATCTCTTGGCTGAACCTGTATCTTGCATACTCATTGCACCCATTAATATGTCCAAAACAATAGTATATTAATCAAAATAGGCAGTATAAAATTGTGCAATCACACAACTTGCAATAAGTACAAACATTCCACCAAGAAACAATGACAATCACGTAGGTGGCCAAATGATCCACAAATATCCCATCATGGGGCATATCCAATAAGCAAGAAACATGATTATTGCGTTCAATGTCAAATCACTCATACACATAAATTCACTATAATCCAGTAATCAGCTATCCATCCATTCTACATAATAATCCATTTGTATGATCAAAAGTCATGTCAGCAACATATATATTTGAGCATGTTCCAGTAAGCACACGATTCTGTTCATGTCATAACACGATAAAACATAACAATGCTATCCAAATCACCATAGTAGCAATAAACGTTTGATGCAACTGCCGGCTAAGTAAACGATATGTACATCCGGTATCCAAAAACCAAATAAAAATATAAGGGAAATGCAGTACAAAAAATGGGCATTACATTTAAATCATTATAGCATGGTCACTTTCACCATACCATCTCCTGTAAGATGTTTAAATAATATCTTCCTTTTATGGGACCCAATTGCTTCTACGGGCCCAACTACCCAAACTAGTCACTACCCAACTCATTAACCTGACAAGCTAACATACTATAAACTTAAAACATGTAATTTAATTAAAGGGGGCGTCTCAATTGGAGATGCATGCCCTATACATTTATTTTACCTAAATGCTAACATATTTTTGGATCATAAAACCCAAGAGTGTGGTGTGTCTTATATTATTAACTTGGAACATACTGTCTCTTTATGAATTAGATACTGTGGGAATGGAATTTCTTTTCTTTATTTCACTTCATACGTGTGACAATAAGTTTCTTTTGAAATCTTGAATGCTTTCTTATGCAATCTTAATTATTGCTTAATGATCGTAAGCTGACTAGTTGAGTCAGTATGAATGAATTTGTCCTTGAATATGTATAATACGTTATTTCCATATTTTTAATAAGTGATTTTATGGCTTGTTTGGAATGTTATGTATGTTCTAGATTAGAAGACTCAGGATACAACAAAGGATAAAAAATGCTGAATTGGGCATCATCAACAATGAACTGGAAATTGAGATACCTAATTTTCCGTCATTCATCCCCTTCCTCCCTCCTTTGGTGAGCTCTCTTCCCACTTCTCAATGATTGACCACCCATATTATGTTTTACTTCAATGATTATCACCATATAATAGTTTTTTCTATATTTGCACTCTTTTCATTTCATAGCTAGAAATAAAAGTGTTTGGATGCAAATATGAATTCTAATGCATGTTCTTCTGCAATTAGACCCCAGCAAATTTGAAGCTGTATTACGCTACATGCTTCTCACTTATTACGGGAATAATTATATTTGGTGGTCTACTTGCCCCAACTGTAAGTATTTGCATTTGACGAAGCATTTTTAATTTATTTTTGCACCATTTATGGTCTAGGCAAGAATGCTTAAGACACTAGCCAGTTGAATAATTACATGGTAATATCCTATTGTAATCATAGGTTTGAAACTTGGTGGGTACTTGCCGAGTCATGAGGTGAGTCAGTCCCAAACAAGAAACAAACAGAAAAACGATTAAAAATAAGAAAAACTATTGAAAACAATTGTTTATATATTATATTTTAAAAAATTTGGCAGAGTTTTTCACGAGTATATCTATCAAATTTTAAAAATAATTAAAATTAAAAAATGCCTTAACTATGATTGCAAAATGTATATAATTGTAAAAAATTCATACAGTTACACCATATAGAAGGACATCTAAAGCATAGAAATTTAATTCTATTTCAAGGCTGAATCTTGAAATTTAATAATTTAATGTAATAACAGGAGTATGTATTGATATGTCAACAAATTGGCATGAAAAAAGACAAAAAACTGTGATAGATATGCATGAACAATCATTTGTCTGCCACGTGAGCCTCCTCATTGGTTAAGTTTTCTTGCTTGAAGTCCTCTGTTAGGGTACTTGAGGTATATGCATGGCTCTCGACTTCAGTCTCTTCTGTAGGCAATGGAACTAGGGGAAAATCGTTGAGGCCATTTGGTTCAGCATCCTCATCGTCCATGCCCAAGGCATCTACATCAGATGATATTTGGTCCAATTTTGTAGGAGGCCCATCCTTGTACCCCAGGTCTATACAAGACAAAAGCTAGATGATGCTATGGATGTAAGCTAGGTTCGTTGCTTTCTTTGACCCAAGTCGGTTCCTCTTCCATGAATGGATAAAATTGTATGCACTCAAATTCGTCTTGCATGGAGAAGAACTAGCTACTTGTGAGAGTAATCTTATGGAAAGTGATTGGTAATTCAAGATGCATCGTATTCATGGTTATGCCAGCTGTGCGCCTGTGCCTATCATACAAGGCTTATCTACTACCTAAAACACCCCATTGACGAGAAAATTGTATATTTTAAATGTAAAAAATGAGAAGACGTCTCTGAAAACTTGAGAGGATGTCTCCAAGAGACACCAAGAAACTTCAACCTAGTCTCCCACTCCTTGGAAACGTTTCAGTGGGCATTTCTGGAATGGGAAACACATCTTTGATTTGGGTACATGTCCCTAGGTGTCATGAGACACATTTCCTGGTTACTGTAATGGAAATATTTTATTTTTGTTAGTAACAATCATTTCCAATCTCCCTCTATAAAGCCAACCAAGAAACATTAAAAAAATATAAAAAGTAATGCATTGAGTTGATATCAAGTAAATCTTATTCTAAAACCATAAATTTACTCAGAGTTTTCCCTTCTCATCAACTCCTTTACAGCCTTCCTTGATCCCTCTAATTTTCAGAGTAAGTAAACTGATGAAGCTTTCATTGCATTAAAGGTTTGGCATATGGTATTGACTTATATTGGACAAAGTTTGAAATATAATTTATGAAGTACATGTGCTTTTGTAATCATGCAATGTTTATGTAGGTATAAAAATAAGACATTGTTGTTATTATGGCAACACAATCATGTCCTCATCTTTTTGTGGAACTTCTTGATTATAGATGTCATATTGGGGAAAAACACATTTGATTCGATGTCTGTGATAGTAATGAAGTTTAATACAATGAAATGCTTATTCATGTGTGCTAATGAAAAACATCATGATTAGAACTATGGTAAACAGAAGTGTTAGAAGGGCCTGGCATGACTCCAGAAAAGCAACGGAGACATATTCAAAAAGGTTATTTTTGTCTGCAAAGTTAGATTACGGGAGGAGGGATTGGGAAAGGGAACCCCCGTTGGAAATAAAAGAATAAAACCCTAATGTTATAGGCTCTGGTAAACAAGAGTACACAGTAAATACTCTTTCTTAACAGTCAAGGCTGAACAGATATTTGTGATTTGTAGTACAACCATTGCAAGAGAAGTATAATAATTAATGGTCTCGTCTAGTGAGATAATAACCTTGAAATGTAGCATGAATTGTTTGATGAAACATCCAGATTTCAGGTTTTCATTAAGCTCTCATAGCGATAGGGCAAGTGCTTTTGTTATACCATAAGCATGCTTTTAGATTTGAACTGATGTTGTATGTGTTCAGCTTGAGCTCAAACTGGGGTTAGGTGGCACCTCTTATGAAGATTTCATACACAACATGCATTTACCAATGCAACTGAGGTATATAAAACTATTCTCATACGGTGATTCAATTGACTTGTGTCATTACTATCTTAGATGCTTTTTTGAGCGATATATAAAACTCTTATATGCACAGGATATAAATGACGCTCATCATGAACATGTTCTTATACATATTGTGAAGGAATTTTATTGAGGCCAACAAATGTTGATAATTTAAAAGGTTTGTTATCTCATAAGTTTCTAATGAAGACTTATATGTCTCCCCCAATAAATGGCATAAAGAGATGCCATTATATTCATTTTAATCCCTTAGTTGTGATGAATCATAGTTGCTTCCCATAGTTCTTTACCAAGGCTTACATGTGATATTTTGTTGCAATCTTGTGCTGAAGGAAATAGAACTTTTTTCTGAAAGAAGTCTTCGCAAGCAAATATTTATCAACTCTAAAGGTAGAGAAAGGAAATTTGATCGATTTCATTAAGCAGTCTGATAAAAGGTCTTTCAGGTCCAACAGAAATAAAACACAATGGCTTTTGCTTTCTTTTCTATCACCCATGTGAAATTTACAACTAGATACACTCAACATAGACATGCAAATGCACATTTGAAAAGACTAGAACATATACAATAAAATGTAACTACAATGAGGAAAGTCAATTGTTGGGAAAAGGGAATCCAATAAATTAGAAGACAAAATAAGAGTTACAAGGATACCTGATAGTTGAGAAAAGGAAATTCATAGGTTAAAGAGGGAAAATCATGAATTGGGATGAAAAGAAGACATTTATCTAAAATGTTGGCAATTGTTTGCTTATTCTTTTGTAAGCTCTGTCATAGCTTTTGGGTTTTCCCTTTGGTAGCCAACCCTGTATGTCTTCATAACTTTACATCTTGCTTGTCTTCCATTTGTTCCACTAATAGTAGCCATTATTAACCTCTAACTGTGCCCCTAAACTTTTGTAGCAAGCCATTATGTACCCAGTGTACTTTTCCTATATTTCGTTTTACTTGATGAATAAAATTATGCATGTGATTATGTAATTACAAGATTAATAAATCAAATGAAGTATAATAACCGAGTTTGTAACTACCATGCTTGTAATCCTTGAAATTATAACTGAAAATCATGTTTGAATAAGCATGTAATGAATTCATAATGCGGCTAGTGTTGTATTTGGATGCTACACAGATTGGATTCCAACATCATATGTGTTTATTTTGCTCTAAGACTAGATTAAATTTACTGGTGGCTGATCTCAAATACTTAATGGTCATTGGCTTGCAAGGTGATGTGTTGGAAACTTATTGGTAGTTGCATCCCCTATCTTGAATCTGTTGCATATAAAGAGGATATTTGTCTTGGGAATGAGCCATCTTCTCTATCCCGACAAGTTCCTGTGCACTTGGCGGATTTTTGACTTGGTTATTTGACAGGTAAATATTGCATACATGGCCTTCCACCACTGGGCCATTGTCCATCTTTTGCCATTCTAGTAATAATGTGTCCAATTTCCGCCTCCAAGTTGTAACAACATGCAAAGAATTATAATCCTCCATCTGTTAACTAAGAAGCCCATTGTTGACATTTGGTCATCCTTTGACTTCGCCATCTAGGTCGAGAACTCTGTCTATTGGATTTTTTAATTCCTTTCCTGATGGCAATTTTGTGTTAACTTTTGAGCCAAAACTTGCATCAAACGAAGTAAAATCATACTATGATCCGCAGTGATGAATTCGACGTTTCATTTGGCAATTTAAACACTTGCCATGGGGTGGCAAGTTTGTCTTCATGCCCAGGAGTTTGTCTCTCACAACCCACTATTGAAGTGATACCATTGGGAAATATGGAAGGCCAAAAACACCATGTAATTCCATAAATATGATAGCTGATTGGAGGTTTGCAAAGGTAGCGGAGTGTGGGTCTGTTCCTAAACCATTATTCAAGAGTGTGGCAATGGATTGATAAGGTGCTGAGAGGGGGATAGAAAGCCCTTGTATTGAGAAAATGTACTCTTGTAAGAAATCCTTATTGAGGGAAGAATAAAAGGCATTTAAATTAGACGTTGGACTTTTCCTGGTTCTTGGGATTTTTCCAGGGTGAATGAGTTATCTCTTGGTTGTTTATTTCTGATTTCCAGTCTTCCTTTATGTTCATTTTGCTGCAATTTGTACTTGAATGTAGGTTGCATACATTAAATCGAGCAAAGAAACCATAACATGCCCACAAATAGTTTTAAATTCCACATTAAAATCTGTGTCGGTGAGTCATGGTTGGCTACCTAGTATGATTATAGCTCACATTACATGAAAAGAGAGAATATAACATAATTGTTTACCACTGAGCAGTAAAGGATATGTTGCTATAATGCAATAAAACATGATAATATAGAAGGACCAATAGTGAGTCCATTATATACACTCAATCTGATAAATTGAGGGTAGAATAAAGCCTCCCCTTACATACTGTTGTTGGCCTTACCCAAAACCTATTTAACTAGCGCCACTAGTTGATTGCTCTATAAGCGCTGCTAGTTAATTGCTCTACAAGTGCCAACAACCAATTGCTCCATGTTCATTATTGTTAATAAACATTAACTCTTATATCTACCCTTAATGCTTATTTAGGTAGGAGTAAGATCAAGTACATAAAAATATATCAAGTCCATCTTTATGAAGAAGAGAATGAATAAAGAAGTTGAAGTTGGCATAACTCATCATTCCCCTTTCATAGAAAAATTACATTAATGACATAGCATGAGGAATATCTTCAAGAGACTTCTCTATAGAATTAAAAACATTTATCAAATGATTTGCATAAACATCAAGGTCCTTACCCTTAGTTGTCTCTAAAGTGAAAACAATGCTCTTGCTAAAGTTGATGAACAATGCCATCCTATTAAGATGAACAATTAATTTCACAAAAAAGGAGTCCCAAGAGTGGGAACAAGAATATGAGGTGCAATAGATGTAGTCGTAAAAGTAGAAACATTGGGTAGTAACTTTGTGGACTCAATTCGGTGCCATCTAAAGTGGAATTCGGGGTCAGAGAGGTTATTAAATGTTGATGGTTTGGTTAGGGTTGTGACCGTGTAGAACTTATTCTTTTTTTTCAACGCATTTTGAAGCAACAAATCTCTAGCTTGAGTTGTAAAATTGTGGCCCCAACAAGTTGACTTGTCAAAATTGCCTGCTGACTTCATTTTTAACTCAACACTGAATTTATCAACGTTAGAAGTTGAAGCATTCCACCTTCCATGAACATCTTTTCATTTCGTATTGTACATGATTGTATAAAGTCTAAGACACGTTTCCTAATTTGGAAAGAAGATAGACAATCATTCATCTCCTTGAGAGAATGTCATGTCTAGAATGATCATATCAATAATTTGTTTTGATTTTAGTTCTACATCTCTCTTTGGTTTATGGAAAAATGTTATTTCTATTAATGTTTTCTTTAGTATAGTTTTCTTTAGCTTTAAATACATTTGAATTCTAGAAATTTGAAATATTGTCTGCTAAATATCTCTTGGGATTTGGATCAGTGATATGAGTGATGCATCAAGGAAATGTATGCCATGTTGAATGAGATCAAGTTAATGGGAGCTTGGAGTTTAGACACACGACCCCTCAATATTTTGTGTTGTTACAAATGATCGCACATGGTCAATGAAAGTCACAATACCCCATTTGGAGTATGATCAATGATGCAATCCAGGATGTACTTCAGAAGTAGTTTTTTTTTGGTTCAACAAATCTCCTAAAATCCTTGACCAAGCGGTCCCATTGGCTCAATACTCCACATCTTGTATAGGAACGGGTAGGGCTTTGCCTCAACGACTACTTGTTCGCTCCCCCGACTCCTCCATTCCTAACAACTTCAAATATGAGCTTTTGTGCCCTTACTCTTGTTCTCATACCAGGTGTGTTGATTTCTCTTCCTCTTTTGGCTTTGGCGCCGCTTCATTCATTGGCTATGGTGCCATCCCTTATGCTCCCTGCGACGACTCCACTCTCCTATTGCTGAATTGGGTTATACTGTGGGAATAGAAAAGGGTTTCAATGAGTTCGTTGATTCTAGATTTGTATTGGCTAGAGTTTGGGAGCTTGGCTCCAAAACATGCTCGTTTTAAGCCCTTTCTTCTCCTCTGCCGCATGATAGCAGGGGTGGTCCCATGTATCTTTTTCTCTTACACATCTTAGCGGCCTTAACTTGAACGTTGTGTAGGGGTTAAGGAGGGATGGGGAGTTGGGTTTCTCTCCAACTAATACTGATTCATTGGATGCCCCAATGGGTCTGATCTCTCATCTTCTCAAGGTCTACCCAGGTCAGTGTTGGAAGATGGAGCTTGGGCCTCAGAGGAGGGTTTTGCCTGATTTTGGAGTTTGGTTTTATGGATCTATGCTTTCCAATGATGGCTCTATGCGTAGTCGCGTATTTTTATCAAATCTAGCTTGCTGTGGGTTGGCGGTGGTTGTTCTTGCCGCACCATTTGCGGAAACTTAGTGGTGTGTGCTTATAGCCCTAAAAACCAGATGTGTTGACTACCTAAAGCTCACAATGGTGTTTTGGCCCTAGAGTTTGGGCCTCTCCTTTAAGCCCGCATTCTCTGCCTCTTTTGCTTTTGCTTAGAGTCCTGTGAGAGTTTTTTTGTGGGTGTGTTTGATTGCAACGTGGTTCAGGCTCTCTCTTAGGTCTATTCCTCTCCTCGGTGCAATGGATGGCCTTCAACACCGATTCTTCCTCCCATTCAACATTATCTTGAGGGGCGGTGTTTCGATTTTAACCTCTTCTTCTCTGGTACTTGTCAACGGTGGTGGATTGACTTGCTCCTTCAAGTCTATCCCTTTTCTTCTGGGTAGGGTTGATCTGCGGGGTCTTGTCATGGATTTTGAAGACATTTGTCTTTTGGGTCAATGCCCTTCCTCAGCTAAGGCTTTGTGGTAAATATGTAATATTTTAGGACTCCACAACTTTTGGTGAGGGCGGTAACATGGATTGTAGCTTGGACTTCTCTTTCCCTTCATCTCTTTCAAGGTAATTGACGGTGTAGGATCATTGAGTCTTTGGATGTGATGTTTCCAGGTTTCTTCTTCCCGAGGCTTCTTTCTTAGAAGTTTTTGCACTTTATGTTGGTTTGTTGGACGAGGAAAGGTATAATGGTGTTTATACTCTTCTTTGGTAAATTCTTGTGGATTCAACGATTTTGTTCGACCTTTCTCGATGCTTGTGGATGAAGCAACAATTGAGTCCCTTCTCTTCCAGTTGTTGGCCTTTATCTCCTTGGGTTTCTGAGGCTGTATGGATTAATGGTTGATGGTTTATGCCTTTTTTCCCTCTCTTCTGTTCTTTGGTTCTTGGCAATACCTGATTGGTTTGTTTAGGATGGCATTGTTTCTAGGTCCTCTTCTTTTCACTTGGAAGTTCCCACTGCTTTTTATGTTGTTTCCATAGAAATTTGAGAGCTATTATAGCATGATCTATTTGCATTGTTTTCCTTTAGTGGCTAGTTCTGGTTGTTTCATTTTCTGTCCTCATTCAAGACATTCCAGAGGTGGAAGCAACAATTGAAAGACTTTCTCTTCTTCTCCTTTCCTTTGTTGGCCTTTAGCTCTTGGGTGGTTGAATGGTGGTGGTAGATTAGCTTTCAGGAACCCCCCCCTCCCCTATGATAGAAATTGCACATTGCCCACTATGTTCGTGGAGCTCCTCTTTTCCTTGGCTTTTCTTTGGGAGTGGTCCCTACCTATATCCTTTCCCCTTTTTCTTCTTTTCTATTGGTTTTATGTTGATGTATTGCTAAATTTGTAACTTCCTTTCATGGGCACAAACTGCAATTTGCCATGGGCGAGGGCCCTAATAGAACCTCTCAATATACTTCTATTAAAAAAAATCCTCTGCATCCTGTAAATTATTTTTAGGCCGAGTACCCACTAAAGATCAAGTTAGTTTGGATGTCCCTACATACAAAGGCAAGATTAATGTTGATGTCATACATAATTGGCTTTACCAATTGTAATGTCCCTTTCTAGGGCTGAAACTGAAAATAAAGGTTTTGGCTCAAACCCAAATGACAACTTCTGATTTTTATTACAGCCACCGGTCAATCACTTTAACCGTAAAGGAACAAACTGAAAATGACATTAGCAACAAAGAGAAATCTGAATATTTATGACAGCAAAGGTATTTATATGCCAGCCAACAATATCACCACTTAGCCCTAGTGGTGAACCTGATTTTCTATTTCTTAGGGCAGCGAACTGTATGGGCTTTTCAAGACAATATTCTCATGCAATATAGACTGAAAATCAATATAGAATTATCCCAAACACTTCGTAAGTCCAGCAAGATGCAATCTGGAGCAAATATATATGTTATAATTTTAATTCAAGTGCAAACATAACCGAAACTTTGATAATTCATAACTCCATCAATACTTGGAGTTTCAACACAAACAAATGACCAAAATGATCTCGGAGAGACCAACTATCAAATAAAAGTGAAATCACAATTTTCCAACAATGGAAACCCCTCCAAAAGTGATCCCAAACTTCCCAGGTGGGTAGATTAAGTGGAGGAAGGATGCTAAAAGTGCCCTAGCTGGAGTAGAAGTGCCCTATGCACAGATAAACACCTTGTTGTTCTAGAAATCTGCCAATGAAGTCCACTTGTGACTTCCGAATGAAGTCACCAATGCACACAAGAGGGTTTCCGTCCCCAAGTGTGATCCTATTGAAGGTTTTTGTCCTCAATAGGTAACCAAGGAAGGGGTTTCGTCCTTCAATGGCAAGAAGAGAAGCTACACTAGCCCCAAAGCTAAGTAAATGTCAAAATGATGAATGATAATGATCCCCCCCCCCTCCTCTGTCCAAACCTTCTTAAGTACCTTTCTTTGGCGCCAAGGATGAATTAGAAGATCAATCTTCATGATCGACCTCTTAATGAAGGGGGAAGTGCACTTTTAATCTTCACTTAAGAAGACCGACCTCATAAAAAGGGAAAGAGAATTTCTTTATCTCCATTGTATCTCTCAAGAAGACCGACCTTAATGACGTAGAAGATAAAAGTTCCTTTTTGCTTTGTCATTCATCTATCACCTAATCGAATCATTCCAAGCCATAATTAGTAATCAAATAAATAAGGAAAATACAATCACTCACAATTATGGCAATGTTCACCTCCCTTGCTTTCCTTCCTTGAAGCCCACAGAAGGTGGAATGGGCCCAAGGCCTTCATAGTGACTAGTGTGGAAAAGGGGACATCACACAGACTGGAGTCGTATTTTTCAATGAATATTTTTTTTGATGAACAAAAAATACAGAAAAAATAGGATGGGAGGATAGCTTTATCATAAAATATGATTTATCAAGATAAGAACTGGGCAGATAAAAAAGAGTTAAAAGCATAGTAATTAGAAGATGTGTCACCTGATCCGGGGGACACATACCCGAACTGGAGAAATGTTTCCTGTCCCAGAAATTCCTAGGGAAGCATCTCCAAGGAGCGAGAGACTTGGTTGAAGTTTTTTGGCATCTCTTGGAGATGTCACTCAAGTTTCTAGAGACATTTCAATTTGGGGAAGTGTTTCCTACAGGAGACACATGTTTCCTCATTTGTACATCTAAAAAATAGAGAATTTTCTCATGGAGAGGGTGTTTTTGGTAGTAAAGAAAACTTTTATGATAAGCATACCCAAAAGGATTCAATAGATTAGTGGCACAACCATGGATATGATGCATGTGAATTACCATCACTTTCTATACGATTGCTTTCACAAGTAGATTGCTCTTCTCTACTCTCACAATTAGCTAGTTCTTCTCTACCCACAAGTAGCTAGTTCTTATCCATGCTAGAGGAATACATTCTTATTCATTAATTGAAGAAGACAGGACGAAGAAGGCAAAGAATTTGGTTTACATTCATAGCACCCTTCAGCTCTTGTCCCATTTAAACCATAGTTACCAAGAGACAAAGTATGACCAATATGCCTTTTTTCAGCAAAATAAGAGGCTGGTACTCGAAGACGACAAATACATACATACATACATATGACTCCTTGATGATAACATCTATCATGCTTTGTTGCTATGTCTTGAATTTAAAGATATTGTTTATTACCATGAAGTGTGTATGCCACGATTGGATGCAAATCTGTTTTCAGGCTGCCATACTCCATTGTTATTCCATCTAATTTCCCTAACGGAGTTAGATGTCCAATTGATTCCAAAATTCTTGTTGATATTGGACACCATATTGACCATTGGGGTTTCTATGTTGGCTGTCCTTTGCTCGAGTATCTTGCTGATGTCTCTCCCTCTCTTTGAGATCTAACTATACCAAGATCTTTCCTTTCCCGGTTCTATGTTTCACAAGAACCTTAACTAATGCGCAGACTTATGGCTACTGTCAACCTCACAAGACTACCAGGTTCTAAACCCAGGGAAAATGTTGGGGGGTCACCACCAAAATTGAGTAGTTCATCTAGACAACCATCATGTCACAAACAAGTCCTTAGGTACAACGGTAAAAATCCTGTACACATGCTTGACAGATCCAGGTCCACAAGAATTCCTAAACCCATACCAGATCCTATCAACCCATATCCTATACAAAATGCTTTGGCCACTTCAAATCTGATATCACTTGAACTGTTACATCAAATCACACAATCACCCCAGCTTGTATAGGCCATTACTCATCAGGTCAGCCATAACTTAACCTTTACACCAAAAGACCAAGAAAAAACGCTCTAGAACTGTCTCTCTCTCCTTTATAACTAGAAATCATATTCACAGAAAGATATCATATGATGTCTGAGAAGAAAAATACTCTTCCTAGACAAGAAAGAAAGCGAGTAAAATATGATTTGGAAATAGGGAGCGAGAAGAAGACTGTGGAAAGCTATGTCACAGGAAGATGGCCTACACCTGCATCATTATCAGTTTATGATGTAGATCAAAATAAATGGGGCATTTATGAATCCAGACTTCATAGGGATTTAGGGAAGCAGCCAAAATCCTCATATTCCCAGAGAAATTGGTTAGTCTGATGGGATCTGGCTGCTCAACAAAATATTGACGACATGTCTAATGATGTGTTTGACATCCAATCAGATACTTCTTTCTTGAATGACGCAACTGCCATGTTGAGAACTTCTATTTAAGATCTCCAAATCAATTGTTCAGAAATCCATGCGAGATCAAATAGCATTATTACTAATGCTAAAAATCATTCTACAGTTTTGAGTAAGATTGGTTCTGCAACTCAAAGCCAAATGACAATTCTTACCAAATCAGACACTCTAGCTTCAAGGATAACAGGTGCAACAAAAAGTGTCTTAAAGTCTATTGGTAAGATGGAAAGAGATCAAGATTCTCTTTTCATGCAGAATACATGATTGAGTAATTTTGTTGATGAAATAAAGCAAAACCAAGACATCACAAATACTCAATTAAGAAATGTTCCAGCAAAGTTAGAAAAAGTCAGAGCTTATGCAAAAAAGATTAGAATGGAACAAGCCAACAAAGGTAGCTTAGATGAAGAACAAGAAATTTCTAGTCTTACCATGGCTATGTTGGAAGACGTGCACAAGGAAGAAATGAAGAGAAGGAGGATTGCACACATTTGAGATTGCGCATCTGTCTATTTATTATGAATAATGTAGTTACAAAACGGTTGATATAGTTACAACTGGTTACAACCATCTCATTACTTAAATAACTAATGAAGCCCTTATTTAATAAGCCTTATATTCTAATACCCCCTCTCAAGGCTTATCCTACATAAAGCAAAACCAAACATTCTAACAAAAACAGAACTACGTAATCTTCAGAGGCTTTCACTTTGAAAGTAATGCTATGACTAGGTAGGGCTCGATCAAGCTGCTTCGTGACCTTTGTAAAGGTGTAGCTCTCAAGCTGAATTCCCGAGTCCTGAATTCTACCTCCCCGAACTCCTGAATCACAAATCTCCCAAATTATTGGACAACCATCCATATTGAACCATCCACAAGCTCCATCAAGTTGTCTCATGAGGGTATAATTCCCAAGATCCACAGTCTCCCAAACTATTTGAGCAACCATCCATACCAAGCTTCATCTACCATGTATCCTTTCTTTCCTTAAAAGTTTAGAGCATCCTTATATTGCGTATTCATAACTGTCCTCACTACCTTCTGCATCTGGTGGGTCGTTAACCATAGCTATATTGGCTGTATTTGATATGCCTTTACCTTTGAGCATATCATTGGCTCGAACACGACAATCCCATGTTGTGTGACCACTTTTCTTACTAAACAATCTCCCGGTTATCTTTATCTAATCTTCTACGAGAGTTTTTGGTTCTTGAAAAGAATGCACTTTCTTGCTGAGAATGACCTTCTGCATCTTTTGTAGTTCGTTTTCTTCAGCGAGAAGAGCTGCAATCATATCATCTAGAGATTGAGATTGAATTTGATTGAGGGTAAAAAATACATTGTTGTATTTTGAAGATAAACTATTTAATAGGATAGCTTTGGCATCCTCATCCTCAATCGCAACATTGACTTCTACTAGTTGTCTGATGAGGGACCTCAAATTATTGATGTGACTTGACATAGAGACTCCATCCTTTTTGAACCTATGTAACTGAAGTTTTAGGGAAAATTTGGCATTAACTGCTTTTGCTCCAAATAATTTATTTAGAGCATCCCAAATAATAGCTTTGATGAAGTTCAGAGTCGGAGAGAGCAAGGCCAATAATAGCTTTCGCTCTATCATCTCTGCTTTTCAAATCTAACAATTTCGATGCATCAGTGGGTGCTGTCTCTTTCCCGTTTACAATGCCCCACAAATTTTTATTCGTAAGTTCATTTGTATTTTCACTTTCTATGTATGGAAATTTCGACCAGAATATTTTTCTATGGGAATTTCCATTTTAATAAAATAAAATAAATACGACTGCATATTTTATTGAAATGAGTGAATAGAGAATAAAATACCGGTTCTTTGCTGCAACTGTGATGTGCACAGTTCTGTGCCCTAGTACAAACAATCTGAAACTTTGTTGTGCCCTCGATTTGATTTCTGAATGTGAATTCCAAGTGTGCCTTTTCAAACAATCACGATTTTCATTTTTCGTGTAATATGACCGTTATTCTCCCGAAATCTGCAAATCGTGATTGTATATTTGTTCTGGTTTTGTGGTTATTTCATGCTCGAAAATCGTGACTGTATTCGCATCTGGTTGCAGTGCTGTTTGTTTGACTGTAATGACTTGAAAACGTGCCCTTCCATGACTGTAAATTCGTGGCCCGCGCCTGGCTATGCTATGCCCTCGTGTCAATGGTGGAAATGCCTATTTCGACTGTATTTTCACGTGTCTGTATATTTGCTCGAAAATGCCCTTCGACAGTGAAAACGTGCCCTTGATATTTGAAAAATGCAACGTTTCTGATGACTGCCCTGATGGGACTGATCTGAGATTCTTCCTCTCTTTCTCCTTGCTTTCCCCGTGCTTTGATACCAATGTTGGAAGATGTGCACAAGGAAGAAATAAAGAGAAGGCGGATTGCACACATTTGAGATTGTGTGTCCGTCTATTTATTATGAATGATGTAATTACAAAACGGTTGATATAGTTACAACCGGTTACAACCATCTCATTAGTTAAATAACTAATGAAGTCCTTATTTAATAAACCTTACATTCTAATAAACACATGGACAACCTTAATTGAAAAACCTGTCCCAGAAATTCCTAAGTTGAAAAATAAAAAGACCATAGATGTTGCCAAAGGCTGAAAAACTAGAAATTATAGGAGAGATAGACCAGACTCGCCTCCAAAAAAGCCTTTAAGTATTGGAGCTATTAGAGAAGAAAAGCCAATTGTTGATTGGCTAGAAGAGGCTAAGAAAAAGTATAATCTGATTCACTATTGACAGGAAATAGATCCTGAAACTGTAGAACCTGCCCTGGTGAACAAAGGTTGCAGAAGATGACACAGAAACTGTTAGTGATGAAATTGTGTCAATTGGTTCAGATCTAGACAAAATGGAAACTAGTATTCAGGATATTTTATCCTCAGATTGAAGTTCAAGTTCTTTTTCTGAAGAAGAACAAGTTGGTGCTATTAAGGTTGAGCATGACTTGGACACAGATTCTTATGAAACACCAGGACCGGCGCAACTAAGGTCTGTTACAAATGCAGGATATATTTTGAATATAGACAAGTTAGCTGACTCATACGAAGCAATTTCAATATGGATGGATAATATGAGGAATGCCAAAGGTAACACATGGAATTTTTACAGACACAACATGTTCAATATGCCACTAGATTGTTTTCAGGGAATCTATGTGATTGGTGGGATTCACTACCAGACGAAAGTGACACACAACCAGATGGCACATTCCTTTTGGGAAAAAATGCTATCTTTGTTGCAGGCCTCAGAGCATTAGAAAAAGGTGTGCTTGCTGAATTCTCTTCCAGTAGGCCAGATCCACTAAATGAATCAAGAGCGAAAGTATACAGCATGAAGTTGTGTGATCTCAGTAAATTTTTTCCATATTCTTTGGAATACGAGTCCTTGGCTTATGCAGCACATCAACTAGTCCGTACGTTAGAGCATTCCCCGGACAGCGGGATCGCGAGTAGCCGAAACGCGACCGCGGTGGTAGCACACGTTTGGGGTATAACTCCTAAATGGTTGGGTCTAAAAACTTGGAGGTGGATATAAGCCGGCACGTGTTGTCCCTGACCGTCACTTCCTCAAAATAAATTAAAAAATTCACTGGAGTGAAACACTCTTGAAAAGGCATTACTTGGCTTCTCTTCCACACAAGTTAGGAGAATAGTGTGAAAATCATTTGGAAAAATATGGCAACAAAGTTGAGAATCACACCTTAGGCGAGCTTCGAAATTATTTACTCCATAAACTGAAACAATGTCTTGAAAAATTGTCCCATGATAATTTGCAGGATTACAACAATTCCTGTAATCTGCAGAAATTCTATAAAACTATTGCATTTGGTGCTAATTGGGGATGCTCTAAAGGAAAATGTTCCTGCTCAAAGCATGCATTTCATAAGCCCAAAAAGTACCTCAAGTCCAAATACAGACGTCCATATCATGAAAAAAAATAAATTTACCAGCAAGTATGCTCATTGCAAAAAATGTATAAAGCCATTCCCATTGCCAAGCATAAATTCCCAGAATGGGCCAATAAGAAGCAACACACCGTCCTTCGTAAATGCTCCATTAAGTGGCAAATACCCCCGCGCATTAAGTGCTATGTATGTGGTGCTCATCATTATGCAAAAAACTGTCCTTGTAAAAATGCTCAGGTTTTTGCAAATGCGTTTTTTGAGTCTGCAACAGCTCAAGCATGGTGGGATTTATTACCATTACAAGAAGCACTTCAGCATCATGAAGACGAATTTTATCAACTGGTCAAAATACCATCTGAACTGTATTATTTGGTTTAAGATAATAGAGACAAACTGTACATGGAGAAAGCTCTTAAAGGACACAAAAATAATTCATCCTCTAGTGATGTTGAAGAGGATTCTGTTATTCAGATGATAAAGACACAATTCAAGATGGTAAACAGCGAGTTAACTACCTTGCAACACAAAAATATTCAAAGCTGCGAAATCTAAGAAAGAATTGGGTGAGGCTTTAATCTCTCATGAAAAACAAATAACGTCACTTGAAGACAAGAAGAGAGATCTGAAAAACAATCTCAAGACATACAAGTCCTCAACCCAAAAACAGAGGTATTCTAGGGAACTGCCATATATTGCTAAGCATGGTTACATTCAACTCCAATGGCACAATAATAGAAGACACTCTGAAGAAGAAGAACCCAGTCAAGACGAAGAAGAGTCAGAAGAAGAATCTAAAGACAATACTACCGAAAAATCTTCTGAAGAACTTCCCAAAGAAGGAAGAAAGATAGATAAGATAAGATAAATATTTTAAATGTCCAATAGGTGACCAGAAAAGTAGGTCAAAGGGACTGCGCCATACAAGGGGACTAGAAATCAGCTGGGAAACCAAGACGGGTTTCTACGAGAAAACAAGAACAGAAAGAGAGAAAGAGGAGAGAAATGAAGCAAAGGCCAATGGCCAAGAAGTGTCACTACATATGCGTGCACGATCCACGACCCCAGAGCCGGGGGACATGGGGAATACAGTGTAGAAGAGGGAGAAGAAGAGCCAAAAGGAGGGTAGATAATCCGAATAGTAACTCTCTCATCTAGCATCCAAGGCCGGCTGGAAGAAGCTAGTAATGCGCTGATGTCTAGTGGAGGATGTAGAGGAAGGTATGGAACGCCGATGTCCGGAGTGAGAAGCTCTCCGATCAGGTCTGGTGGATCTCCACAGACGTCTATGAAGGGATGATCTCGGCCTTGTATGTGTCTGGAAGCCCCTGGACTGGAGGAAGGTGCCCCTGTTCCGCATCGATCTGGTCTGGGGGCCTGTGCTGGTGTCATATTGCCGCTTGGCGCCCCTCCCTGAAGGGATCACTGTGAAGGAGGAGGTGATATGTTGAGTAGTCGACTGTCTAGACGGGGGCATATATAAAGCTAGACACCTCTGGTCGTAATATCTGAAGAAATTGGTAAGGGTCGGATGCTCTTTGAAAAGATGGTGGAATCTCCCTCTGATCTTGTAATAGATGGGACACCAGAAAATGAAATGGTCCTCTGTCTCGACCCTATCAGAATTTTCAAAGCTGGCAGATCCTATCAGAATTTGCAACTGATGATTGCTTTCACCCCGTAGCTTGTGGGATCCTACTCAGCAGAAAGAAGCAAGGCAGGCAAGTCTCACAAGAAAGACATGAGAGATATGGACTCTGTCATTGTTGAAGCCAGATCCACCCGAATCCAGGTAAAGGATCTTTGTACTTTGTTATTAAGGTGAGATAAGATGTTACATCATATAAGAGATAAAGTACATGACATAAAAAAAATCTTGGTAAGATCAGAAGAGCAGGAACATGAAGAGCAGATTGCTCCAGTAACCACAATTTGTAAATGCTGTACATATCTATGTTTATTTTCAGTTTGATGTTTACAAAGCATATAATATTCATGCCTTCATAGACACAGGATCACCAAGAAGCTTTGCAAAAACTAGTGCAATTCCTCCAGAATTTTGGCAACAGAATCCTCTGGACTTAAAAGGAACTGCCATGACAAGAGAAATTCTTGAGTTTGGTAGGTATGCACCAAATATTTCTATTTACATTCAAGGACACAATTTTTATGTTGATTTCATTGACTATAACCACCAAGGTTTTTATCTACACATATGAAACATCTTGCTAATGAAATATGAACCTTTCATCCAAAAGTTGAATGAAATCATCATCCACAACAAAGGAATCCCTGTGGCTGTATCCATCCCAATACTTCAAGTGTTCGAGACAAAAGTATATAATGAAAGTGAAGAGATTGGATGGCAAAATGAAGTAAAAAGGTTTTATCAACAACAAATTGAACAGAAGCAAGAAAGAAGAAAACGTCTTCCTATAAGAGTAATTGTTGATGATGATAGGCCGACTGCACTCAAAGAAAGGTTCAAAGCAGATTGTTGCAGCCTAAATCCACTCCAATTCTAGAAATCAGAATTAGAAGAATGTGAAATTAAAATCAAGTCAAAACTGCCCCATAAGATTCCCAAAGAGCAACCTTACCAATTCAATCCAACTGAAAGAAAGGAGCTTGATGATCAGCTGGATGAATTGCTGAAGGGAAGATTTATTGCTCCTATCAAAAGTCCATTTGCTTGTGCAGGATTCTTTGTAAATAAGCGTTCAAAAATCCTTAGAGGGAAAAAGAAGTTTTATACCCTTGAATGATATTATCAAGCCCTTCAAGTATCCCATGCCTCACATTGGGAACCTCATGAAGTAAACCTTACCAATTCAATCCAACTGAAAGAAAGGAGCTTGATGATCTGCAGGATGAATTGCTGAAGGGAGGATTTATTGCTCCTAGCAAAAGTCCATTTGAACATGCAGGATTTTTTGTAAATAAGCATTCAGAAATCCTGAGAGGGAAAAAGAGGTTTTGTATCAATTACAAACTTTTGAATGATATTATCAAGCTCTTCAACTATCCGGTGCCTTGCAGTGGGAACCTCATGAAGCAAACAAGCCAAAGCAAGATCCATTCCAAGTTTGACTGGAAGTCTGGATTTTTGGCAGGTAAAAATAAAGGTCGAAGATAAGTATAAAACAACCTTCTCAGTTCCCCAAGGTTTGTTTGAATGGAAGGTAATGCCTTTTGGCCTTAAAACTGCACCTGCTTACTTTTAGAAAAAAAAAGGCCAAAGTACTGAGACATCTTAGCGAGTTTTGTGTTGTATATATTGATGATGTCTTGATTTTCACAAAATCAATGAATGAACATGTTAAGCATTTGGAACAGTTTTATGAAGCTATTGTCACTAAGTGACTAATGACATGTCTGTCTGAAGCAAAAAATGATGATTGGCAAAATGGATTTGGAGTTTCTAGGATTGTCCATGGAAATAGGATAGGTAAAACTCCAAGGTCATGTCATAGAAAAAATTCAGTCTTTTTCCTGATACTCTTAAGCGTGAAAAACAATTACAAATATTCTTAGGATGTTTAAGTTATGTAAGCTCATTCTTTCAAGATCTAGCCATATGAAGAGCCAATATCCAAATATTACTTAAACCAGGAAAATTCAACTTGAACAAGAAAGCCAGTGAAACAATCGGGAAAATAAAGCACAAATGTTTGAATCTGCCGACACTCCAATTGCCAAAAGAAGACTTTCCATTGGTCCTGCAGATAGATACTTCCAACCACACTTGGGAAGCAGTAGATAAGCATGGAGATATGTGGATATCACTAAGGTACTTTCACAGATGCACAATCAAGATACACCGTCTATGAGAAAGAAATTCTCGCAGTCATAAAAGGGATAGAAAAATATAAGATTTTCCTAAGACCAATCAGGTTTACTATTAGAACTGATAGTAAAGCCATGATGGGAATCACGAGAAGAAAACTTGATAAAGGATTATAACTCAAGGCCGAATTGCAAGATGACATCTCCAATTGTCTAGTTATGATTTTGAACTAACACGTGTACAAGGTGAAATTTTTTTTCTAGCTGATTGTCTAACCCGTGAGTTTGTTCACGCCTTTACAGAAATTGGAGAATCCAGTACTGATCCTATCAAGGGAGATAACAAATGGGAAAATCTGCCAGAAGAAATAAAAAAATGTTCTGATCACTTATTAGTATCCTCACAGATGGTTGGATTTGAGGAAAAGAGTCATCAGAAATTCAATTGAATGGAAACAAGATGGTTATGAAGAAAATTTTCTTGCTGGTTGTTTTGGAAATATTTTCAGCTAACATAAGACTAGAACCAAATTACTACTTGCCTAGTGGACGGTTAAAGATCAGAAAAGAATTGCAAGATGTTGTTCCCTTGGGTTTGTCAACAGTGTTTGGTTTGCAAGGATTCCCTTTGAAATATTTGCAAATGAAAATAAGAAACTGAACCTAAGATGACAAATTATTTCAACAGCTTGAAGAAATGTTTTGGTGATAAGATTAATCAAGATCTAAAGGAATGTGTTGAATAGCCTCGGCTATATGAACTTCCCAGACTCAAGTTCTACCACAAAGAAGGAAAACGGTATGCTTGGATTAATATCCAAAACATGACGATTGTTATCAACCAGGCAGAAATATCTAGAAGGATCGAGTGGGATATGGTATCTGACAAAATATTCACTCAGATTCGTCATAGTTTTGTTCCAATTTATTCAGATGAGAACTACCACCATTGCCAGAACAACCAAGAGAAAGTGGCAGAGCAACATCACCCAGCGGATTGAATGGATACTCTTCGGAGGAAGACCTTTGACACGTGTTGTCAAAGTTGCTACTGGAAGGACATAGGAGCCCACTACCGAGTTTGCGGAAATTTCTCGAAACCGCCATATGCACTTGCGATAAGTGGGCAATCTTGACATTAGCGTAGGGATCTAAAGATAATGAGCTGCTCATCAATATTCCCAATTGTGGTTGCTATGTGACAGATGGTATGACAACTGTGATACTATTCAGGTCACGGACAAAAAAACGAACCTTTACCTCCGTAATGTGTCTTCTTATGACAAAATATGTTCAACAACAATGAAGGCACAATGAGCCCAATCACTCACTCTAAAATGGAATCATCGTTATGTACTCTATTGTGTGTGGCCAACAATGCTTGATGGAAAGGATGCCCGATGTGATTATAGAATCTTATCCGAAGTAATCCGACACTATCTTATCTTTTATTATACTGCTTTTAACAAAGGTTTGAAGTTTGGCTCCCCGGCTATAAATAAGAGGTTGAACCTCATTTGTAAGCATAAGCTGTAATTTATTTATAATCAATATAACGGGTTGATCAAGCATATGCTCACAACTGATCTCATGGGTACTAAGTTGATCAAAAGCTTGGTTATAATGTGTGTGTGTGTGTGTGTGTGTTTTCCGTCTTCAAGTACCCGCCTCTTATTTTTCTGAAAAATGGCATATTGGTCATACTTGTCTCTTGGTAACTATGGTTTATACAGGACAAGACCAAAGGGTGCTATGAATGTGAACCAAATTCTTCGCCTTCTTCCCAAGTCCTTATAGATGTATGTAAGTTTTAGAGAAAACTTACATATTTATATATGTACGTATGTAAATTTTAGTGAACAATATTATACAACCTAATATTTCCTAAGAAAAACATTAATAACTTTTAAAAGTAAAGATATCAGATGTTGACAAAAAATAAGAGTAATTATATTGAGATTTATCTTAGATATCTCATCATATATAGGATCAAGAGTGTTAGAAGACGTGAACAGAGAAAGAATGAAGAGAAACTGGAATACACACATAGTAGTTTGTGTTTCCATCATTTTATTATGCAAGAGATAGCTACAAAGTGGTTGAGGAGGTTACAACCGAACATTAGTTATACATAACTAATAGTTTGTAATAGAATTACTTCAATATAAATAGAAATATATCAAAATATGTACCATATAAATAAGCCATTTTGAGGGGGCAACCTCCACAATCTCACAATTAGACAGTAATTCACAGACGACTCATATGGAGGAGTTCTACTCATCCATATATATAGGTATGATTACGTAGATCGCCCTAAAGTAATGACTAACTAATGGATATAAATATAAAGGTTGAGTGTGCCATAGGTCGGCCCACATATATCTCAATATTAATATATGCTATAGGCTAAGGGCCATAACATGCTCCTCCCCTTCAAATAAACATTGTCCTTGATGTTGACCATCCATATATTCTTCTGTAGATTTCTTACCTATAGGCCAAAATATCACAACACGAAATTAAAAACCTTACGTTCTAGTTTGGTCTGGTCTTTCAACAATCCTGCCCTAGAATTTGCAAATTTGCAAATTTGCTTATGCCTTGGATGTCATTCAAACGCAGACCAAAAACCTTGAAATTCGTGACTTCTTTCCAGACTTAATTTGTTCCCTAGTTGTCTATAAATAAATCACTTTAATTAGTGCCTGAGCAATTTGTAAATCACGAATTTTTAAATCCTTGCGTGCCCTTGCTCAAATCCTAGAAATAAAACTGTGACTGTACTTTCGCATTTTTGGCAGGTTCTTTTTTTATTTTTATTCTCATGAATGTATTTCATGTTTTTGGCAGGTTCGTGTGTTTTCAATGGTGGACATATACATTGTATTTCTCCACATGAATTCTATTAAGCCTGACATGCCCTAATCATGTTTTTGTGTCCTTGTGACCATGCCCTAGAAAGGATTCACAAAAAGGATCCGCAACTGTATTTCTTTCTGAAAACGTGCGTTTTTTCCTTTTTGACGTTTTCAATGCCCTCCCCTTTCAATCTCGGCTCCTTTGACGAGTTCTGAATTTGAAGGATGTGCTCTTAGATGTGGAGCCCCATAGAACGTTTATGGCTTTGATACCAATGTTAGAAGATGTGAATAAAGAAAGAATGAAGAAAAACTAGAACACACACATAGTAGTTTGTGTGTCCTTCATTTTATTATGCAAGAGATATTTAGAAAGTGATTGAGGAGGTTATAACCGAACATTAGTTATACATAACTAATAGTGACTTAATAATACAAGGTAAGTCTTACATTCTAATGAAGAGTACCAAATATATTTTTAAAAGCACTGAAATGTAAGTCTCTAAGACACTTGTTTTTTTGGTAGGAGATGAGTCTTCATGTGCATTAGTATAAACCCAAGGTACAAGGATGGTCCTACAAAATGGGACCAAATATCATCAGACGTAGATGCATTGGGCATGGAGGATGAGAATGCTGAACCAAAGGGCCTCAATTATTTACCCCTATTGCCATTGCATACAACAGAGGCAAAGCTTGAGAGCGATACATGCCTAGAGAGTGTCCTAACATTAGGTCTATGAGCAAGAAAACCTAGCTGACGAGGAGGCTGATTTTGTAGATGAATGATTGTTCCTAGATGATGTTCTTGTGTTTTTGCATGCCAATTCATTGGCATATCAATATGTACCTCCTGACGCTATGTTAAATTATTAAATTTCAAGTATCAACCTATAAGTAGAATATAATTTCTATGTTTTTAGATGTCCTTTCGTATAGTGTAGCCGTATTTCATTTTTTGCAATTTTATACATTTTGTATTCATAATTAATATATTTTTAATTATTTCAAATTTTGATGTTTTCATTTTATAGTGTTTTGTATTTTGTTGTATCCAAATACCCCTGTACCCTGATTTGGAAAAAATGGTGTCCCCGTTCCCATCTTCTATACCCCTACCCGCCTTTGGTAGAAAATAAAACGACAAAGAGATGCTAGGGCCGATGAATTGAGTTTAGAATAGAGTATGGTTGATAGGGAGGAATGTTTTCAAAAAATAGGATTGGTCAAGAAATAGAGCAATAGAAAAATCGTCGTGCGTTGAAGTGATAATGCCATGTGCTTTGGTGAGAGTGAAGGGATAATTACATTGCCATAAGGCATAAGTGAAGGTATCAACATTGAAGCAAGTTGACTTGACAAACGGAGGAGGGAATTGGCATCGGAGCTGGTTGTCATAACAAATAGAAAGTTTTATTGAAAATTTCCATAGCTTTGTGTTTATTACTTTGTTGAGTTTCTTGCCTAGTCTCGGTGTGGATTTTTGCTAGGTAAAAAGTCCTTGCCTCTCTTAGTCCAAGTTTGGTGACATTTCTTGCTGCATGTGGCCTCTTGGCTCTTTTGGCTGCTCCTTTTGGTGAGGGGCCTTCCCTTCATATATTTGCACCATGTGACTTTGTCTATGCCAACTTGTATAAGGTTTACTCACCCTCTTGTTGGTATATTTTTTTTATTTTTGGGGTTCTTTTTAGCTCTCTTGCTTGTGGGGTAGCACATTGAGAGGTCTTCTTTAAGAAGAATAATCCATGGTTAAGCACGCTTGAGTCAGAGTAGCATTGGGATGGGTGACCAACCTGTGCTTCACTTCAGTGACCATCATCTAGATGCAATTAGTGTCAAGTGGACCATTCATGCTCATGAAAGATGGGTTCTTATGAACTATTGCTTAGAAATATGGGTCAATGCAGATTGCCTTAAAACTACACTGCAAACCTTTATCCCCAGCCATCATGGTTCAAGCTTCATCTTTATCAACAGAAAATCAATATATTTTCAAGACCATATGGTACTGAACTGCATAATTTAAATTGCAGTTTGCACCTCTCCACACTTGCTGGTCCAGGTTTATACTTATAAGCATTGAAACCGTACATTGTTATTTTGGTTGTATTGTCCATTTTTTATTAATTTGCAGGGTATTAATTTGCAGGCCGTAATAGTTTGAGCACATACCGTACAACAGTTTGGATTGGTCCCTCATCCAAATTTTTTCCAGCCATACGTGATAGCTGGGTGCCCAACTTCTTTCCTATAGACTGTACGAGAGGCTGTTTATCACTAAAGCGTTAAAATTGTGTATTGTTGCTATGGCTTCAGCACTGCACGCTTCAATTGAAGTGTTGGAATAGTGTTATGTGGCTCTATTGACTCTGACATCTACAGCTCTCAAACTGTCCAGTTCGGCCTCCAGCCCGTCATTCCTTCCTCTTTGCGTCTGCCCACGTGGAATTTGAATGGGTATCTTGGCTTCTTTTCTCCATTCATCTTTTTGCCTTAAATTACAGCATCCACTGACCTGTAGCATCGGCGGTGAAGTTTCATAGAGAAGTCTAACAAAAAAGGCATTGGTAAAATAATATTTGTGCTGGAATAAAAGTCAGACCTGCACCATTTTTATTTATCTGACAAACTCCATTCATTGGGAAGCTTAATATCTTGACAGTATTTGGAATGAGTTGTTGAGGTAGCGCTTAATTTCCTTGGGAGGCTGGAAACACTCCCTCTTTCATTTGGGCACACCATCCACCTTACCTTCATCCTTCTAGAATGTCAAAAGATAAGTTTCAATCAATTTTTTGAAATTTATAGTCTTTTATGCTTCTAATTTGGAAAATAAAAGCAGATATTCTTTGTATCGGAGGATTTTCCCATAACAAGGAAATTTTAATATTGACTTATTAAAATCAATAAATAAGTCATTTTTTTGTGCAAACCATTCAAAGTAATTTTTTTCAAAATAAAATAAAATTTGAAAAACAAATCAAACTGTGCAAAATCAAAGAAAGCGCAATAATGGGTATTAATGGTGCCTCAAGTTTGCACTTACAAGTAATGTTGTCGTGATCAAATTATTGCATCTGTCGCCTAATATAGGTGTAACAACGACATCCGTGGGATCGTCCCTATAAATTGTCGAGGAGAAATAAGATTTTTTTTCATTTTCCCACTCCTTCCATTTCCCATTTGCAACTATTGCTAGCCTTAAACCTTGAAAGCAAGAATACTTTGAGTATATAGGGTTGTGATGCCCATGTACAAGGACTATTTTTTAAAAGGGGTGTCATTGCTAGAGCGAGTCCTTATCATGTACTACTTAGTTATTACATACCATTTTGTTGTTATTTGCTTTATCATCTCTTTCACGTACCAACGAGTATATCAAAAGGATGAGCTCATTCCACGTACCAACGATTATATAGGAAGGGGGAGCATATCAAGACGTTTGGTATATTGGTCTAGTTGTATATAGGAAAGGGAATCTTTTGGAGTAATAAGGAACCAATTCACCTCCCTTGTTAAAAAATGAACTCAATAATATCGATTGTTGGCACATGCTAACCGGAAAAAACACCTGGTTAGAATGGTCATGGCAAGTGGAGAACACACTTATCTTCAATGATCTATGGTTTGACATTTGCAACAATAAAGTACAACAAACAAAACCAAAAGATGCAAGAAAAATTCAAGCCTCAAAGCACAAGACTTTGAAAGCATTGGCCTTGATAAGGGCCTCAATTTATGGAGAAGTTTTCCATCACATTCAAGCGGGTGCAATACTCCATGGGAAGCACTTAGCAAATTTCAGGATTTGTTTGATTCTCAATCAGAGTTGGAGTTCATACATTTGCAGCTGAAGTTGTTCAATCTTGAATTGAAAAACGGTGATGTGATGAGTCTAGCCTCAAAAAATCTGTGCTATCAAGCATGATGTTGATGTCAACAATGTAGAAATTGATGTACACATGATAACATTCATAAAATCCCTTCTTCCAACATATGTAATCTATTTGGAATCTTTACAAGAAAGCAATCCGTTGAATACTCACTCTTTTGACCAATTGGTAGAAAAAATGGCCAGAAGGAAAAGGCTCTTGGAAGACATACTGACTCCATGGGAGAAAGCATTTGCTATGCCCATCAAAAGGATAATCCTTCCAAGGCTTCTTCCTCCTATAAGGTCCCGTCTTCCAAAAATGATGGAAATGATAAGGGCATGGAAATGATAAGGGCAATGGAAAGAATAAGGGACGAAGAGACAAAACAATAAGAATAGTGGGAAATAGAAAGAAAAGTAGAATGATAGACAAAATTTGTTTTGCAAATGTTGTGGAAGAAAAAACGGATCTATGAGGCTCATGAATGCAAGACTTCATTGGAGAAAATTGAAGTCTATCGCAAACGAAAACAAGAAGAAAAAGAAAAGAAGAAGACCAAAGAACCAGACTCGGTCCAATTCACAAGTGAATATGTGCTTTCCAGCTCAAATGAAGCAAACAATGTCTTAGTGAGTATAACATGATTTGATGCTTGGGTTCTAGATATTGGTGCCACTCAACATAACTTTTCGTAAGGACTTCTTTGAGATGTTTCAAGAGGAAAGTTGTGTTCCGGTATACCTAGCAGATAGATCAATTCCACAACCAAAAGGAAAGGGTACAATTTGACCCAAGTGTTCGAGGCTTCCAGATTTCATTCTTTGAAATGTCAAATACCTTCCTCAATGGAAACAAAACTTGTTGTCCTTAGTGCTCATTTGTCAACAAGGGCACCCCATTCTGCTGGACAATGGGGAAGTCACTAACAAAAGGAAAAGTGACAATGCAAGTGTAGTGATTGGATTTGAGGAAGGCAAATTGATAAAGCTCAGGGGTGAGCCATCAGTTTTTAAGGAATTTTGCTCATCTCGTTGAAAACAGAATTTATGCATGTTGTAACATGCAAGATTTGGGCATACGAACTACGACAATATTCATGTATTGCAAAAGAATGGGGTTGCAGGTTTGCCTACCCTGCCCACAAAATTTGGAAAGTGTTAAGCCCACATTTTGTGTAAAAATGCCAGGGGATCTTTTCAAAAGTTAGAATGGAAAGGTGACAAAAAATTGCAGTTTGTTCACTCGGACTCGTGTTCTCTTCCAATTCACTCTACTGGTGGTCACAAGTTAAGTCACAAGGTTTGAGTTGGAGTTCGAGTTCAACAAGGATAAAATTTGGTTGAAATTCGTCAATAGATAAAGTTTGAAAAAAGATTTGCCATTATGTTCGATCGAAAAATAAATAAAAAATTTAAAAATTTATATATATTGGAATAAATATAAATAGAATAAAAATTAAAGCAAATAAATTTAAAAATAAAAAAGGATAAAATATTAATACATATTGAATATGTACTTAGAAAAGATATATAAAACAAATCAAATAACAACTAAATGTTAAAAACTTTAAAAAGATTTAACTATTATTTTAAAAAAATTAGAATAACGAATGAATAAAAACAAAATACAATAAACCCTTTTGTAGCGATGAAAAGCTCCTCTCTGCGAAGTCACGATGAACTCCCTGGTTTGCGTGGTAGGGATGATACTGGTCGCAGTCCATGAGCTTCGCCCAGTCCTTTGGAGTCTACCCATGCCATACTTGAATCTCTTGTCGGCTATGTGAAGACAAGATGTACAGGAAAAAGAAACCCTACCTGTGAATGTGAGGTGTGAACAAAGACCTCCATGCAACTCCTCGAGTCGGGCCACATGATTGCCTCCGTGTCATACAACCTACGCATCTGCTGAAACCCTCAGTGAACTGCAATGAATTTGGCCGAACTTTTGGCTGTCAAATTTTAATCGCCGAATTTTAAATTTTTAGGTAAAAATTAGGCAAACTTTGTGACTGAGGTCACAATTACTTCATGTTGTTCATAAACCACTACAATAGAATGACTTGGATATATTTTCTCAAACAAAAATCAAAGGCCTTCAAAATATTTCAAATTTTTTGAATAATGGTGGAAAATGAAGCAAGTATATGAATCCTATCTCAAACAAAATGGGATCAAACACCATCTCACTATTCCTCATATTCCTCAATAAAATGGAGTATTCGAAAGGATGAATAGAACGGTGATGAACATGATTTGTGCAATGTTGTATTTCAAAGGGTCAAATCTACATTTTTGGGCCGAAGCTACTCAAACAATAGTGTACCTTTGAAATAGATCTTCATCAACAACCCTTCAACTAGAGACTCCATATGAAATATGGTGTGGTCATTTTCCTTTAGTGCGTCATCTTCGAGTTTTTGCATCCACTTGCTACACTTTGATTCCCAAGGAGAAAAGGAATCGGTTGGACAACAAGAGCTGTAAATGCATCCTCTTGGGCTGCTTCGAGTCCTCCAAGTAAAATAGGTTGTACGATGAGATAAAGATAAGATAGAGATAAATATATTAATGTCCAACGAATGACCACAAAAGTAGGTCAATGGCACTGCAGCCCAAACAATATACAAAGTGCGAGCGGGGACAACTCAAAACGAGTTCCCAAAAATCGAAAAGAAGAGAAAAGACAACAAAAAGGAAACCTGAAGCTAAATGCCCCCACATGCGGGGACAAAGCAGCAAGCAGGGGAGAAAAACGACAGAAGCGAAGAAGAGAATGAAAGGGGGGGGGCAAGTGAGGACCAGAGGTCTAATCAGGAATGGTAGCCACACCCCTCCTAACATTAGAGGCTGACGAAAAGAAGCTCTTGATGGACTGACAACCTGAAGAGGGGGGTGAAAACCTCCTCCCCAGCTGAGATCTGAAACTGATGCGGCGACCAGGGGGACGAATGGAGCTAGACTGCCCTCTGGTACGTGTGTGCATCTGATGCTGCTGGCGGTGATCAAGGGAGGTGTGAAGGTCCAGTCGGGGAGGAACTGACCTATGCACTGAATCTGGGCCAGGAAGGCTCTGTCGTTTAGTTCCTCCACTAGTGGGTAGAACCGGAAAGAAGGTTGTAATTCGTCTCGTGGGGACAACTCACGGAGGGGGATGAAGAATCTGGTCTCGTAACAGCAAAGACTCACGGATGTAGAGGGCAAGACACCACTGGTCAATATACCTGAAGAAGACCGGGAGAGTCTGGATCTCTATGAAGAGACAGTGAAAGCGTCCTTTGATCTCATAGTAAATGGGGCAGCGGAAGATGAAATGAGTCTCAGTCTCCACCTCATGAAGGCTACAGAGCCTACAAAGTCTATCCACCCGATCAATGTGGTGATCAGTCTTTACCGGAGTTTGTGGGAGCCGACTCGAAACTGACCCAAAGGTATACAGAGGGCATGCACCCAGTGACGAGAGGTGTACTGCGGGCGGATGATGAGCCCATCTCTGATTTCAAGAAAGTGTTCTGCATAAAAAGACATCTTAGGTCACAAACCCCAAGGGTGGTTCACCCAAGTAGTCTGAATGAAGCTCCTGTAGATATCCTCTCGGATGGACCTGTTCAACACTTGCTTGGTGGGCAAGAGATGACTTGGAGCATTCAAAGAATACTGGAAGGGGCGAGATGATCAATATGGATACCAACTGAGTCCAACAGAGCAGAAGTCTCGACAAACCAACAACGGCCCCCAGCCTAGGCAATACTCACAGAAGAACAATAGGCGAGATATGGATACCTGTCTTGCTCATCGGAAAGATCACCAAACCTCCTGATACGGTGAAGAAAGGATGATATGTCAAATATAGTCTTCAGACGGAAAGGTCGAGCTCCGAACTCTGCCAACATAATATGCTGGGGGACCGTCTATTTGCATCTGATGAAACGACGAAGGAGGAGAGTCTGAATCCTCTCAGCTGAGACCCAATCTGTGTCCAAAAGGGAGGGCCCCTAGACGACAGATCCGTAGAGAACAGTGGGGCAGATGAGGGAGTTCATAAGAAACATCTTGGAGGAGATGTCCTGGAAGTGGTGCCGAAAGCATTGTCTCTCGAGAATGGCAAGAGACCCATACCCTTTGTTCACCCTTGGCTGAAGAGCATGCCTCATACTGAATCTAGGCCCTAAGAACTGGACTCCCAGGCAGGTGTATGTATTAGTAATTTCAACCTCCTGCCCCTTGAAGAAGAAATGGAGGTGTGATGTCCGTAACCCGTTGAAGACCATGACCTTGGTCTTACCCAGATTGACCGTCACATGCCGAAGATCACAGAATAAAGCAAGTGCATCAAGCTGTCTCTGAAGCTCCTCAGGAGAAGAGGCGAGTAAAACAATATCGTCGGCAAATAGAAGAATGGAAATCAAGATGTGGTGAAGAAGGCAACCGTCCCCTTCCTGAATGTGATCCCGAAGAAAAGATTCCAACTCATCAATGTAAATGCCAAAGAGGGTAGGAGACAAGGGGCATCCTTGTTTAACCCCAATGGTGCTCCTGATGAGATTAGATAATCCGTGTGCAGTACGGAGACGACCAAGGATGGACTCATAGAGGTGCATGATGGCAATAACAAGAGTCTCAGAAATACCGATGTCTTGGAGTCGCTGCAAGAGGGCCATGTGAGGTACGGAGTCAAAAGCTTTTCGAAAGTCTACAAAGCAACAATAGACTTTCAAAGAGCGGTGGCGAACCTCCTCAATAATAGCCCGAAGGGTGAATATGTGGTCAATGGTGTGGTAACCAGGGTGGAACCTAGCCTGACCTCTGGTTTTGAGCTGCTTCTGCTCCAAAATCTCGGACAACAACCTGTGGAGGACTGTAGCATATAGTTTGGAGAAAGAATGGCCTACTATGATAGTCCTGGAGTTGTTTCGGATCAGAAATGGACCCAACTTTGTGGATCGGATGAATGATATGATGAGACCAGGTAGGAGGGAAGCCCACTCTGACCACCTGATTGAAAAGATCTACCAAATAGGTACCAAAAACCTCAAAACCCTGCTTGAAAAACTCATCCTGGAAACCGTCCACATCAACTGCCTTGCTATAGTTCAAAATCCTTATTGCCTCTTTGATAGTACAGTGAGTGAAGGGATAACCAGGTGGCGGGATGCTAATCTGGGTAGACTGTTACCCCGGAACATCGTAAAGGGTAGTGGTGTGTGAAAAAATGGAGATAGGATCGATTGTTGTGGAGGAGGGGGAGTGGAGGGGAAAGACAGTACGCCAGAAGGACCGAGGGTTAGTCCTAAGGGAGGTGGAAAGCATATATCTGCGGTGGGAAATGAAGGAGTGTTTCTTATGGCGGAGAAGGCACCTGTAGGCAACCTTAAGAGTGTGGAAGGAGGGGAGGGCCTGGGTAAAAGCCTGGCGAAGACGACGGTGAAGGGATTTGCACTCTACATCGTACCATTTGTTCATGGGGCAAGATTTAGTAGTACTAGTGGCTGAGGGAAGGGTGGTGGAGTTGGGAAAGGATCTCAGGGCAGCCTCCCACATGGCAGAGGAAAGGCAAGAGTACTTGGCCTCCGCACTAGGCATGTTAGAGAATAGGGGCTCAGAGGGGAGAAGGTCGCGGATGTGGGATGAGTAAGATCCGTAATCTCCTTTATCAAATTGAAAGGAGATGCGAGGTGGGTAGTGGGGAGGGGGGAGGAGGGGTGGTGGTGGTAGGAAAGTTGGCGACTAGAGAGAAAGATAGGACATCATGATCGGCAAGGGGAATGGGGGAAACAAAGGAGCAGAAGAGGGGTGAGATGTCCGGGCTGGCAAGGATATAGTCTACCACACTAGCGCCTCCGCCATGGGGCCGACATGTGAAGAAACGTGAATCCGGAAAGCGCTCAATCCTGTTGAGGATCACCATCCCCTGAGACTCCCTGAGCTAAAGGAGGAACCGTCCATAAGCTGTGAGAGGGCCATCTGTGTCCGCAGAAATCCTATGTAGACCAATTGACATAGGGTCAATCCTCTGTGTGCAGAACGTATCCACTGACCTGTCATGGAGAGGGACCTGTAGATGTCTAGTAAGGGCATTAAAATCACCTAAAATGATAACCTCTCCAGCAACAGAGTACTGGCTAATACTGTCGTATAAGTCAAAGAAAGGATCATTGTCTAGGCCATTGTGGATGGCAAAAGGGGAAGCAACCGGAGGAAAGTAACACACTGCTATATAGAGGTCCTTAGAAAACCGAGCGGATCTCCTGATACGAATCCACATGAACCTAGCAGACTCATCAAAACCAACCATCGAGATCTTGTTCCGGAGGGAGTCCCTATAAAGACAGGTAACCCCACCAGAGCCTCTGACACCACCTGAACCCCGAGTCTCCTGTTTGCAAGCTGATCACCAAAGAAAGCCAGTAATACCTGGGAGAGGACGAACCGGGCTCTCGTGTGTCTCTGTGATGAAGAGAATGTCGGCAGCCCTGAGAGCGTCTAACATAAGACCAGGGGAAGACCAAAGGGAACCATTCCCATTCCAGCAACTGATGGATAAGTCTTTGGCCTGGCACCTCTCCCACTTGGCCCGTCATTGGGGGAGCCCCTTGGTGGGGTTCCCAACTAGGAGGAGGGGAGTCTCTGATAACAACCCGGAGATTCCTGATAATCGCTCATTTACCTGCTTTCCTCTCTACCATGACTTGTTCCCTAGAGTGTTTGAGCTCCCCAACTTGTGTTTTGGTAAGATATTCATCAAGGAAGACCTTATTGGGTAGGGAAAATAGCTTTCGTTTGGCCCTGAGAGCCCTAAGCCGGTCCTCAGCGGAATTAAAGCGGAGAAAAAGAGTAGAATCCAGTCCGACCCAAGCTCTAGCAAGTTGTACCTCAGACAACCCCAAGTTTTCTGTGAGGAACTTTGAAGCAGTGGCCAAGGGATCGGAGGAGGAAGGGGGCAATCCCCTAACTTTAAGGTTCAGCTCCCTAGAACGCCTGGTTCTTTCTTCCAACAATTTGGCCTGAACCACCTCTTCAACTGCTGTTAAAGGGGGGGTTTTGATCCTTACTCTTCACCACTTGGGCCCAGGTATCAGTTTGTTTTTGCAGACTTTCTTGCTGAGTTTTGATTTCCTCTTGCTTATGTTTTGAATTTGAAAGCTCAGCGTGTAATTGATCATTAACAGCAGAGGGTTTTGTGCATGCATTGGGTTTCGCTAGCTGTTTTCGTAGAGAGATATTGCCCGCTTCAATTTTTTCGACCCGAGAGGTTAACTCAAAGACCTCAGCCTAGAGGGTTCTGTTCGAGAATTCCAGAGTCTCTAGCCTGCGAAGTAGTTCGGCAATAATGTTGGGGAGATTGCCTTCATGTTGACCCTGGTCATTAGACCCAAGGCTGGGCACCTGCATTGCGGGGGAAGTAGGAGACATCAGTGATGGGTAGACTATCTGGAGAGGTGATACAATTAGAGGAGTAGAGTCTCCAGATCCTCCAAATTGAGTGACCTTGTGCATAGAGAGACCAATGTTGTCTTGGGAAAACCGCAGGGAGCCTAATACTAGTCAAGGCAGAAGACAACACAGCAGTGAGCAGGAGCAAAACACCCATGAAAATCCTCGACTGTGTATACTAGAAGTAGAACCACGATTCGGAAAAAAATCAGTCACGAAAAACACAGTCGTGAGCAGTAGCAAATGACAATAGAGAAAGTTCGAGCCACGATTTAGAGTATCGAGTCACAATTGAGAAAAACAAGAAGTTTAATGTCACAAACTACATTGGCTTTTGTGAAATTATAAAGGACAAAGCTAGCATTGATCGACAATTAAGTCGAATTGGAAAAAATGCGAAGTTTTATGTATTCAAGGAGAGTAATTTGGAATTTCAAACTGTGGGGGGGGACATGTAGCCGAAAATCATTTGATTTCGTCTCGTCTCCTATAATAGATAATGAAACTCCTCTTGAAGGAGAAAATAAAACTTCATCAGAAAATGAACAAGGATCAAAAAGTGAAGGAGCCTCATATCAAGAAAGCAAGCCGCCGAAACCACAAAAGAAGATGCCTAAATAGGCAACTCAAAACATTAAAAGTTGTTTGTCTTGATGAAGTAGGGAAAGAAAGCACTCAGAGTGCACATGCATCTGCAACAACAATCCAACAAGTTCCTATGAGAAAATTCAAAATAAGATTGAAAAGTTTACATGACTCTCCAGAAGAACTCAATTTTGCATTTGATTCAAAACCTAGTGTTTTCAAACAAGCCGAAAAATATGAATCCTAGTGAAAAGCAATGAAAGATGAGTATGATGCATTGATAAAAAATTAAATTGTAAAATTGGTTGATGATTTGATCCTCCAATTGGTTTGTTGTAATGTCCCTTTTTAGGGCTGAACCACACCAACAAGGAATTTACACAAACCCCAACTGAAAATAATCTAATTTTTATAACAGATCCAACAATATTAGAAACCCTAGCATTAAACAAGAAATTACACTTTTAGGGCATCACACACCATTAAAAGCAACTGAAAGTAAATAAACAAGTCTTCCTAATGTAGCGAACTGTAGCAACACTTAACAACATCCATTCTCATGGAATATGGGTAGGAAATTAACATAAGATAAGATAAGATAAGATAAATATATTAAATGTCCAACGAATGATCACAAAAGTAGGTCAATGCGACCTGAAACCATACAATGAAGGCGAGTAAGACTCCAGCCAGAGGACCAAAAGGTCCCCAAAAACAAATAGTAAAGTAAAGAAAGAAGAGAAGAATGGGTAAAGAGAGAAGCCTGGAGAAGGCCTGGAGAGACTCGTAGAACCCGAACTAGTAGAGGAAGAGAAGGGAGGGGAGAAGAGGCAAGACAAGCCCTCAACGGTATAACCAAAGCTAATTGAAAGAAGCTAGTAATGTGCTGAAGTCTGGTATCTGGAACTGTGGAGGGTCTGGAGTACTGATGCCTAAAGGGAGGATGAACTCTCTGTGCTCGTCTAGTGGATCTTAAGGGCCATTGACAGGGTGGCCTCGACCTCATATGTGACTGGGTGACCCTGGTCTCTGAGATAGTACCCTGGGCCCGAACATAGAAATATCCCAAATACTCAATAAATCCAGCAAGATGAAATCTGGAGCAAATTTGTATTTTATAAATTTATTTCAAGTGCAAATACAACTGAAAACTTCTAAAATTCATAACTCCAATACTTGGAGTTTCAACACAAACCAATACTCAAAATGATCTTGACGAGACCAACTATCCAATGAAAGTGACAATCACAATTTTCCAACCATGAAAACCCATTGAAAAGTGATCCCGAAATCTCCACATGGGTAGATCAAGCTGGAAATGAATGTGGCAGCCCCCAAAAGCATGCCCTAGCTGGAATGTGTGCCCTAGAACTGATAAAAACCCTTGCCGTTATGAAATTATGAAATTTGAAGCTTCAATGTGACTCCCTGATGAAGTCACCAATGCAACAAATGAGGGTTTCCGTCCCCAAGTGTTGTGACTATCAAGGGATTTCGTCTCCAATAGTATTCAATGAGGGTTTTCATCCTCAAAGGGGTGAAAATGAGAGCTCAATGCTCCAATCTCCAAAAGAGAAGTATATAATTCATAAGATGATGTCCACAAACAAGCCCCCATCATTTGCTTTTATAGCCTTTACTTTTCTTTCTTTGTGGAACAATCCATGTAGGCCTCTTTATTTTCTTTTTTAATAATTCTTTTTCCCTCCTAAAGAGGGACGAACTCTCCTTTTTCTTTTATTTTAGTATTTGGTAAAAATACTTTTTATTTTAATAATAATAATATGAAGTTGTCCCAAAATAAGTATTGGTTGGGCCCAAACTTAAAATATTATTAATTATTTTTAATCTAGGAAAAGGGGACATTACAATTGGAAACCAGTTGGTTGCAAGTGGTCTTTTACAACAAATATAAGGTTGATGGCTCGCTTGACAAACATAAAACAAGGCATATGTTACCAAATCCGGCCGGATTTGGCTAGATTCCCATGATTGGTTTCAACCGACCTCAGGTCTACATAGTCTCTAATTGTAATGAGCTTCAAAAAAAATTTCCAGCAATTCATCTTCAACCGAATAACGTTCTTCTTGCTCCCTAGAGAGCATATCCAGAAAAATCAACCTTTACCCCTATCTAAACAATAACATTTCTTACATTACTTCTTGATTATCCTCCCAGATGGAAGGGTGAATTTTTCTATTTTGTTTATATTTCAGTTACTACCATAGGCCAGGAGACGGGTCAGGTACGTGAAAGACGGGTACGAGTATTGGTACTTGGTATGCCATTTTTCAGAAATTTAGGAGACGGGTACAGGGAGACGACAATATTTATATATATGTATTATTAATTTATTTAGAATTAAAATACATGAAATTTAAAAATAACTATACTTTTTAAGTTTTTTGAAGTAAGGAAATCAAATGTCGACAAAAGATGAGTAATTATATTGATATTTGATATCTCACATATTGAGGGAAGAGTACATTATAACACCAAAATGCCCAACAAACAGACACTAAAAACAAAAATCCTAAATGTGAACCTTAGAATCATATCTCATCTGATACAAAGGGGTCAACTGTCACATTAATTATGTCCTCTAGATCCTCTGCTAAGATGCTCTCAAGATACTCATCACTCTCAAGTTGTGGCTCCTCTGCAGGCAATATAACAGGGGGCAAATCATTGAGACCATTTGCCTCAAGCACATCATCCTCTACATCTATGCTGCATCAAGTGGAATTTGGTCCCATTTTGCTGAAGGACCTTCTTTGTACCCTGGGTCTACATGAGTAAGAAGACGAAGTGTGCTATGAATGTAGACTAGGTTCTCTGCCTTCTTTGACCCTAATCGGTTCCTCTTCAATGAATGAATGAAACCATAAGTACTCCAATTCCTCTCACAAGATGAAGAACTAGCTACTTGTGAGAGTAATCTTATTGCAAATGATTGCAATTCAGGTGCTTCACTACCATGGTTCCACCACCACTCTATTGGGTCCTTCTTTGCATGCATATCATAGAGAGCTTCCACTGTAGAAAACTGACCACGACCACGTGAAAACATATTCCATTGAGTCTTGATAGTAGAAGCTTCCTCTCCTCGACCATAAATCTTTTTCACTGCAACCCAAAATTCTTTCATCACTTCTTTGTCCTCATATGGAGCCCTTTTATTGGTGACTTCTATATCATACCACTTTGGATTTAAAGCATAAGCAGCACAATGTAGAGGTGTGTTAAGCTTGTTCCATCTTCCATGTACCTTTTCCTTAATCAAAGGATATAGAAAAGGATCCTTTGAATCTGTGATTTTTCTTATTCTTTCACACATAGAATCAATTTCTTCATAAACTTCTCCCAAACATGGCTTGTCTGAATCAACAAAGCGGATTACCTCACAAATGGGTTGAATGAAGTCAACAACAAATTTCACATCAGCCCAAAAAAGGTCATCAAGGACCATCTTCCTCACTTCAACTGCAGTCTCTGATGTAGATTGTCTCCAAGCTGCCCATGCATCACTAACAACAATGGAACATAAGGCCCCTTTGACACCATAAAGACGATCAAGAAGTATGAAGAAAGATGCAAATCGTGTGTCTGCAGGTTTGAGAAGCTCAACCTTCGCATATCTCCGATAAATAGCTTGCGTTTGGTGATGATTGCAAATGAACATTTGTATTTTTCTACCCTTTTCAATAAGCTCAAAAATCCACTGAAACCTGCCAATGTCTTTGAGCGCATTGTTCAATGCATGCACACAACATGGTGTCCAAAATACATGTTTGTATTTTTTTGCACCAACAAGCCAGCTGCTTTACAGACTGGGGCAACGTCTGTAATAACTTGGGACAACATGTGATGCCCCCACCTCCTCGATTGCATCACATAGTTGCTTCTCAAGGAACTTTGCATTTTTCTCTTGACCTTGAACAATCAATTGCCTTCAAAAAATAAGGGCCTTTAGAGCAAGTTACCATAATGTTCAAAAGTGGACGGTTTCTAGTATCAGTCCAACCATCCATCACTATGTTGCATCCTTCTGTAGACCACACTCTTTTGACTGGTGCAATTTGTTGCTCTATCCTTGTTTTCTCTTTGTCAATAAGAGTCGTGCGAAGCTTCTCATATCCAGGTGGTTTATACCCTGCTGGCCCTTTGTTGATTGCACGAACCATCTCCTCATAATAGGGTGAGCGAGCAACATTGAATGGTATTCCATTCGCATAGAAAAATCGTGCAATCATTGCATCAACTGCATCTCGACCATGCACATCGAACATGTTTCCAATGGGGTTTGAACCGCCCATGTGTAGTCTCTTACGAGAAGACCCCTCACCCTCTGTGACATGTCCAGAAGACACACCTATCTCTGATTTTGTTTCTGGCCCGAAACCTCTGATAGGATGACTCTGCGTGCGATCTGTGGTCGAAGCGTGAGAGCTTAAGGAAGTCACTTTTCCTTCAGCACGTTCTTGCGCCCTCATAGCTTCATACCGCTCTACCTCATTCATACAAGGATCAACCCCTTTCCCTGGTATACGAAAAAATGGGCCTTCACCCTTGTGTAAGTGCCTTGAAAGCACTTCCCACAAATATTACAGGTGATATCTGCAGTACCGCCATTCCCTTTACGAACGCGGTTACAATAGTTCCAAAGTGGTTTAAGTCCTTTCCCTCCCCTTGACATCCTGAATGAAAACAAAATAAAAAAATTAGAAATCGAATTGAAATAATATTTTAAATTAAAAAAATAAACTTTAAATTATTTAAAAATTAAATAATATCAATTTATTAATTTATTTTATTATTAAAAATATAAAAAAAATTAAAAAATTATATCATAATTATCATAAATTATATAATTAAAATTTAAACTTTAAACATTAAAACAATAAAACTTTTAATTAATATAGTCTAAATCTAAATATACGATTTATACAAATAAAAAATTAAAAACATTAAAACCTTTTTAGCTGAAATCCTAAAAAGTTAGAATTTAAAAGTAATATTAAAAAATACGAATACATCAATCTATTGATTAAAAAATAGAAAATTATAACTAAAAAACATAAAGATAAAATTAAAATTAAAAAACATAAAGATTAAATTTAAAACTAAAAAGGTAAAACATTAAAAGTGATTAAAAAAGTACGAATTCAATATTCATATCATGATTAAAAAATAGAAAATTATATCTAAAAAATAAAGTCTAAAAGATTAAAGTAAAAATTAAAATTTAAAACCGTATAAGACAAAGCTAAAATTTAAAACTAAAAAATAGAAAAAGATAAACTTATAAATTTAAAGAAACCTAAAGTCTAAAAACTTAAAACTTTAAAAAGCTATCATGTAAAACTTTGGACGGCAGGGGCAGGGCTACGCGACCCTTGCTGCCAAGCCACCCAAGGGGCATAGGTGACGGTTGTAGCAGGGCTTTGCCCTATTAAAAAATTAATAATGATGCAGTGACAAGGCTTTTGCCATTAAAAAAATGCAGGTGGCAACGACATAGTGTTTAGCACTAAACAAATATTAAAATATCAATTTTGCAGAGCATAGATAAATACCTAGCTTCAGCAGCAACACTAAATCGACCTCCTTTAATCGCAGACTCTTTCAATGGTGAAATGCAGACCTCAAATGGAAAATGCAGACTTGGCAGCGAATGAATCACTGAAACATCTTGTACAACGTATTTAATGCGAAAAATGTCGCGTTTTAGGGTTTCGAACAATGTTTTTTAGGGTTTTTAGACAGAGACGCATTTTTTTTCAACAAGAAACATGGGGAGACGTTGAACAAAAGTTCCCGCGTACGGGAGGCGTCTCCGTAACCCATACCCGAAACATGTGCCTGTACCCGAAACGTCCCAAGTGACGGGAGACGCGTCTATGTGACCACAGCTAGACCAAATAAATCTTTTGTCGTTGGTGTTCTTTCTAGATTCATCTAACAATCTAGGAAAAAGTCACTGGGTAGCAGCAAAAAGAGTTCTTTGAAATCTAAAAGGAACATAATTTTGGGCTCAAATACTCCAAGGCATTAGACTTCAAATTGGGTGGATAGTCAGTGCTGGTGATTTTGCAAATGGGAAATCCACTTTGGATTTTTTGATCAATTTGGGAACAATGATCAATATGAAATCAAAGAAGCAATCAGTGCAATGATCAATATGAAATCAAAGAAGCAATCAGTGCCGACAATTTTTTCAGTGGAAGCACAATACGTCACAGCTTTGAAGGCAACAAGAGAAATTTTGTGGCTTAAAAGGATTCTCTTTCAGATTTCAGGAACTACTGCTTTTGTCAACACATTTGTGATTCACAACGTGAAAAATCCAATCTTTCATGACCGAAACAAGCATATCAGCACAAAATTCCACTTGATTCGACATAATGTGAAAGATGGCAGTGTATAATCGCTGCATTAGCCCTATTGTGGGGCAACCAACAGGGATATTGACAAAAGCGCCTGGAAAAAGAAAAATTGAAAACTTCAGAGGCATGCTTGGTCTCACAATCACCCATGTGGATTAAGGGGGGATGTAATATTATTGTACATATTATTGATTAATCCTAGGTGTAATATGTAGGAGAGCTTTTGTTTTGTAGTGGCAGATGAATAGTTTTCGTAGGAATGTGAAGAGTCTGCTTGGAAGGTGTGAAATGAATAGCCATCCATCGCTGTATATGTTTGTAATCTTTCTTCATTTTTATTAATGCAAATACAATTTTGGTTTGTACTAGATTATTATTCATTGTTATTCCATTATTCTTGGCCCGACACAATGTAGATTGACTCGAAACTAAGTAGTTGAATCCCAAAAAATCATATCACATGATTTGATCAACTGCAGAAACACCACTCATATAAATGAATGAGCTAGGGAACTCCATAGTGAATGGTTTATAAGGCACAACATTGGCTGAAGATTTTTGCAAATGGGGGCAGCAAGCTAAGCAAGCTTGATTGTGGGGAAATCCATGGTTAAGTATGCATTGGCTAGAGTAATAGTAGGATAGGTGACCTCCTGGGAAGTCCCATCACTTCACCCTTGCGAGGCTCGCCTAGATGCAATGAGTTCCAAGTGGATCATTAATGCTTGTGAGGGATGGGTTATTGTAAACCACTGCTCATGAAATACGGGTCTATGTAGATTGGCTTGAAACTATGTAGCTGAATCCCAAAAAATCATCACATAATTTGATCCACCATGGAAGCACCACTCATATAAAAGAAAGAGTTAAGGAGCGCTCCATAATGAATGGTTCATAAGGCACACAACTTGTTGAAGGTTTTGCAAATGGGATAGCAAGTTAAGTGGGCTTCATTGTTTCCCTCTATGGTCAAGTGCGCTGGAGATGGAGTAGTACTAGGATGTGTGATCTCCTGAGATGTCTTGGTGCTTCACCTATGTGAGTGTAACCGAGATGAAATTAGTGCCAAGTGGACCATTCAAGCTTGTGAGAAATGGGTTCTTGTGAACCAATGCTCATGAACTATGGGTCAATGTAGATTGGGTTGAAACCATACAACTGAATCCTGAAAAATTACTGAAACACCACTTGTATAAATGAATGAGCTAGAGAGCTCCATAATATATGGTTCATAAGACACAACTTTTGTTCAAGGCTTTGCAAATGGGATAGTAAGCTAAGGAGGCTTAATTGTGTGGAAACTTCATGTTTAAGCACACTTGAGTTGGAGGAGTATTGGGATAAGTGACCTCCGGGGAAGTCTTGGACTCTTGGTGCTTCATGAGCATCACTTAATGCAATGAGTTCCAAGTGGACCATTTACGCTTGTGGGAGATGGGTTCTTGTGAACCATTGCTCATAGAATATGAGTCAATACAGATTGGCTTCAAACTATGCAGCTGAATCCTGAAAATTTATATCACACGACTCTTGCTTATTGTTTTAAGTTGTTCTTTTCAATCCCATTGACCAACTTTTGTTATTTGTGGACATTAATATAGTCTCTCTTTTTGTTATCTGAAAACTAACACTTAGTCCATTTTAACATGTCAAGCTCAAGTTGTTATGAATGTATCTATGTTTATCATCAGTTAATTTGTTTAGTCACGAGTTATTTATTGATCATCTTGAATGAAAACTGTTGGTGTAGTTAATATTTTAAATTATCTCCAGAAGTTCTTTTCGTACATGTATATCACTGAGGCCACAGATATACCGATATCTTCTTGCCCAAGCCCACTCCTCAACCTTCAACTTGAATTTCAATACCAACATGTCAAATGTCAACTTTCATCTTTCTTTGAAAATGCTAATTAACCCTTCTTTTTGATGTTTTTATGCATTGTAGTGCTACAGGTATTTTATAAAATAACATTTATAATTTTATAGTGTCATGTCTTATTTGAATATGATCTCTTCCTTAACTGTTTCATGCTGGTTATTCAGTCAGGTTGATCCCATAGTAGCATCCTTTTCAGGAGGAGCAGTAGGTGTAATATCGGCTCTTATGGTGGTTGAGATCAACAATGTCAAGCTACAAGAGCATAAAAGATGCAGATACTGCCTTGGAACTGGTAGGCATAAAGCAACTATTATTTTCTTGACAAGTGCATTGATAGCAAAAGAGAGAGGGGGATGAATTTGTTGCAAAATGACGTTTCTACACTAACCAAGGAGGTTCAACCATGGAAATATATATTTCCTTTTAACGGTGGTATATTGTGAATGGAACCATGGTTAAATTTAATTATTGAATTAATGCATTGAAAGATTTACATATAACTGGGTTGTAACTAGTACAGGAATCAACGTTGGGACTATCGCATATGAGCCTTGGAATGACTTTTGGCTTCATTAGTTGTGTAGGATATCTAAGCATATTTGTCTTGCATCATTTAAAAAGGGAAACACATCAATCCAATCAGGCACCTGACATATTCTGTCTTTATTTACTGTTATATTTGTTGACAAATTCTGGTTATTATTTATTTTACCACCAGATGTGTTACACTTATTTTGCTTGTAATTGCTCCAATGGCTTCTCATATTCTTATGTTTAGCAGATGAATTTCCAAAATACACAGCGAAAATTCCTGCATAATGCAACCTGTAGAAATAAAAGTACTTACAACACTCAACAGTTGTCGCTTTGGGAAATATTATCAAACGAAAATTTGGTATCAAAGATCATGATGCTTCCATACATCTGCAACAAGAAGCATTATCATCATGAAAATCTGCATCATCTTTATTGTCCATTTGTTCAAGATATAGAAGAGAAGATGCAAGCTTTTGGAAGAGATTACATACACCAACTATCAAATATGCATTTTTGCAATTTTGCATCTGAACCTATCCAATTATGAAACAAGAACCATATTTTTCTACGATATATGTTGTGTGCCGCTTAATCAAAGTAATGTCCAATTTATTTGACCAACAAAAGCAACAAAATATTTTATAGAGTATTATGTTCTTTATATAAGTTAGTTTCAGATTTCGTTGTTTTTACTTGTCCAAATGGCTCACTTCTGGTTATTTCGATAGGTATATGTCATTAGGATTCCAATTTTTTCTGTTTCCATTAGCTTTTTGAAAATGGTTTCTGATTATCATTTGCCATCCGCCATTTATGAAGGCACTTGAGTTGAGTAGGTGCATTGATGCTTTAGTAAAAATCGTTTGTACAGGCTGTGTTTTTAAATTGATTGTGGGGGGAGAGGGGGAGAGGGAGAAGGATCAATAGCATCTAGGTTGCACCTCAGGATTGTTGGAGCACCTGCATTTTATCTCTTGTGCTTCAAGGAGCATGTTAGCTCAAGGATTATAACATTTGTCATTGACACTGTTATCAGCTTTGAATTACTTGATAATACCAAATATCAAATAAGCATTTTTGCAATTTTTCATTTGAACCTGTTCAATTATGAAATAACTAATAAGTACCATATTTTTCTATGATATACGACATGCACCACTTAATCAAAGTAATGTTCAACTTATTTTGACCAACAAAAGAAACATAATATTTTATACAATATCATGTTCTTTATATAAGTTAGTTTCAGATTCCGTTGTTTGTACTTGTCCAAATGGCTCACCTCTGGTTATTTTTGATAGGTATATGTCATTAGGATTCCCTTTTTTTCGTTTTCAATAGCTTTTTGAAAATAGTTGCTGATTATCATTTGCTATCTGCCATTTATGAAGGCACTTGAGTAGAGTAGGTGCAATGATGCTTTAGTAAAACTCCTTGCACAGGGTTGTGTTTTTAAATTGACTGTAAGGGTGGGATCATTAGCATCCAGGTTGCACCTGAGGATGTTTGGAGCACCTGCAGTTTTTCCCATGTGCTTCAAGGAGCATGTTAACTCAATGGTTATAACCTAAGATAATGGTACTGAACATGCAGGGGCCTAGGTACAGATACAGGTACGTCATGGAAATGTACTAAGGAGAAAACCAGGCTCGGGTATGCCTACAGATGTGCCCGGGACGCCCCTGCCATACCTTGGCTGCTCCTGGGTACGTTCTGGGATAAAATATTTCTTAATTTTTTTTTCACCTTTTTACACAGTTAAAAAAAAAAATGATAAAAACACAATATGAAACCCTAAAAGTGAAATAGAATGTATAAAACAAAAGCATAACACAAAAAAAACCTAAAAGCAAAGCAACTTACCTTTCATTCCCTCATTGCATACTTCTAAGCTCTCATTTTGCTCATTTAGGTTTAACAATTCATCAACAAGCATTGCAATCATTTTCCTAAGCTAGTATGAGTGCCTATTCGCTGCCAAGGTGATTGTGGAGTTTGAAAGGAGGAGTTTTGGATTATTGATTAGAGGTAAGGTTTTAACATTCAATTTTGATTTTTTTTTTTTTGTTTTCATTTTGTTTTCAATCTTTCACGCACTTCATGTTTTTTTTTGATGTTTTATTGTTTTCATTTTAAAATTTTAAACTGTTTTTTTCATAGATAAAAATAATTTTTCAATACAAACATGCTATACGTCCTAGAGTTTAACTGTTGTTTTATTTGCTAAGAGAATTAATTGTCTCTTTCTCGATAAAAAAGTTTGCATCTGAATTCCATAACTTTTGGAGTCAACTTGTGTGGCTCTAGGTCATATTACCTATATAGCCGAATAAAATTCAATTTTAGAGAGTAACTCGTTACAAGATGGTGTTGCCTTTTAAACTTTTAGCTGCAACTAAAGACTCAATGAGAATACTACTACAATGGCAACAAGCTCCACCTCTTCTAGACAATCCATGTTCGAAGAATTTGATCCGAATTCATTGTTATGGAGGCATGTCACAATTCTAGAGCAGCTTCTAGGTGGTGGCATTTTGTTTGGAGATGCTATGGTTGCGAAGGTGTATTCAAAGTATCATATAGTTGGGCAATATTAGGTCATGGCATTAGAATTCGCAACAGAAAGAACAATGTAGGGTGCCAACAAAAAAAGTTTTGGAGTATATCAAGAAACAAGAAGATACAATCTTTGCCTTGAAAATGGGTCATCGGTTGTCAAGAAAAGGAACTTCATCTCGATCACTGAGGCCATTTGTTGCCCCATCTAATATAGGCTCCCCAGTTGTGACCTTACCACACCCGTTTGTGATGCCTACCTGTAATCTAAGTGACCTCATTCGCCGAACTTGAAGGTAAAAATTCGAAATTCACCGGATTTAATACAACAGAAAAGAATTCGTTGAAAATCGCGAATTTATTCGTATAGAAGTCGGATGTGAAATTTTTATTAAATTCACTACAAAATCGTGTTTAAAATTCGCCAAATTTTGTTTTAAAAATCGAGAAATTCGTCTTAGGGTTTACTTTTTTCGATTTTAGGGTTTCCGACCTGTTTCGACGCCATTGCTGGATGGGCTGTTTGGACACCATTGCTGGGGGGATGTTTAGACGTCGTAGCTGAAGGTTACACAAAGTTCGTTGAGTCTTCATCCATGCTCGAGTGCCACTTTCGAGTTCACAACCTCACACAAAATTTCGACGCTGTTTGTTTTTTGTTTTTTAAATGTTTTAAGGTTTTAAGTTTATAAATGCGTGGTAGTTAATATTTAATAAGTTTTAGGTTTTCGTTTTAGGCATATTTATTTTATAAAATATGTGTATAATGTTATATATAAAGTTTTACTTCATAAAATATGAGTTATAAATAAAGTTTTATTTTATAAAATATATGTATACTTTATATATAAAATTATACATGAAGAGTAAGACCAAACCTTAATCTAAGTAATACGTAATAAATAATAATTAAGATATAATTTATATGTAATATTTAAGATATAATTTATATGTATATTTAAGATATAATTTATATATATATATATTTAAGATATAATTTTATATGGTTATACGATTATATATAATTTATATGTAATATTTAAGATATAATTTTATATGAGTATATGAACATATCTAATTTATATGTAATATTTAAGATATAATGTTATATGTATATGTATAATATAATATGTAATTTTATATATTATATAATTTCTCATAGTCGAATTTAATCATTGATTTTTTTGCCAACGATTTTTGCATGAATTTAATCATCGGCGAATTTGAACACGAATTCGAATGCGGCAACTTAGCCTATAATGTATCTTTTTGAGAGATTTAAATAAATTCCAGAATTTCTGATTTTAATTTGCAGCAGACTGGAAATTTATTACAGCGGAATAGAATTATGGAAATAAGTGCCAAAATCTTCAACAAGTATCCAGAAAACTCTTAGCAACAGTTATTAAACAATTTTGAATTGAATTCAAGCCAAATCGAATTGATTTAGGTAGAAATCGAACTGCTGTAAATAACTGTGCAATCTGGGACATCGCAGCAGTTGTATAATGATTCGATTTACATGAAATAGTGCCTCGATTTGCGTGAAAAGACAAATTCAGCCTTAAAAATGTATGGCGACTTGATATAGTGAATTGATTTGATATTTATTGTACTTAACAAATTATATTTCAATCACATGCAAGTCGAATAGGTAGAAATAATTGCAATAAATTTGAATATGCTCAAAAAGATCTTTAATTCAATGATAATCTGCAAATATAAATGTTTAAAGTCAATTGGAGAGGGTTTTCGTCCTTTGAATGGACTTCATATGGGGTTTTCGTCCCAAATGGAGAAATAATGAGAGTTCTCTCAAAATCTGGATTTGCAAAATGAATGTTCCTATCCCAAATGTTGCCCCTAAACCCCTATTTATACATTTTCTAAGGGTGGCACCAAAATTGAAAAGACATAACCCTTCAAATGCCTCATGACCTTTCATGTCACTTTTTCTCCACCATGGCCAACCCATACACTCTATAATTATTTATTAAAAGACACACACACACACATACTAAGAATCCTATTGTAGACTTCCTCCTTGAATGTTCTTTTTTTATTCTGTCTTGGCCGATCCATATACTTGAGTTCAACTTCACTAAAAAACATCATAAAATAATAAAAGACTGATTATAAGTCTTCTCCTTGCTTTTCTCTTTTCATTCCATGGAGAAGAATTTCCTGCAACTCCAATTATGCTATTAATTTGGAGAAAAGGGACATGACAGTCCTCCCTTCCCAAGATTGCTTGTCCCCAAGCAATCACAATCTCCTGGATCCCATGTGATCCTTGTAGTCTTCATCTTTGTACCTACACAAGAAACAAACTCCTTAGAAGAAACTTGAGTATTTAACAACACTCCCTTCGGCCTTGCAATTGTCTTTTTGCTGGTGGGAGTTCCACAATCTTCATGCATCTGGTAGTTGTCCTGAACATGGCTGCAATCAAGCATTTCTCCCCCAAAAATCAGGATGTACAAGTCTGAAAATGATACACCATAACCTGATTTAATTTCTTTATTCAACTGAAATCTTCCTCTCTCGATATCCCATGAAGGAATGCACTCGAAAAAAACCAATTTACTGTTGCTGCTCATTTCTGATTTTTGCACATTCGATCCTCTAACATGGTATAACAATCATCAATCTGAAAACTCACTAAGGAAAGCAATCCCATGAGATAAGAAGGGACTGAAATTTGATTTGCATAACTTGAAAAATTAGGAGCAACATGCCCATGATTAAATTCAACAGTTGTCTTGTCCTTAGATTTGAGAAAATCATACTCATAAATTTTGATTTCATCATTCTCCAAGTGGAACTCATACTCCATGTGACCTTTGAAAGCAAGTTTCTCTGACTTTTGGATCTCTAAATGCCCCCAAACTTTGTTTGACTCTGCTGAAGTGTAAACTAAATGGACTAAGCAAAAATCGTACCTTATTATGGGGTCAAAGAACTGAAAATTAGAACCATCCTCCTCCACTTTGGTGACTATGTGAACAGCTGCAAGTTTCCCATAATATCTTTCTGCCCACCCATACAGAGAATATACAAAATTTCCCTTAAACTTATGCCTCTTGGAACATATCATGCAAGCATCTTCTAAATTCCACAAGTAAGGAGAAGGACTAAAATTCTTTTCTTCACGCTTGTTTTGTCTCATAAAGTGGCCCCGATGATTAGCCCATGGAGTATCATGATCAGTCCTCCAGATCTGACTCTTCACCCATGATTCGAGTATCAACTAGACTTGGTTTTGGTAAGGAATAAGCCCAACCATCACCTGGTACCTTGCCTTACAGATTTCTCTACCAATCACATCTTTAGCAATCTTGTTCTCAACATACTTCACTGATATTGATGACTTCCAATCTTGCAATGAGATTTTCTGTAATGACCTTTGGTCCACGTGGCTTATCTTCGTGCTTTGATAATTGAGAGCGAACTCTCTCATGAATGCTATCCTTGATCTTTAAACTCAGCCACATTAATCATCAAAAAATCAACACATACCTTATTTGATCTGATGGAGATGTGGAGTTGAGAGCACCTTTTTGTATATTGCATAGAGAACCCATCCGCTATCCTCTCTGTAACTGTAAACTGTTTTGGTATACTGAGAAGAAATGGATTGGAAATTTTCCAGGAGCTGCTCTTATCCTTTGAACATATAGGCCTAAATAAAGGAATTTTTCCCTGATATGTCTTCCAAAGTAACTGCTGAACCATAAAGACCTCCCTAAAAAGATAAATAACATCAGTGTTAGTGATGAAAGAAAGATTGGAGAACAAGAAGCAGTAATGGAAGAAATACATATAAGGCAATCCGCCGGTTCGCTTGTAGCAGCAGGCAAAAAAGAGCTCGAAGATGAAGAATTAAGCTCAAGGAGGGACCACCAAGACATCCCAATCACTTGTGAACAAGGTGCGAAGGAAGACATGGATGAAAGCTTTGTTGAAGGCCCGAGGATCAAATACAATTCAGATGTGTTGCTCCCTAGCTTGTCTTCACAAAGAACTGATCACCATCATTAGTTCGATTCAAATATGGGCAGATTACGGAGCACATTGAATGGTAAGGAGTATCCACATCCTATCCATGCATACAACAATACAAGTACAGGAGCTATGATAGAAGTGACAAAGGATAACCATCCCTCCAAAATCCATGGTTTGAATGCTAAGGTAACCACTCCCTCTTTCAGTTTGGTCGGCCATTCTCTTAATACTCTTATGTTGGAAAGAACGACTTGGAGTAGTATTGAAAATAAAACTTATGAGCCATGGAAATGGGAGAAAACTCCCCATAAAGAGCAACATGAAGAGGCTGGACTGATCCTAGCAGCAGCAAAAAGAAGGCCAATTGAGGGAGATATCAGCATTGTGAAAGCACCAAGACATGGGGGAATTGACAAGCAAGCATCAAGCAAAGATACAATAAAGGTAAGCACCCGGAAAGAGGAAAATCATGGAGGTATGATGTTTTTGAAATATTGCTTGCATGCTGATTTGAACTCAGAAGTTTTTGAGCAGCCCTGGGCATGGAAATATTTCAGTTTGGGCCTATATATTAATTCAGATTTTTCACCATGTGTGGATAATTAGAAACACTCAGGTTTCATATATGGTGAGTCCACTTTGGTCACTAACAATGAGATACCTTTGTGCACATCACACTTCATGGGATGAAGAGGAAAGGGGAATTGACAAGCAAGCATCAAGCAAAGATACAATAAAGGTAAGCACCCGGAAAGAGGAAAATCATGGAGGTATGATGTTTTTTAAATATTGCTTGCATACTGATTTGAACTCAGAAGTTTTGAGCGGCCCTGGGCATGGAAATATTTCAGTTTGGGCCTATATATTAATTCAAATTTTTCACCATGAGTGGATAATTAGAAACTCTCAGGTTTCATATATGGTGAGTCCACTTTGGTCACTAATGATGAGATACCTTTGTGCACATCACACTTCATGGGATGAAGAGGAAAGGGGTATTATTTTTTGCATTAGAGTATTTTTAGATTGTGATGAGGCTAACAAGGAGGGTGAAATTGGACATGATGGCATTTTGGTAGGAGCACCAAATTACAGCTCTTTAATTGAAGGTGATCTACATGGGTACATGGTAAGCTCCACATTTCTATTTCATCAATCATTTAATATAAAGGATGTGTGCATAAAATTGGTGTGGAATGAATGTTACTCCTTTGATCCGGGCATAATAACTCAGCTGAGTTTGAAAAGTATGATGGAGGGCAATCTAGGGGTTAGTTTATGGTGTATTAAGTTTGCCAATACAAGCCTATATGCTGCTGATTTGGAACAGCAGACATGTTACACAATAAATCAGATCCTTTCATTAGTCATTCTTGTTGAGAAGAGTTTCTTGCACCACCTAGAATACCGAATTCCCATCTTATGAAATCTAGAAATGGCATGGCATTACAGATGTCTATTGGTAGAGCTTTGTATTTTTTGAAGAGATCTTCCACCTCCATGATTATCGAAACCCCAGCCTTTTGAGAATCCATGCTTTGATACCACTGTAATGTCCCTTTTTGAGAGATTTAAATAAATTCCAGAATTTCTGATTTTAATTTGGAGCAGACTGGAAATTTATTTCAGCGGAATAAAATTATGGAAATAAGTGCCAAAATCTTCAACAAGTATCCAAAAAACCCTTGGCAACAGTTATTAAACAATTTTGAATTCAATTCAAAGCCAAATTGAATTGATTTAGGTAGAAATCGAACTGCTGTAAATAACTGTGCAATTTGGGACATGGCTGCAGTCATATAATGGTTCGATTGACATGAAACAGTGCCTCGATTTGCATGAAAAGATAGATTCAACCTTAAATATGTACGGCGACTTGATATAGTGAATTGATTTGATATTTATTGCACTTAACAAATTATATTTCAATCACATACAAGTTGAATAGGTAGAAATAATTTCAATAAATCTGAATATGCTCAAAAAGATCTTTAATTCAATGATAATCTGCAAATATAAATGTTTAAAGTCAATTGGAGAGGGTTTTCGTCCTTGGAATGGACCTCATATGTGGTTTTCGTCCCACATGGAGAAATAATGAGAGTTCTCTCTCAAAATCTGAATTTACAAAATGAATGTTCCTATCCCAAATGCTGCCCCTAAACCTGTATTTATACATTTTCTAAGGGTGGCACCAAAATTGAAAAGACATGACTCTACATATGCCTCATGACCTTTCATGTCACTTTTTCTCCACTATGGCCGACCCTGAAATATCCCTTGTTGGGATTTTACAAAAAATTGACAAAATACAGAAATTTGCAGCAAATACTAAATCTGATTTTTTTCTGATTTTTGCAATAATAGGGCAGCGAACAATAAAAATATGATATCTTGAAAAATACTTGCCCAAAACACTTCAAATTTCACTGGAAGCTGTAAAAAATAATAACTAACAATAATAAACTGTTTTTGTATTTTTTATAACATAGGAAACTGCCAGGAATTTTTTTATAAGCTCTGAAAATGATAGAATGCCGGAAAATTCATATCTTTTCGACTACCCAACATAAAAAGCTGAAATTCTGGAAATAACTTATGAAAAATATGAGAAAAACAGGCCAACCTTCAGATCTGGAAAATTCCACCCGAAACCCTAAATTTTAGGGCCTGCAATTCTTCAACCAGGTCGTTTTTGCTTAGGAATGGCTGAAACCCTCAACAAACCCAGCCGTTTCGTCAAAGAACCTCTCCTTAGCTGCCACAACGAATTTCGCTTCAAACAGAGAAAAACCCAGAAAGTTATCGTGATTTTCCCGAAACTGCCCTTGGAAAACCCTGCCTGAAGATGACTGCAAATCAGATCTGAAAAGGTGCAAGAGCCTAGCAAACTAGGGTGGATCTTTCACCACCGAAGAGTGCCCTTCTAGCTAGGAGTGGATCTCTCACCACCGAAGCTAGGGATCTTGTGGGATTCACTCCACAAGCGGAACAAGCAAACAACAGTTGCTCACTATCAAGTATCACCAAAGAAAATATGTATGCAAGAATGATTTCCAACTCCACCCTCCACCTCCTTATATATCTTTTTATGAGCCCAACGAAGAAATATAACATTTAATGCAATACATATCCCCCCAAGTCGCCAAAAAGGGACTTTAAGTGGCCCCAACGAAGAAACATAACATTAAATGCCAAAAGTGTCCACTTAAGTGATCCCAACGACAAAATAAAACACAAAGGGCCCATTAGATCCTCCCAACGCCCAAAATATAACAAAAACATAGTAGGAAATCAGACAACCATCCCCAATAACCTCCAAAGTCGTTAGCCCCTTGGGAATGACCAAGGCTAAGACCAAAATATGGCCGTTAGGCCAACTGCTCGGAATTGGGGACATTACAGACCCATACACTCTGTTAGAATATGCGGAGAGAGAAAGAAAAAAGAAAGAATAGAATGTACAAAGATGGAATGAAGAGAAACCGGAATGCACATTGTACAAATGGGTTGTGTGTCCGGGTATTTATTATGCAAAGACGGTTACAAAATTAGGTAGCGGTTACAACCGCATAACCATACAAAACAATTATAAAAGGGGAAGTCTTATTCATTTATTCCTACACCCCCTCTTAAGACTTACCCTACATAACTCAAAAACAAACAATCTAACAAAACAAAACTACGCAATCTTCAAACACTTTCACTTTGAAAGCAATGCTATGATAAGGTAGGGCTCCATCAAGCTGCTTTGTGACCTTTGTAAAGGCATAGCTCTTGAAGCTAAATTCCCAAGTTCTCGGAGTCCACCTCCCTGAACTCCCAAATCACAGATCTCCTCGAATTATTGGACAACTATCCATACTGAGCCATCCACAAGCTCTCGTAAACTTGTCTCGTGACCCTCGTGAGGGTATAATTCCCCAAGATCTGCGGCCTCCTGAACTATCTGAGCAACCATCCATATTGAGCTTCATCTACCCTTGTATCCTTTTCTTGCCTTCAAAGTTTAGAGCATCTTTATATTGCGTATTCGTCATTGTCCTCACTACCTTCTACATCCGGTGGGTTTTCAACCATAGATATATTGGCCGTATTTGATATGACTTTACCCTTGAGCACATCATTGGCTCGAACACGACAATCCCATGCTATGTGACCTCTTTTCTTACAATAATGACATTCAATCTCCCAGTTATCTTTATCTAAACTCTCACTGTTATCGAGAGTTTGATCTTCTATGAGAGTTTCTAGTTCTGGAATAGAATGCACTTTCTTGCTGAGAATGACCTTCTGCATCTTTTGTTGTTCGTTTATCTTCAGCTAGACGAGTTGCAATCATATCATCTAGAGATTGAGATTGAATTTGACTGAGGGTAAAAACTACATTGTGGTATTTTGAAGACAGACTATTTAATAGGATAGCTTTGGCATCCTCATCCTCAATCGCAGCTCATTGACTTATTTGCTAGTTGTCTGATCAGGGACCTCAAATTATTGATGTGGCTTGACATAGAGACTCCATCCATTTTGAACCTATATAACTAAAGTTTTTCGGGATAATTTGGCATTAACTACTTTTGCTCCAAATAATTTATTTAGAGCATCCACAAATTTTTTTAGATGATTTTTCTAGGTCTATTTGATGAAGTTCATAGTCAGAGAGAGCAAGCCCAATAATACCTTTCGCTCTATCATCTTTGCTTTGTCAGTCTAACAATTTCGATACATCAGTAGGTGTTGCATCTTTATGTTGCCAATCTAACAATTTTGATGCATCGGTAGGCGTTGTCTCTTTCCCGTTTACAATGCCCCACAAATTTTTATTCATAAGTTACATTTGTATTTTCACTCTCCATGTATGAAAATTTAGAAAAGAATATTTTTCTACAGGCATTTTCATTTTAATAAAATAGAAATAAATACAAATGGTGCATATTTTTGGAAATGAATAATAATAAAGTACCAATTCTTTACTGCAACTGTGATGTGCACAGTTTTGTGCTCCTAGCGCAGGTATTATCTTTATATCTCTGGCCAGATTTCTGAGGTCTTTTACTATGACAACTCTATGTTCCGACTGGACAAGGTTTCACGAACCTTATGACTGTATTTTACTTCTGCGTCTTTCTTGCCCTACATCTGTGGAAAACGTCTGTGCCCTTGCAATTCATGACTATACGTTTTCTGAAAAAACGTGACCCTCCTTTGGCCTTCAAACACGACTGTGCCTTTGAAAAAGAAACGCAACTGTTCTTTGAGTTCACATTCGTGTATTTTCGTGCTCAAAAAATCACTACTGTATTTTCCTGACAAACATGTTTGCCATTCCACAACTTAGTTTTTTCTCACAAATTTGCGACTCCTTGCTACGTGAAATGGGTTTGAAATGATTGTGTTTCTAATCGCGACGACTATGTTTTCTGCCTTGCACGACTAAACGTAGGGTGACGATTTCTCCTTGCCCTAACCAACATGAATCCTTGATTTATGATTGTGCTGCGAAATCTTCAGGAACGACGACTTGTCTTATTTCGTCTTTCTCCTCGAAAATAGCGACTGTGCCTTCGATTTTTTTCGATTCAGACTTCTTCAACCTTGAAAATAAAACGAAAATGCTTCGATTTAGACTTCTTCAGTCTCGAATTTCGAGCCCTAATGGAAACTGATCTTCTGATCCCTTCTCTTTCCTCGCTTGGTCTCGCTCTGATACCAATGTTAGAATACGTCATTTCAAAAGGAAGAAATAAGGAAAAGGCGGATTGCACACATTTGCAGATTGTGTGTCCGTCTATTTATTATAAATGAAGTAGTTACAAAACGGTTGATGTAGTTACAACCATATTACAACAAATTGTGTAAGGTTAATGAAGCACCAAATGAATACAAAGGGCTTATATTCTGTAGTTCGACCACCTTATTGGCAATAAGGCAAAATATTCTCATATGGGTGAACCTCATTTATGTTCAAATTTATGTCAAATCGAAGATAACCAAAACATATATAGTGTGACCATTGGGTTTTCATGCTTAGTGAAAGGCGCAACATACCAAGGAAACCGATTAATGAGTTTGCAGTATGCCCCAGAAGGGCAATAGTGTTTCAACAAGTCATCTTCACTGTGAGGGCACATTGTTGCAAAGATTGTCAGCATTGGTTCAACATCCTCTTCAAAAAAAAATTGTGAGTCATTGACTAGGCGGGTCATTGGTCCTCAAAGAAAGCTGTCCAAGTCAATGAGAACTGCAAAGACAATTTTTGATGATTATTTGCAAAAGCCATCTGGAATGTTAGATCATCGAGGTAAGATTGTAGCACTTCAATTTTTTCAAGTCAGATTCCTTTATGTCCATTCAGAATGCAATTGATATGTACTTAAATTTTAAGTTCTTCTAACTTTAAAATGAATTTGGATTGAACAGTGTGGAATGCCAAAGGGTGAGGGTTTTGATCTTGGTTGATGTGGACCAAAAATCCAATGAGATACATTTATGACTTTTTATGGATTTTGTCCAAAAAAGCATTTTCACTGATTGCTGAAGGGGGATAAGCTATATTTGGTCCCTAATTTGTAATGTAATTGATAAAGGAGGTAAATTCAAAAAATACATAACCAATTCAAGTGGGGTACAAGACCTCAATTTTTAATTTTTGTCTTCTCATTTCTTCAAATGTTGCAGATCATATCACCACCTTAATACGTTAAGCCACAAGGATTTTATGGAGCTAAAAATCAGGCTATCAAAATGCATTAAGAGAGACACAAATCGGTTAAAGTAAGGGACACTCATCTATTATAGAGTTGCACCAGACATTTACTACGCATGATCAGGGGGAGGTTCTTTTCATTGTTTAGTTGTCCAGGATTTGGATGCAAATAACTTCTAAAAAAAATTCTAGAGTATTTGACTTCACAGTATGTTACAAGTTACATCATTTACAATTATTTTACTTACAAACTTCGTGAGTCTACACTTGTTCAAACAGATTCTAGAAAACTCATATCAAGTACTAAACACTCAACTTCTATTACAGTGCACCATCAGAGAGACACTAAATGCTCAACTCTATGAGATTGCACCATCAAGCTTCTAAATCATTGCAGATTGGTTCCAGAAACAAAGCATCTCCGGGAAACTTCTAGCCTTCTCAGACATGGTACACTCCCAAGTCATTTCACCTCAGTCATGTGTAATCAACTAAGTACACTTTCTTGACGTTTTGACGAATCATTTTTACTAGATCTACCAAATTGCTTTCAAAGGGCTATATTACTGGATCCATATGCATTACATATGTAGGATTGCCTTCACTCTCCTTATATACCAACTTGTACAGCTGCTATTGCTATTTAAGCCTTCAAATTAATCTCGGGATGTTAGACCCCAAAACAGTTGAATCTAAGGATACCTTGATTGACTTTCTTCTTACACTATCATACCAAGCTCAGTCTAGTTATCCCAAGGGTTTACTAATCCTGTCAAATTTGCCACCCCCATTTATGTTGCAGACAATATTCTTTTCCTGGTTTCATCAATGACAGAAATGGATCTTTTAGTGTTTGTTTAACGTTCTTGAAGAACTGGCATTATTTTCCCGCTTTTTGGGATTGGGTGCTCGTTGTTCTTCTGCAGACTCTTTGTACCTATATTTGTAGTCTTCCATTAATTGTGGTGCTTAATATGGAGAAATCTTAATGAAATTTTACGTTAGGTTGCTGGGAATGTATTAGGAATGACACATGACCTCAGGAGGATCAAATGTTGCCTCCTCTCAGAACACTTAGTTCCTACAGGCTAACTTCCCTTTAGTTGTTTGGCAATATAAGGAGTCAAACATGAATTGTAAAAAACTGGGTATGAGCTGTTTTATTTTACATGACAACCCTGGGAAGGGCAGTCGGAGGAAAGCCTTGGACTTTTTCCTAAAATTTTAGCAAGTGTGCTATGCATCAACTATGTGTCTGATTTTCGGCTACTTTATTACATGAGATATGACCCCGTGTGGCTATGTCTCATAATATTAACATTTTCTTCAATAGCTAACAAGACCAAAACTATTCCTATAGGAGGGTCACTGACCAAATCTTCAAAGGAGATAGTTGATTGATAGATACACGTATAATCATTTTGTCACAGAAAAGTGATAGCTCACTGCCACTTTTGACTATGTACTAGCATTACGTAAACAGCTTGCTTTTGTATTGAGTCCGTCAAGGAGAATGCCCAATGTGAACCTTTCTAAAATTTACGGGATTCTAGTACTCTAATGGATTCGCAGGGTACAAGTTAGTGAGAGATCATCATACTTGTTCCTCACATAGGAACCTCAATTTACAGAACCTGTCTCGATGACCTCTTAATGTTTCTAAGTTTGGGAATTTTATGGCAAAGGCTTTAATTTATAGCCAATTCCCCGTTCAAAAACACTAGAACATTTCATTGACATGTATTGGGAAGCCAGGAGTCTTTTCAAAGGACTCCAGTAAAGATTATAACTTTTTTCAAGTTATCTTACCACTCATTTATGTCAGTGGCCAACCTCATTTTTATACACCCCTTATATTCTGGAAGCAGTTTACTTTTTATAAACACTGTAAGTGTTTTAATCTGGAAATAGCCAAATTTAAGTTGATAGATTATCCATTCCTTTGAGCAGCATCTTGGAGTACAATGCCTTCATCCATTCACACTTCAGAGAAACAGGTTGCTATAACAGGCAGAAACCATTAAAGATCCTGTAGTATTATGTTTCATTGGAGACTTGCTTCGAGGATCCCTCATCAGCAGAAACCTAAGTAGCCGATACGGCTGACATGTTAGGGCACGTTGAGATATTAGTACAAAGAACAATATTGGTAATTTGGATTATGCTTCGCATCTCTACTCCATATACGGCCATTAGATATGGTACTAGAAGAAGTTCCGGATACGGCTTAGAACGTTTGCATGACGTATCCAGAGACCCAGATACCTTCACAATGGCGGTTTCTAGGCGGTTCCGTGGCCCAATAACAGTCCTTTTTTTTAAATCCATGTTTTTTCTAGTTTAAATTTAATATACATGCATAAATTACAGTTTTCGCAGCACCATTAATCTAAGAAGGAATATCAATACAAGCCATCCACTAACTAGTAATTATTGTATGAGATAAATTAAATGTAATAAACACCTATCGAGTAGATATGTGTTTAATTCAAAGTGATTTAAAGCAAGGATAGGTTGCTGAGAAGTTATTTAGCTTGTTTTGTTTTTTATATGCATAATATGTGGTTAATGTCTAAATTGTCATTAGTTCATGGATACTTATATATCTTTTAAAGGCTACTCTCAATCAGATTTTTACAGCTGTAATTGAAAGGCGTACAATTGGGGCCAATTTGAATTTGGCTATATGTGTGTAGTAGATACTCTGAATTCATTATTTGATAACATACCGGCAGTTTAGATTGTTACATTGGCTCTGTTTTCAGCTATTGCAGAAACAGATAATGCAATAACATGATAGATCCTTTAATGTTGAGTCCTAAACGATTCTGAAACGGTAAATTTCAACAATTGACATGATAAATGTTGAGATCAAAGGTTTCCAGAAGGCTGAAGGTTTGCAAAAAAGAAAGAAAGAAATTATATTAATGTCCACAAATGACCAAAAGTAGGTCAATGGGACTCAAAAGGATACAACCATTGGTAACAATTGAAATAGAAATTTCTAGGTTAAGAGAGAATCCTAAGAGTTAAAAAACCAACAAAGTAAAGGTACTAAACCAATGTAAACATAAGTGACGGGTCTAATCCCAAAGCAGGTAAAACCACTCCATCATCAGTTCTAAATGGTAAATACATACAATTGCCACACTAGAGGTGTGAGTGACCCTGAGCATAATATCAAGGGAACCATATTGAAACCCAAGTTGGATGCTTTACAGTGTAGTCACACATCTGATATCAAAGCTCAATTTGGCTAAACTAAAATCTTCAATGCATCACAACAGTTCACCACCACAATGAGGGCCAGGTATAGCAACATCTGATAATGCTTTCCATTTAAGTTTAACCATTAATGGGTCAATGCTAAGAATGTGTCAAGTTGGCAGCAATCAGGTAGAAGAAGAATATGGACCACGTCCCCCTTAGTTATGTCTGGCTGCTAACATCCACAGTTTCAGTGAACTATATCAGATGGTAGAAAGAAAACCAGTCAATATGTGCTTTTCCCCGTGGCATCATGCTGTCTGCATAGCAACTTGTAGAACTAAATGGCCCTTGATAGGACAATCCACGTTGATTGGATGGCAGTAGCGAAGAGTCCATGTCACCCGAGGGCCTATTATGAGAGTGGGAAGATTGGCCATAACCCTATCTAGTAATACACATATGAGCATCATCTCACTGCAGCAGACCCCATCAGAATGTGGGTCAATTGCATTTTCCATATGGGATTTAATGAGACCTTGGACATGGTGCCATTCCAAGATAGTCTAAGACTAGAGATAATCAACGCAGTAACCCTTTAGCAGGCCTAGGGATTCCTCCACACTGCCCTATGCATTACAATGACAACCTCCCAAAGGAAAAGTTTTCAAGCACCTCTGATGTAGGATTTTACTGGCTCATGTTGATCAAATGAGAAAACTCCTGCAGTTGAATGATTAAATCCTTTATATAATGACAATGATACCTGCGCCTTCTAAGTAGATTTCAACTTGAGTGTTCTATTCAGAAATGACAAGGTATCCAAGGAAACTTGCGCACAATGAAACACACCATCCACAAAAATGTACTCAGACAAGAGATTTCACCAATTACATGAATGCAGTCAAATGGTTCAAGAAAGACCATGTATCAATGTGCAACCAACAGACATTATTGCACTAATTGTTTAGGGGCAAGGATCAAGGTAGTGATCCTTGGTATCATCCTGACATGACTACAACTGTCTACCAACTCAGCTGAACACCCACAAATTTGACAGAAAGGTTCCTTATGAGAATATAAGGCATATTTATAAGGTGTCTCATTACAAGTTGGTTGTAACCGGTTGTAACTACATCAACCGTTTTGTAACTTCTTCGTTTATAATAAATAGACGGACACACAATCTCAAATGTGTGCAATCTGCCTTCTCTTTATTTCTTCCTTGTATATGTCTTCTAACAGTGGTATCAGAGCAAAACAAGCGAAGAAAGAGAGAAGGTAGAAAATCCGACACATTAGGGCATTAGGATTAAGCATATCACCGGAGAAAAACGAACACATTTTTGTTTTGATTTTCAACAGAGATCTAGGGCAATTGAAGAAGATTTTTGAAGGTCGAAATAAACAAGTTGTTTTTTACTCAAGAATTCGTCTGAATGCAGAAAAGGTCAGGTCAAATTGAAATAAACAGTGCCATCACGAAATTAGGGCAAGAAATGAAATCAAAGGCATGTCGTGTTAGGGCAAGGGTCGAAAACATGTATATCTGCGAGATAGCCAGATTACAAACACAGTCATAGGAGTTCCAATCTGAATGCACAAAGTCGCGATGATGTCATTTTTCAGGAAGCACTATAACACTATTTTTTGCATGAAATATACATGAATAGAGTCACGATTCACAGTCACGAAAGGCCATTAGAATCAAGATCATTACAGTCACGATTGCAAGGGACATAACGACATAGGGCAAGAAAGTGAAATCGTCAAACATACAGTCATAGTGAAAAGTCTGGTCGAAAATCTAGAAGACAATACCTGAGGTCGAGGATGCATGAAACTGTGCAACTGGTATTTTAGGATTTGACTACATTTTTGAAACCTCCTGGTATTTGGTAAAATAAGCAGTTGTATTTATTTTATTTTATTAAAATGGAAATTCCCATAGAAAAATATTCTGGTCAAATTTTCATACATGGAGAGTAAAAATACAAATGCAACTTATGAATAAAAATTTGTGGGGCATTGTAAACGGGAAAGAGACAACACCTAACGATGACATCGAAATTGTTAGAATGGCAAAGCAGAGATGATAGAGCGATAAGCAGAAAGATCTGTCGATAGCTATTATTGGCCTTGCTTATCTATGACTCTGAACTTCATCATGTAGACCTAGACAAATCATCGAAGGAAATTTGGGATACTCTAAATAAATTATTTGGAGTGAAAGCTGTCAATGCCAAATTTTCCCTAAAACTTTAGTTATATAGGTTCAAAATGGATGAAGAGTCTCTATGTCAAGCCACATCAATAATCTAAGGTCCTTGATCAGACAACTAGCTGTGATTGAGTCAAAGCTGCGATTGAGGATGAGGATGCCAAAGCTATCCTATTAAATAGTCTGTCTTCAAAATACAAAATGTAGTTTTTACCCAGTCAAATTCAATCTCAATCTCTGGATGATATGATAAACTCTTTTAGCTGAGGAAAAACGAACTACAAAGGATGCAAAAGGTCATTCCCAGCAAGAAAGTGCATTCTATTCTAGAACCAGAAAATATCGTAGAAGATCAGATAAAGATAACCGGAGATTGAATGTCATTATTGTAAGAAAAGAGGTCACACAGCATGGGATTGTTGTGTTCGAGCCAATGATGTGCTCAAGGGTAAAGTCATATCAAATACAAGGTCAATATAGCCATGGTTGAAGACCCACCGGATGCAGAAGGTAGTGAGGACAGTGACGAATACACATATAAAGATGCTCTAAACTTTGAAGGCAAGAAAGGATACAGGGTAGATGAAGCTCGGTATGGATGGTTGCTCAGATAGTTTGGGAGACTGTGGATCTTGGGAATTATACCCTCATGAGGGTCATAAGACAACTTGATGGAGCTTGTGGATGGCTCAGTGTGGATGGTTGTCCAATAATTCGGGAGATCTGTGATTCGGGAGTTCGGGGAGGTGGAATCAGGAACTCGGGAATTCAGCTCAGGAGCTACACCTTTACGAAGGTCATGAAGCAGCTTGATGGAGCCCTACCTTATCATAGCATTGCTTTCAAAGTGAAAGTGTTGCATGAAGAGATGCGTAGTTCTGTTTTGTTCTAGTTTTGTTAGATTGTTTGTTTTTTTGCTTTATGTAGAATAAGCCTTAAGAGGGGGTATGAGAATATAAGGCATATTTATAAGGTGTCTCATTACTCTAAGTTGGTTGTAACCGGTTGTAACTACATCAACCGTTTTGTAACTTCTTCGTTTATAATAAATAGACGGACACACAATCTCAAATGTGTGCAATCCGCCTTCTCTTCATTTCTTCCTTGTATACATTTTCTAACATTCATTTGTGGCTTGAATTCTACAGTAGATTGTATTTTGGTAGAAAAGCAAGGCACTTGAAGCTACAATGAACAATAAAGCTTTCTTATTCCATGGTAGACAAGCATGAAAAACAAAAAATAGTCTCTGGTAGTAAAAAAGAACATAGATTGTTTTTTGGAAGAAAAGCAAGGGACCTGAAGCTACAATGAACAAGAAAGCTTTCTTATTCCATGGAAGACAAGCATGAAAAACCAAAAACTGCCTATGGTAGTAAAAAATAACATAGATGAGAAAGCGCTAAATTAGAGATGATCCCATATCTCATGACTACTATGCCAATTTAAACCAATGGAATGGAAAACTAATTGTATGTACGGTGGTTACATCATTTGGAGCATGTATACATGGAGGAAGTGACCTTCCTCCTCCACCCAGTTCTTGAGGCAAGTCCCCTTGAATTCCTAGGCTCTACAAGTCTTGACAAAGATTGACTAGTGTCGACACTCTTGGAACTTGAATGATTTTTCCCGTACTTGGAACCCATAGATGAGTGAAGAAGTAAACAACCCATGCTTGTAGGTATGAGTTGTTATGGTTTGATCTCCATGTGGCCTATCGTGTAGATGGATGCTCGTGGATGACTTTTCTTGGATTCCTTTGGGTTAGTTAAGAGTTTGGTTTTGGACTCCATATATTTTGATCTTCATAAATCTTATATTCAATGCCATTGAACTCATGTCTTAGAACTCCTCTTGATCAGTTGAGAGTTTTGAATTTTCTCTTGCCAGTTACATATCGAGATCACTCACCATATTCCCCGATAAAATACGATCTGTTGACTGTTTTCTTGCCAAGAGCTGGAAACATAGGAGTAGTTTATTTTCAGGTGTCCTATCTGCCATGAGATCCAATGGAGATATTATTACTTGTACAAATTAGAAGGGTCACTCATTACCTTATTCTACTAATCCTACCCAGTGGTTTTTGGCTCATTGCCTTCCGGAATCAGCGACATTCAGATGTTATGTTTTATAGGGGACTCTGAAGGATACTAAATTAATTACCTCCCCCTTTCAACCCATTTTAGTAGTTCAGGTATTACATGTCCTTTGGATGTTATAGTCACCCACACTTACGGTGATAGATTGCCGCATCCCCCAACATAAGTGGCTATCAGAGTACCTCCATCCTCTCATATTTCTTTTACTAGATGATGTGTGTTAGTTACTCCTCCTTGTCCATAGTCCAGGTAGTCTAGGAATTTATGTGAGTAGTTTTAGCTCATTGCCTCATTTTGGAGTTAGTTTTGCTCCCTTATGTTATTTCTCTAGTTTTACTTTTGAGTCTCATTGCTGTGTTCTGGTCATCAAGATGTAAATATAACTTCTTCCTTCTTTCTTCTACCTTTGGAAGCTCATCAACCACGGATGTTAGGAGAGTTTTAGGGTGATCTTTCTTGCACCCTCATAGGATTGCCCAGGTAGGCCCGCTTGATCCGAGACATTCTTCTATGGACATTATCAAATCATGTAGTAGTTCTTTTGTGGTAGTGTTTGAGGATGCTGATCCTTTTACTTAACATTCTTATGTAGTTTGAGGCCACTTTTAGCTATGGTCATAGTATGCTACTTTCTTGGAAATGGGTTTTTCCTTTACATGGTTGGTTGTAAAGTTGTAATATTTCTACATTACATTGTGCCTCTCATAGTTACCAGGTGCGGAAATCAGATTCCATTCGGGAGGGCAAAAAAAACCGAAAATCCGGAATTCTTGAAAAGGTTCGAAAAAATCCGGTCCGAAATATATATGAGTTGAATTTTACAAATATGAAAATTTGACAAATGCAATGAAAAACTTTAATAATGTAATGTAAAATGTTATATTTTTAATATACAAGGTTGATAGTTGACTGTGTTTTCCAGAAAACTACAGAAATTTTTAAAAAACAAAAAATATTTTTTCCCCTAAATTAGGGCCGACCCGAACCGAATTTATCCGGGTCGGCCAAAAAATCCGGATCCAGTCGGATTCTGTGCAGATCCGGCCAGATTTGGTAACTATGTTGCCTCTTTATAGAAAAGGCGCTGCAGTTCAGAAATAAATCCATGGTTCTGATTTGAAAAGGCACTAGATTGGGTCACTTAAATTTAGTTAGAGGCAATGCCTTCAGCCAGTCCACTGTTAGGGCTGTTTGTGGCACCAAATTTGGGATGCTTTGCAGTTGCTTCATTATCATTATTGATTATATCAGATTAATTCTTACAACCATCTTCATTTAGAAAGTTTATGGTACTTAATTATATTGAGTTTTTGTTTTGAAGAATAATAATCTGGGAAAGAAGACCCCGTACATTGTTGTAGATATGTTATCTGGAAAATGCAACTTGCACACTCTTAAGAGAATAATAAGACAAGAGGAACCACATAGAGAATACATGGTTTCTTCTTTTGGAAGGAAAGTAGGCTGGAATGACATAGATGAACTCACGGTTTTTGGTGGATGAATTTTATTGTTTTCCCTTTAAGGGCTTCCTTTACATTTGGATGTTGCATGGTATGGATCAGCTGTGCCATCATATCAGATCAGCCAATCTCTCTTGCCCTTGGGGAAACCTCTAAAACTAGCATCATAACAAATTATGTCTGCCATTTTATCTTCTCCTTTTGAATCATAGACTGACAAGATCAAGTGCTCTGATACCACTGTAATGTCCCTTTCGGGCTCAAATATGAAAGATACGGAATTTGCAGAAAACCCCAATGATAGAAAACTGAAATAAATTTTCAAACCCTAGCAGCGATTGATTTTTATTAATTTATGGCAGCTCACATACACAAAACAACTAGAAATAAACATTGAAACCCTTCAAAAAAATTTATTCATGAGCTAAAACAATTATAAGATAAGAGCCCACTGAAAAAATATATTTTTTGTATTAATGGACCAGCTAGAGTAAATGAATGACAGCAGCAGATACACTTCACAAATATGGCTGGCAATAATGATTTCAAAGCCCAAATACAAGTCTAGAAAGTGCAATCAGCCTCTAAAAAATATCAGGAACCCAATTAGCAATAGAAAGTCAGTTGTTATGCCCTAGAAGCCAACAATCTTCACCTCAAAAGTGCTTGCCGCCCTAGGAGAGGGTGCGAAAACTCGCAAAGATGCCCTAGCAGTCCTTTATCACAAGAACCTTTGCTGAAATCACTAAATCAATTTATTGAAGCCAAATGGAGAATTATCAAGGATTGAAGGGTTTTCGCCCTTCAATTAGGGAATAAGGAGGGTTTTCATCCTTACTTGCGGCCCCACAAGAGGGTTTCCGTCCTCAAGTGGAAAAGAATGAGCGGTAGCCCAAAAACCTTATCAAAATTATGATAAGGAATAGATGACAGATCCCCAAATGAACCCCTTCATTCTCCTTTTATAACTTCTCTTTCCTCTTTCTTATAATTTTGGTGACCAACTTTATTTAAAACCCACTTTTATTTTTAATAATAAAACATAAGTTGCCTTATAATATAACATAAAGTTACATTTGACCGACTTAGTTAAATCATTAATTTACTTTTAAGTTTTTTTAAATGCTTTTTATTTCAATAATGATATTATTAAGTTGCCCAACTATTGGAAATGACCAGGCCCAACTTAAATAATATTATTAATTATTTTAATCTAGAAAAGGGGACATTACAATAACACTACATTTTATTTATTTGAAACAAAGCTTGTATAATGTAAAATCTTCCATACTTTTATTTCACTCTATAAGCTTTTTAAATAAAACTTTTCGGAAGGTAGCCTACGAGACCCAACCAACTACTAAACCCAACCAATTTCCCATGTAGCCAACAAACCCATTTAACTACTATTTGACAAACACATTAATTAACACCTATTATCACTAAGGGCATGTCTCTCTTGAGAAGCTTGTGCAACATAACTAAATAAACATCCCAATATAAACAACACATAATAACAACTTTGGATCACACGTCCTAACAAAACCCCGTTGATCCAAAGGGGTATAAAAGAGAATTATTCAGAGCACATGGTTGTGATGTCATCCAATACTCTCTGCCACACTTGCAACCTGATACACTGTACATCATGGTACTGGTCAATCAATGCCACCCCCTTCACTTAGAAGCCCACTACCCTGTGAGTTGTGGCATGAATAATGAACACCATGCTGGTATGTCCATCCCCTTCGACCATTTCATACTGTACTGTAGTATAAGCACAATCAAAGTCTACTCAACTACATTGATCCACATAAAGCCTCACATAGAACCTGCCTAGTGATTAACCTGTACTGTGTATGGCACATCTCTTTGATGCCCAACAACGTTGACAACCCTTTGCTTAGCACTGTCTGTGCCAGCAACTCCTATGTCAACTCATATGATCACTGGTGACTGATCGAAGGCCAATGCAATCTCTTCCCCCTCTATTAGTTGGGAGGTGAGAAGTCCTTGTGACAAGAAAACCAATCAAAACAATCTGCTCTACTCCTCTTCATGCTATTGAATAACTGAAAAACCAAAACTGATAGAAAACACCAGAAAGCTAAATCCAAAATTGCTGCTATAGCAAATCCCGATCTTGGGCGTAGCAACTGCACAAGATGGGCATGTCGTCAGTTCTATCAACCTGTTTGAGCACTACGGACCTGTAACCCTTGAAGTGCAACACCATCATCCTTGATAGCACAAGCGACGAGTAAGTGTGTTACATCCATGATTTGGAAGCACATCAAATATCGACCAAATGTAGGGTGTCGGTTTCCACCAAGAATTCAACCGCTGTACATTACAGTCCCTTGTTTCTTCATTTTCAATACAAACTCATATGCAGAGATAACATAACAAATTGACTCTTGCTATCAGTTCAAAATTCATTTTCCATGAAAAACGAGTGGTCATATGACATATTTGACCACCATATGCAAAAGTTATGTCAATTTGAAGTTCTGCTTTTGTTTCAGGTTAAACAACCCCTCACCACTGTGAATTTAGTAAATTTGACTATTTTACGAGGATTAAAATCTCATAACTAGACATCATGTTCCCTTTGCTATTTGTACTCGTTGGAATCGTGGGAGAGTCTAGTTTCTAGAAAAACAGATATTGCAACAAATTGTTGTTGGATAAAAAAGTTATGGCAACAAAGGAGGCAATGGGTATTGGTTTATCTAGGTTTGCCAGTTAATTTGAATGGCCTTTTGCTAAAAAATGGGAATTTTGGCACTTGGGAGGTTTGAATCCTTGACCAATGGGTTACTAAGAGATGTTTTTAGTAAAATAATGATAGTCAACCCATCCAAGGTAATTTGAGATATAAAGTCAAAAAATGTTACTAAGAGATGTTTTTAGTAAATAATGATAGCCAACTAACTGAAGGTAATATGAGATATAAAGTCAAAAAACTTTTATATAACCGTGTTATGCTGGAATAAGCAAACGAAAGAAAAGAAATGCAGCTGTAAAAAGCCTTTTATTGGGCAAGGTAAAAACTTTTACCTGGCATTTTCACTGTACTAATAGTGGTGCCCAGCAAGAGGATGGAGTGGGGCCCACACAACAGACAGAAATTAACTATTTTTTCAGCACCATGTGCAGATTTGGGACGCCTTTTTCAGCAACGGTGCACCACTTTGGTCTGTGCTAGCTTCCAGGCTTGTAAAACGCTCTTCAACAGAAAAAAATGCAGATTTTTAGCAGATATCTTGCATTTTCCAGTGCCCTAACAGAGGAATAATGGTCTCCAGCTATGCAAAATGCCTTCACCAATTCCACCGCCTTTGTGAAGTTCAAAAATAAATTCCAGCAATTAGACAGAAAATCAAACTTGTTTAATTTTTTTTGGCAGTTTTTGGTGTGGCAGATGTAGGACGAGCTCTAGGATAGCGCTTCAATAGTTCAATCTTCCAAGAAAACAAATTAAGTGTTTTCCTCTGACAAAAGACAAAACAGAAAATACAGCACTCCAGGCTGCTATGGCATCCTCGTGATACTTGGGTTTTATTTTATTTCTTCTCCAAAAACTTCTACAAATTCCAGCAAACATCACACCCAAATCGGCATAAAAGAGCAAGATAACAACATGAAACACTGGTGCCTACTATATCATGCTTTTCTCGTGATAAACAAGCCAATATTGCCTGCTCCCAATTCATCAAGGATCTTCCGCTTGGCACAGACATGCTCACCAAGCGGAAATCATTCCTTCATCATGGGCCTGGCATCATTAATGGCTGTGATACCGCTGTTAGTGCGTGAACACGAGCAATATATGGAAGATGACACACTACATTTTTATTTGAAACAAAACTTGTAATCTTCATTACTTTTATTTCACCCTCTAAGCTTTTTGAATAAGTTTTTGAAGGTAGCCTATTACACCAAACCAATTACCAGGCCCAACCAATTTTCTGTATAACCAACCAACCCATTTAACTACTAAATGACTAACATGTTAATTAACACCTGTTATCACTAAGAGGTCCTCTCTCTCTTGAGAAGCATGCCCCACATAACTAAATAAATATCCTAATCAAAACAACACATAAACAACTTTGGATCACATGTCCTAACACTCAACGTCTAATTAAACTGTTAAACATTCCATGCACTCACTATGACTTGAAGCTTAGACCTCCCTTGTGCATGTTGGGGTGCTCTACTACTGAGCTACTCACCTTTGCAGTTACCTGCTCCTTTAAAGTTTGGGGTTTGGTTTGTTTATTTTGCCAACATCCCCCACTCAAGCCATAATACTTAGCTTGGGGTTCCTAGCTTTCTGTGTCTGATACCATGTCATTTTCTATGGACGAGCTAAAACCTCCCACGGGCATGCTGGGTTTCTCTATCATTGAGCTACTGAGATTTTGCAGTTACTGACCCCTTTTTACTTCGGGACGTAGCTTGCTTTTTTAACCAAATGTTGCTTTTGAATACATTATTACTTCCATGCTATAATAATATGAGGTTCAGGTGAGATATTATTGTATGCATGCTTTCAAGATTGCTTTGTAATACATTGTTACTTCCATGCTATAATAATGTGAGGTTCAGGTGAGATATTATTGTATGCACACTTTCAAGTTTCAAGGGTACTTCATTACCTTTCCAATTATCTGAACTAGAAGTGTTTGGCCCACTGCCTTCGAGAAACAGTTATTTTCAGACATCAAGGTCTAAAGGGGACTTCTGAGACCACGAGATCGATCATCTCCTTTCACCCTATTTTCAGCCATTTGGGGTGGTAAGTTGCTGTTGGTTACTACAATTAATAACACAGATGGTGATAGATCCTCGTTAAAATGCCCCCCTCCATGAGTGGTCACCGGGGTACCTTAGATTTCTTCTTGTTGTACTCAATTTAGTGGACCAGCTATCCTCCCCCGTTCGCAGTCCAACCTACAAGGCCAAAGGTGCTACCAATTTCTGTCCACATCTAGGGAATCATTAACCATAGATGTTACGAGAGGATTGGGATGAGAACCCTAATTTCTCTAAGGATTGTTTAGTTGAGCACTCTTAACAAAGGCCATTCTCTTTACGTTATCAGACTTTGTATTGGCCCTTTCGCTGTGATCAATGAGGATGTTGGCCCTTCTACACCCAACTTTGATGCAAATTAAAGCTCTTTTCTCCAGCTACCCCTTTCTCTTGGCTCTCTTAGCAATTCTTTGCAGCAAAGGGCCTTGTTTTGATGAGATTGATTTGTATTATGATTTGTTTAGGGTATACCCATTTGGGTATGCCCTCCTAGATTTAGTGTTAGATACTTTATTATACCGAAAGGTGTCTTCCAAAGGAGAGTGCGACCTCATATACCTGACATGCATGTCAGCAATCGACGGTTTCTGTTGCTCCGTACGTCGACGCACATTGAGCGAGGTTGGCGGCCATTGATCGTTTTGAAACCACTTGTATCTTAAATGCAGCCTGTGACCCTACCCATTCGTTGCAGCACGTCTTGAACATTCAACCACCCACCGCCGCACAATCTCCAGATGTGTTATCTGCTTCGCACTCTTTTTTGGCTTGCTTAATATTCTCCTCCACCAAACTCGCCATTTTTTCTTCGGCAGGCAAGGGGCTCGACATCACGACCACCTGCATCGAACGACCCTTTTTGCTCATACCCAATTTGCCATGGATACGCTCTGCCAAGGGCTTGTATTGGAATTTCAGTGACGAGGAGGAGATTTTTGGCGTCAACATAACAACTTTATTTGACGGGTAAAGGATGGCTTTTGGGACGGTGGATGTGGTAGCCATTGATGCAACAACCATTTGTAAAAGGATCAGATAGCTCCAATTTTTCTTTTTTCTTACATCAATGGATAGAAGTAGAGGAGCTTCAGGCTGGTTTGCTATGAAATGTGCGGTGGGGGGTTCAGTTCAACCATGGCAGAAGACTCGGCAAAAGACTCTACAACCGAGCTCTTCATTGAGCTAGTGGACAAGTTACATTGGTAGGTTGAGTTAGTGCCTTAGTGAGTTACATTGCCTCGGTTGACAACCAGATTAGGTTAGATTCTTGTGGGAAGACCCCTACACCGAGCCCACAACTAATTATCAAGCCGAGCTCGTGAACTGAGCCACATCCACCATTGTATTGGTTGAGCTTGGGGGTGTCTCTCATTGTGCCAGATCTCCCCATGAATGAGCCCTCTCCAATCCACCTTGCAAGACTAAGTCAACCACCGAGTTTGTCTACAGAGCCCACAATACATTGCACCGAGTCTCTCCACCTATCAACTGCCGAGCTGTAGAGCTCACATCAAGCCTCACCATCCGCATAGACCCTACAGAGTTGGGCGAGCTATTTCCTCACTACCGAGTTGTTTCCTTGCAATGGGCATTTTGGTAAACACTAAGTTGGGGTAAACAACTTTGGCCTCTCAATTTCCAAGAAGCGTAAACAGTCGCTCTGCGACCTCCCCCAACACCTCCACGATAAAACACCTCACGACCCGACACTACAGCTTCCACACGTCCCCGTCGACATTAATAATTGCAGTTCCCTAGCAGGTCATGGAGATTTCCCGTAAACGGCTCACCCTTGAGATAATTCTAAAACTTGGTCCTCATTATATGCTCCACATTTGCCGAGTTTGTTGTCTCTACCATCTGCCCGCCGCTGAGTTGTCAGAGTGCAATTGTTTGTGTCGGGGCCTGCTCAAGCATCTTGGTATACCATTCCAGTAATCTACCGCTGTTTTTCAGAATGAAAACAACGGGCTCACAACTGGGTATGCTTTCGGGCCATAAACCAACCCACCAAAGCCTCACTTCTTACAAATAACCAACAACCCAACGACCAAAAATAGAAGCAGCACCAACTAGGCCATCGTTCCAAATTTCCTTCCCCTTCTCCCTCCAGATTTTTATATGTAAATGACAAATGCCCACATGAGGCTAATCACTTCACAGTTCACACCAACATTTTCTAAACGGTTTCACCGACATTTTCCGTGAGGGCTTTACTGAAACTCGTGGCCTGTTTCTTATTTTTGGTCTCTATATTTTGGTGACGGTCAATTCTCAGCACCGATATGCAGTCGAATCATTTGGCCTCGACTTTATTGCTGAAGCGGTTTAAGTGTGCCTTCTAATGGGCTCACAAAACATATGCAAATATACTCTCCACTGGAAAAAAATGCATTATTCCTCAGTTGACACACATCCCTGTCCTACCATTTTCCATTATGAATGGCCCAGATGAACCCTTAAATGATTGATGGTGTTGGGAATAATACTCATGGAAGAGTCAGTGGTCACACTTGGAAAAAATAGTAATTTCGTGAACTTCAATAAAGTCAAAACCTTTTTTTATTATTTTAAATTTTGTGAAGTTTGAGGTGAAAGCATGTTATAAGAAACTTGCAATAATCAATAAAGTCAAAACCTTTTTTTACACCAAAGGGGAGCGTGATCTCTTCTATCTGACAAGCGCATCAACGGATGACAGTTTCTATAGCTCCGTACATCGTCACACAGTGAGGGAGATTGATCGCCGATGATTTTTTTGAAACCACATCCATCTTAACCGTGGCTTATGACCCTACCCGCATTCAACTGCAAAATTCATTTGGGTGTATGGAATTAACTCCTACCCACATGATTTAATTCTTCCAAGGCTGGCGCGCCTGCTACTCGTGCAATGTAGGGAATTTATATGAGAATGTGAAAGCAATGGAAGAATTAACTCCTGTTATGTTCTTATTTCGCCCCTTTTTGCGCTCAACAAAGGTCTTGGATCTGTATTTTTTTGGTTTTGTTTTGTTACCATTACTTAACGAGAGATCAATCGAGCTACAGGTTTCGGTGGGATTTTCACTGATTTGTTAATAATTTAATGAAATGGTGAAGGAGTGTGAGCACTACGATGTATCGGGAATCAGTCCTACGACATCTGAGGCAGAGGTTAAAAAATCTTATTGAATGAATGTTAGTTCATTAATTTTTTTTGTAGTTTATCCTTTATTGTTTCATTTTGTTTACTTTTATTTCGTAGGGATGAATTTTAACTTCCATGCATGCAATTTCAAAAACCGATATCTATTTGACTGTCGTATTTCCTAAAATTGCAGAGGAGAAAACCCCAGGTGGGTAAGCCACCTATTTTCGTATTATAAAATACCCGTTTGTTCTCAATTAAACTTACAATTGCATGATTTGCAAATTATCTATCGTGTGTTGTTGAAGGGCAAAAGTTAATCTTTAATTTGTCATCTCAGTCTTCATTGTGTAGGCAAGCCACTCAGGGACCTGTATTATACATTATTATTTGGGTTATGTAATATTTTTCTTTGTTTATGGGGGTTATATATTAAATTGTGATCACATATGGCGAAAAAAATCTATAAACTAAACAGTTGGTTGCTTAAAACCGATATCTATTTGACATTCGAAATTCCTTTAATTATAAAGGAGAAAGCACTAGGATGTTAAGGCACCTATTTTCATGTTATACAATACCTTTTTGTTCTCTAGTAAAGTTACAATTTCATTTCCAAATTATTTGTCGTGCGTTGTTGAAGGGAAAAATTTACTCTATTATTTGTCATCTTGGTTTTCATTGTGCAAAAAGGCACTGATGGACATGCATTCTACATTGTTATTTTTGTAACACAATATTTTTGCTTTGTTTATGGGGATTATTTATTAAATTGTGATTACATCTGCATTATTGTAAAGTCAGATTTGTCAACAATTATTGACTTATGTATGTATTTAGATAGTCTTATTGATGTATATTTGTTTTGGTTTTTTAGGCTCCACAAAATTGTGATTATTAGAATAATTGCTACGTTTGGAAAATACTTGTGAAACACGACTATCAAAATTAGCTGCAATTCCATATACAATCGTCGTTAACAGCTAGTGGAATACAATATATTTATATATATATATATTTGTGCATGCGTATTAAGTTTCCTTTACGTAGTTATTTTTACTTTTTTTTCGCTGCATGTTTATGGTGATTATCTACAAAAATGTGATTATAACTACATTATTTTAAAGTCATAGTTATCAAGTATTATTGATGCTATGTATGTATTTAGAGAGACGTATTGGCTTCTAGTTTAGTCACCTATTAACTATGCCATAGATAAAATCATCGGCATAAAAAAGTAGAAACTAAACATTTGGTTGCTTAAAATCAATATCTATTTGACAGTGGTATTTCCTTGAATTGCAGAGGAGAAAGCACCAGGTGGGTAAGGCACCCATTTTCATATTATATAATACCCTTTTGTTATCTAGTAAAATTACAATTGCATTTCCAAATTATCTATCGCGCGTTGTTAAAGGGGAAAAGTTACTCTTGGATTTATCACCTCGGCCTTCGTTGTGTAGGAAAGGAACTCAGGGTCTTCAGATAATCTTCATAAACATGCAGTGAAAAACAAGCCCACACAACTAGGAAAAGGAAACCTAATATATATGCAAAGATGTATATACATATGACTGGCACAGTTACGACTTGTCAAATTAATTGCAGTTACATATACGATCACCGTTAACAAGAAGTGGAAAAAAATATGTTTCTATAAATTCGTCCATACATATTAGGTTTCATATGCAGAAAAAAACATGTCCACAATCTAGGAGGAGAAAACCTAATATATATATATATTATATATATATACACACACACACACAAAAATATTGACTTATTGTTTATGGAGTTGCAGTTAAATGGAAAATTCCTAACTGTACCAATTATATAGCCCCAAAAACGGAAAACAACTATAACAATAATTCTATCTAAATACATGCATACATTCAATAATACTTGAGAAATATGACTTTAAAATAATGTAGATGTAAGCACAATTATGTAGATAATCATCGTAAACATGAAGTGAAAAAAATCCCACATTGCCACAAAAATGAAACCTAATATATATTGCATAAATGTATATACATATAACTTGCACATTTACACCTTACAGGATTAATTCCAGTTCCTTATACAATTTCCATTAACATGCATTGGAAAACAAGATGTGTATATTTAGTCGCCCATACGAATTGGGTTTCCTTTGCCTAGCTGTGTGGAGTTGCTTTCCAAATTCCTTTTCCTAGCCGTGTCAACGAGACAATTCTCCTTTGTCAAATTCTACTAATATATTTATTTCATTCAAAATTGACCTTCTCACCTCCTCCACTTTTCACTCTTCCGCCCAATCCCTTTCGGTGTTCACATTGCATCGCTTGCGTGTGATTGCTAGTGTTTAGTTGCTTTGGAGTGTAGTTTAGCTCTCTTGATTAGCTACTATAACTTTCTTTACTTTTGAATCCCATTGACCCATCTTGGTCATTTGTGGACATTGATATAATTTCTTTCTTTTTGTTGGGATTTATTTTGTCCATACATACAAATATATACCACATGTACTTGTCTTTAATAGAAAAAGCCATTTATTGCATACAATGTAGAAAATCTGATGATATGCCACCTATGTTATCAGGGTTCACCCCCCACCCTCCCGTACTCCCTGGATACGTACTCGGTACGGATATGTCCAGAGCACGTCTAGGTACGACCGGGTATGTCCCGGGTATGTTTTGACGTATCTGTGACGTACTCGGGACGTACCCAGATGTACATGAGACGTATCAGTATTGTTGGGCAGTGGGAGGCTCTAAATTTATTTTATTTTGACTTAAACAAACTTCAGTTTTATTGAGGACTCAACTAGGAGGGCATGACAACCACAAGGAAACCTGGAGATTGTTTAAAATCCCTCTAGTTTATTGAAGAGAAAATATTCAAAGGATATCAAGAACGTTTGAGGTAATTATTTGGGATCATTGCAATTGGCCAAGGAAAGAAGCTATTCAATTATATTTGGACATATATCTGAGCCTCCGAACAAGTTATTTATGAGATCAAATCTCAGGTGATCTTCAATACTAGTAGAAAAATTTGGAACCGCAAATTGCATAGCTTAAAGTTTCAAACAACGTCCTGTCCTAGAAACTATTAAGGCACAACATTGACTCCTTCCTACAGCCTTAAGGAGGATTACAAGGTGATTTTGGATAATATGAATGCAAGAACCAACCATTGGACTGACCTCTGTAGTTATCATTGGCAGGTTAGAGTGAGAGCCTAATTAAATAGGTCCTTTAGGAGCTCCCTATATACATCTTTGATGGCATCTTTTATTGCCACCATCTCAACACAAATCAATCTCAAAGGAAATGGATGAAACACAAAGGAATATAATATTTATATATCATAGACAATGTAAAATTTTAAGTATATTGAATGTTTTGAACATTGATCGTACTATTTTTTTCAAGTTTTGTATTTCTTATGAACTAAAAAATGAGTAAAATGAGTATATACTATATATATATATATATATATATATATATATATATATATATATATATATATATATATATATATTATATAATTTATTTTTTATATTTTTTTAATATATATGTACAGACGTATCCAAGATGTATTGTACCCAAGGGTTTTTTAAAATTGATGTATCTGCGTATCAAACCCGTACCTGCACCCGTATCCTGGCAACATAGTATGCCACCATAATGAGGTAGAAGATCTGATGATATTCAGCTGTAATCAAAGTTAAATTGGACACAGTTGCTGCGGTAAGAAGAACCTTGATTATACTGAATATATATAATTGAGAAGGATGGTTGTTCTTTTTTTCTATTAATTGACTTATGTTGTTTATTATTATAAGTTGGTCCTGGTACTGTTATCGCCAATACAGGTACGCTTCTTAATATATATTGATAATAGTGGCGATACACTTTAATATGTATATCTTGGAAGTAAATTCAAACGTGTGTGTATAGGTAAGAGTAAATAGATATATGCGCTTCTAACAAGTTTTAGTATTATGAATGGGATAAATTTATGTATTATAGCGAACCTGCATACATGTAAGTTCCTAGCCCTTACAATTATACTAGAAGTAGATTCTAATAAAATTACTACCACTAGAATTGAACTCGTATCTGTCTTGATTATATTAGAATTTTTGGTATTATAAGTTTGGATGAATAATTACATTCCATGAGTCCCAGTTCAAGGCCCCAGAATCCCTAATAATTAACAAGATGGAAGTGCCACAATTTAGGTTGTTTGTTGTGACGTCAGCCCAGAGCCATTGGCTTAAACTTTATGGCCTGAGTTTAATGTTACAATTTTTTGGGTTGTTTTTTAGCTTCAGCCTGGTTTTAAAGGGTACTTTGGTTGTGGATGGCCTCAACTTGGATATATTGGTTTATGGTCAAGCTCAGTTTTATAGTTTATTTATGTTATTTGTTTGTGGCCTCAACTCGGATTAAAGAAAAATATGACAATTCAGTTGAAGCCATTGATTAGTTATAACCCAAACCCTAGTAGGACTGGTGGTTAACATAATTAATCTGGTGATGGCCATATCTCATCCTTTCCTTGGAATTTTAGTAGGAAATTGTTCGTCATTTCCTGTGGCTCTTTGGTAGATGCTTAATAGGAAATTTCTCAAGATTTGTTGTTTTCATTGGTGCATGCATGTGTGAGAAAGGAAGATCATAATAGCTTAAAGAGAAATGTATCAAATCTTTATTCAAAAGCTGGAAGGTATGCATCAAAATAAAATTGAAACCATTATTGATGCATTGAATTAATGTTGTTTTATGCCCGACTACATTGGTACAACTTAGCAAAATTGAAAGTTCTGAGATTTTCTTTGGTTCAATGATGCATAGTTTCATGAATAAAAAATATCCTTAAATCGGTCTTTATATCCTAAGTTTGATAGTTCAGAGACATTTTGGGGAAGTGTTTATTTTATTTGAGCGAGAGTTCCATAGTTTCAATGTTAAATGACTTGCAGGACCTAGATTACTTTGACAAAAACTAGTAGTTATATCTGTCGTGTTTCCTTTTATAATTGTCATAAGGACATGCTCTAAAGCGTGCTCGCTCTTCTTCTTTTAAGATTCACTATGCATAAATGATTTTTGACTTCATATGCAGGTCATGTGCCCAACATGCCTATGCACTGGAATGGCTATGGCAAGTGAACATGATCCTCGCATAGATCCTTTTGATTAGTGGATTTACTGCCCCGATTCATTCTCAGGCCATCTGCGGAGAGGTTCGATGTGTGTAGCCATTCTCCAGTTTTGGCACATTAGCACAGTCCACCGTATGAGTAAATATTTAGTCAAGGAAAGTGACTTTTGAGATTTTAAAGGTGCTTTTTTGTGTCATTTTGTATATGATAAATCAGTGAACAGAGATGATGAAAATTAAATGGTTATCATGTATCAAGACATGGGATTAATTTTTTCTATTTGTAACATGCAAATTATTGAAAACTACGGGCTCTAGGTCCCTTTCGAGCAATTACTTCATTTATTTTTTGTTTGTCTTTTTCTGGAAATGACACTTTTTCCATACAGAACCCTATCTTATACAATAACAAATATTGGTGCACCCTGAAATGAAACTAGATTGGTAACAGTATTGAAAATTGACAGTGACAAGAATCATGTTTGCAGCATTAGTTCCAGAGTGTAGGACACTTATAAGGAATGCATGTAATGTTTCTGCCGTTGTTATGGTCAAAATAGAGAATTATTACAAAGTTTCGTGGATTGTGACTGTTTAGTTATCAATTATTAAATATCATGGTTCCATATATTCAATAACTTAAAAGTAGTAATCCTCGTATTTGACTTGGGTCCTTGCAACTTGGATGTCCAAGCTTTGGAAATACCAAGTTCAACTTTGTCTCTATTGAGAAGCTGCAAGCAATGCAGTTTTCTGCTGTCTTGACGTGCCTGACACTTCATAGTGACTTGAGTTGAATAAATAGATGATGGTATAAAGAATAATAAATAAGTTTCCTGTTTAATCCTCATTAAATTTTGGGATCAGCATGAATATTGAAATGTAAAGGCTAACAAGTAATAATTTGAATTCTTCCAACAAAATGAGGATTCTATTATTTGGAAGGAAGAGGATTCCGGAAATTTCTCTGTTAAATCTGCATACCTCCTCAACTTCAAGAATTTTAGCCAAAAAGATTATTGGAGTAAACTCTGGGTAAAAGACCTTCTACCTAAAGTTAACATTTTCCTATGGTTGGCTGCTTAGAACAAAATCCTCATTGTGGACAATTTGAGGAAACGTGGCATGCTCCTCCCCAACAGGTGTGTTCTTTGTAAAAAAGAGGAGGAAACTGTCAACCACCTCCTCATCTCCTGTCCCTTTGCTCAAGTGGTGTTGTCCAAGGTGCTGGAGCTTTTTAAGGTTCAATGGGTCTGTCCTAATTCAATTGAGGAATGCTGGTTACAATGGGATTGCCCTTTTAGATATCCCTTTCTTATGGCTACTTGGAAAATGGCCTTGCCCCACTTCATTTGGAGCTATGGAAGGAAAGAAATGCTCTCATCTTCAGATATCAGAAGACTAATATTAGAAAGGTCAGTGTTGGTTTGATTTCCTTGATTAAAGAGAACTCCAAACTCATTAAGGTGAAGACTAAAAAGGTCGTTTCTAGTAGAGAAGAGGAAGTGCTCAAACAGTTCGCCTTCATTCCGTCTCAAGTTAGTTTCACATTCACTAAAATTAAGTGGTCCAATACTGAAAGGGCAAAAGTCAAACTTAATTTTGATGGGGCTTCTAAAGGCAACCCTGCCCTCGCTGGTGTAGGAGGCATAATCAAGGATCATAATGGGGACTGGATCTTAACCTATGCTGGTCCTTTGGGGACTCAGAGCAACAATGTGGTTGAAGCTCGTGCTCTTCTCTGGGGTGCTAGTCTTGCTAAGGAGAAAGGAATTAAACATATTCTTATTGAGGGGGACTCTCTTCTCATTTTAAATGCAAACAACAAGACCAATCACAATAATTGGGTCTTGGGGAATATTAATAATGATATTAAAGAGCACCTTAAGTACTTTGATTCCCATATCATTACTCACATCCCTCGCATCGGCAATGCTTGTGCGAATAGATTGGCAAATGAGGGAGTTCAAAATAATGATTACAAAGTGTGGCAAAAAGGTGAGGTCATACCTGTACATATTAATGATATTATTAATCATGAAAAGTTGCAAGCACGTCACCTTAAGCAGCGTGAGGGAGAATAATGGGTTCATTTTCCAATATTGCAGAAGTGAGTCGGGCTTAAGCTACTCTTGGAAAGATAAGTCTAATTTCAAAAATTGCAGACTTCAAAGTGCTATGCATTGTTTGGCTGCCATGGGCGGGGATAGAACCAGAGTCGTCCGACCATGGGCGTATTGTGGAGGATAAGCCTATGTGGCACCTTTTTAGAATTGGGGCTTTCAGGAACTTTATCCCCAGACTCCAAGGGCATGATCCCTCTCTTATTAAGGAGTTCGGGCCGGTGTGGAAGGAGGAGAAAGCGGTGATCTATGGCATGGAAATTGATACGTCGGAGGAAGCTATTGCACGTGCTACTGGCATAGACATGGAAGGTCTGAAAATCTTCAAGGATAGGAATCAAAGAGAGTACGAAATCAATACTTTCTTTGTGGGAAAGGAGACTATCCATTACTTCACCGATAGTATTGCTCTTTCCTGTATTCCTGGGGTGTGGAGAGAGGTCTGCCTGCACATCATGAAGTATCCGACTCTGGAGGGTAAATATCGCAAGATATATACCCACCATTAGTCGTTTCTGAACATGTTTAGACATAAGAAATTGCTCAGTATTCCCTTCTATCTTTTCATGTCTCTAACCACCTCAGTGAGGGATTTCCAAAGGAGTAAGGTGGAGTCTCCCATCCACGAGGGCCTCATTCTTCTCCTGTTTCTCAATGGGAAATTGGCCTGAGATAAACAAATGCCCCTTGTTGAAGATGAAGAGGATATTACCCTAGCTGAGTGTCTGTCCAAGATGAGGGAAGGTAATCTAGGTTTTGAGTAGATGGGTGAGGGGAAGAGTGTGGAAGGGATGGAAAATCAGGAAGCTGGTCCGTCGAAGGGGAAGGATAAAGTTACCCTAGAAGGAGAGCATGATATTGATATGTGGAAGAACAAAGTTTAGTACTTGGAGACGGTGGTCCCCAGGTCATGGAAGAGACTACCTCGGTGGTGAGAAAGGGCATGATTGACAATATCGAAGCCACCGAGCAAATATGCTTGGCCCATAAGAGCATCCGAGGGGATATCAAGCAGTTGGATTCTCTTGTTCGGGATTTGGGTGCTCGTCTGGATGTTGTGGAAAAAGAGAAACGGAAAATGAGGTGGATCAACTCTGATGATGCTGAAGTGGAGGAGGATTCTGAGGAGGACACTGAGGAGGATGCCAAGGAAGCCCCCAGAAGAAGCTGAATTTTGATTCTAGCACAAAAGAAGAGACCAGGGAGGTTAAACCCTCCAAAAAAATATAAAGCTAACTAATGGAACTTCTTCCGAACTGTCTGCGGACTTTCGGGGAAATTTCTCTGTTTTTCTTGTTTTATAGTTTAGTTCTCTTTTGCTCGTTGTTTCTTGGACCCCCCTTCTCTGTTTTGGAGTTAAACCTGTTTAACTCTGGGGGTCCTATTCCTTTTTTGTCCAACTTCGTTTCTATCACGATGTAATCTTTTTGTTCTCGGCCTCTGGAAGCATATCCCTGTTTTTTACCCTATCTAATAAAAAATAATTTGAATTCTTCAATAAGATTGCGTAGATTATAATTTTGTGTCCTTTCTGAATTGCAAATAATTACTCTTCCAAGATTTATTTTTTTAAAGAAAAAGGCTTTCCTTATTCATTGGTAAAAGTTTTCATATAAATGAATAAAAGCATTTACATCAAGTTCATCCATGCAGGATGCATTGATCAGAATTTGAGAGATTATGAATTCCATATGTGAATATTTTTAATATTTATTAATATATACCGTGCTAAAATCATTTTCAGCCTTTTTCGTTGCCACCACATAATTGGGATTTGTTGTTCTCTCATAGCATTCCGTTGAATTACAAGGTATAAAAATACTAAATCAATGCATTTGTCAATTTCTGTAGTTACCCACTATCCATGCTCTTTTTATGGATACCAAATGTATGATAGCATCAAGATTGGAAATTTTCAAATGCACATTTAATCCTCTAGAATGAATAAATAACTTATCTTATGATTTTCATATGGAGGATGGACTATTATCGTAGGTTAAATAGATTGGAAATAAGCTACCTAGTTACCATAGTAAAAACTAAACTACCTTAGTAATAATAAAATAGCTAAGGTACAATGCATAATTACTACAGTAAACTATATTTACTTAAAATTCCCCCCCTTAATTTTGCATTTGCATTGCCCAAAGGGATAAGGAGAGAAACTCTCCGAACAACTCAAACTTGTCACGTGCAAGTGTCTTTGTGAAGATATCCACTTGTTGTTCAGTTGTTGGACGACTGAAGTTGTATGTTGTGTTTCAAGACATGCTCGCGTATGAAATGAACTTGTACCTAGATGCATTCGTTCTCTCATGAAACACTAGATTGTGAATGATCTGTAAACTCTTCAACTTTGGAATTATCCATAGAATCACAAATTAAGTGTTGTTGTTGTACTTTCTATTAGAAAATGACAGAGATAACTAGTGAATGAATTTTGCTTGTGTTTAGAATCAACAATTGCAGGAAAGGAAAGAATATAAACTCACAAACACCAACAAATTTTATCCTGGAAACCTCCAGAGGAGGAAAAACCAGTCAGGAAGGGCAATTGCTCTTTCTTCCCACTTTTATTGGCCAATTCAAACAATAATTACAAAAATTACAATAAGTATGAAAGAGAAGTAGATAATATCTCACACTTCCTCCCAATTACTTGCTTGCTCTGTCTCAACACTCCTTTGTTCTACAAAACACAATTGTAGCACTAAGAACTTCTTGCTCACTTGCTTTCATGCTTCGACGATCTTATTCTCTTCTACAAACATGTATTTATAGCCTTTCTCATGTCCTCCCGTGCACTGGAGAATGAGAAAGGTCATGGAGGAGAAGAGACACAGACAACCTTTCAAATTCTGAGGTTATTCGTTTCATGTTTTTATTTTCTCTCTGAAAGAGCTAGGATCTCTGCCCAATGCAGATCGGTGGTCCCAGGGCCGCCGCCCTGGTTGGGCGGTGGTTCTGTAACTGCCTCTCTACACAAAGCGGCGGTCCTCTTACTATAAAGACAGAACCTCCGTGTATTTATTTTCCTTCTTCGTGCTGACTGATCTGATGAAGTAGAGTCATTTTGGATCCCTATGGATCGCACCTCCCCTGCTTAGGAGGTTTTTGGTCCCACAAAAGCTTAGTGGGGGAGTAGATGAGGAAATAATTCCCTCACTTTCTCCTTCGAGTACCATCGGGCTTGCTTGGTGTCTTTCCTTTCAGTCCAATCTGCCAAGACTCCTGCGGACCTCTTCTAGTTTCTTTGACCTTCTGCTACAGCACTACATCCTCCTCCAATTTGTCTCGTGAGTCCAAGACACAATCCTCAATGGAAGGTAGCAACTATAGTCCTTCATCTTCATCTAGCATGGATGGCTCATATAGGTGCAAGTTCTCACAGTTAACTACAGAGTACATCCTCATAAATGACGGTAAGTTAAGTCGAAAGACATTTTCTCCAACTTACTCCAATATGGTGAAGGGCCCATATCGTAGTGGCTTGAGCTTCTGTGCTTGACCATGTAGTCTCTCCTTGTTCAAGTAAAGCCAAACCCTATCTCCAACATGAAGCTTATGTTCCCTCCTATGTTGATCATGCTTAGCTTTGTACTTGACTTGATATTTCTCTAGCTGTTCTTTAATTTAAGATGGATTTGCCGGATCCTCTCAATGAATTTGTTTGCTCTAGTCACCTTTGTGTCTCGTGTCTCCTTTTCATCCTGCTGCCCAACTGCTATGTCCAACGGATTTGTAGGTAGATATTGCAAGCATGCTTCAAACAATGACTTCATAGTGGATGTGTGTACTGCCCGATTATAGGAATGTTGAATGTAGGCTAAGGACTCATCCGAAGTCCTTGGGTATTTACTGTTATACCCTCTGATCAATTGTACCAAAGTCCTGTTCACCACCTCTGTCTGTGGATGAAAGAGTTGTGCTCCTCTGTGACCTGGTATCCATCTTGTCCCACAAAGCAGTCCAAAACTTCTCCCAAGAACCTTGAATCCTTGTAAGAAACAATAGACTTTGGCAAACCAAAATGCACCCATACATTAACAAAGAAAAGATCTGCTGCCTCATGTGCTTTTATTGTCTTTTTACATGCCATAAGAATACACATCTTACTGAATCTATCAACAACAACATAGAGATAGTCATGGCCATGTTTAGACATAGGCAATCCTCCTACAAAATTTATAGAAATGTCCTCCCACAAACGAGTAGGTACTGACAAAGGTATATACAAACCCTCCTTCTTAGTCTTAGGCTTGCTGGTACAACAAAGTTTACATCCACGTATAAATTTTGATACTTCTTGCATATTGGGCCAATACACGTACCTTTGCAAGTGGGCTAGGGTCTTACCAACACTGAAATGTCCTGCTACTTTCGAGGTATGTGCTTCTCTCATCAATAGAAGTCTTTCTTCTTTAGGCACACAAAGCTTCCCCCATCGATAGAGCAACCCGTCCTTGAGATAACAATCTTCAATCCCTGTCCTTTCAGTCCCTTGGGACTGCAACTGCTGAAATGTCACCCCAAAGTCTTTATCCTAGGCATATGCCTCTCCGTAAGCTTCCTTCGTGAAGGGCTCGATCTGAGAGATAATGGCCAAACAAGAGAACTTCTCCTATGTGGGTGGCCTAGACAACATGTCTGCCACCAAGTTTGTACTACCCTTCTTGTATTTGATCACCAAATGGAACGACTGAAGGAACCCCATCCATTTGTAGTGCCTTGCCTGCTGCACTTTAGACTGTGCTTGCAAATACTAGAGAGGTTTGTGGTCAGTGTGCACAATATTTTTTTTACCCAACAAATAATGCTTCCATTTTTTAATTGCCTGAACTAGTGCATACATTTCCTTATCATATACTGAATATCCTTTAACTGCTAAAGTGAAAGTTTCAGAATGATGACATATTGGTTTACCTCCTTGAAGCAACATTGCGCCCATAGCGTAATCACTGGCATCTGTCTCTACTTCAAAAGGCTACTCCAAATTAGGAAGAGCAAGTACTGTAGCATGACTAATCTTGTATTTCAATAACTCAAAGGATTTGTCTTGTTCCTTACCCTAATCAAAACCCTTACTCTTTGTGGCCACTGTGTGTAGAGGTGCTGCAATCGTGGAAAAGCCCGGAATGAAGTTCCGCATGTACTATACTTATCCCACAAAACTCTTAGTATTTGTGGCTCATATTGGTGTTGGCTAATTAGTGATGGCTTCCACCTTCTTTGGATCCACTCGTAGCTCTCCTCCTCCAATCACATGCCCAAGATAGACAAGTGACTATTTGGTAAATTCACATTTCTTCATATTACAAAAGCAGTTGTTTCTCCCTAAGAACTTGCAACACTTGTTATAAATGAGTTAGATGTTCTTCCCATGTGGCACTAAAAATCAAGATATCGTCTAGATATACAATGACACAAGAATCTATGAAATCCCGCAATAGATCATTTATCAATCTCATAAATGTAGCAGATGCATTGCATAATCCAAAAGAAAGTACTAACCATACATACAAACCATGTTTTGTCTTGAAGGCAATCTTCCATATATCCTCCTCCATCATTCTGACTTGGTGATAACCTGATTTGAGATCCAACTTCGTGAAGAATTTGGCATGCTGAAGCTGGTCCAAGAGATCATCTATGCGGGGAAGTGGATATCTGTTCTTTATGGTGATCTTGTTCAAAGTGCGGTAGTCGATGCACATTCTCCTAGAACCATCCTTCTTTGACACCATCACAATAGGCGAACTGCATGGTGAGGTGCTCGGACGTATCACCCCTTGGTCTAGTAGTTCCTAGAGTTGTTTCTTTACTTCAATACTCTCAAGCAAGGATCGCCTATACAACCCGATGTTCGGCTAGAGTGGATTCTGGCAATAGCTGAATCTCATGCTCTACTTACTGTTTTGGTGGTAACCCACTGGGAGCCTGAAATACTTCTTGAAAGGATTGAATGATACTATCCAAATCATGTTTTCCCTGGTTAGAAATCTCTGAAACTTCTACCCCATCTTGTTTATCCTTTAACAAAAGTAAACAAAACTGATTATGATTTTCCTGAATAAGTCGTTTGGCTTGGTTTGCACTCACCATAGTAACCCGTGTCTTACGCTGTGTGCTTGGATGTTGTAGTTGATCCCATCCTTGACCCATCTATACCAGTTTTCCCTTCTCATAAATATTGCATCCCTAATATAAGTAAGGACTCCCGAATACAACATCAAAAGCATCAAGTGGAATAACGTCAGCTTCCAAAACATCAATATACTGGGAATTTATCCCAAACTTGACCTTACATCTTCTTGTTACCTGAATTTCAACACCCTTCTTCACCCAACGCAAAGGATAAGTGTGTTGATGCTCGTGATTCTCAAGACTAAGCTTATTTACAACTGCTTTAGAAATCAAGTTAGACTGAGAACCGGTATCAAATAAAGCATTTACCTTAGTTCTCTTGATCTAGAATAGTCTACTCATCTCCTCTTCCTGGTTGTCCATGTTGGTGGCCGTGCATCCAAGCCTTTCGTCTACATCAGAGTCATCTTCGATTTCCACCTCCCCTTTTATCTTTACAGTTGTCATGGACTTCTTGGAGTCCTTGGTTCGGTTCTTCGGATGTAACTCCGGATGCAACTTCCAACATGTAGCGTCAGTATGACCATTGATATCACAATTCTTACAAAAATTCTTGGGATCTTTACAAGTATTTAAAGTAGTAGCAACTTGTTTACCTTTCCCTTTCCACTTACCCTTGTTACTTGTTTTCCCATACTCCTTTTTTTGCTGATTTGTCGACTTCTTTGCCCTTGGCTTTGCTTCTCCTTGCTTCTTTTCATCATCTATGTAGTATGCCTACACACACGCCTCATTGAGATCTTTGGGCTTTGTGGAGATGACTTTTCTTTGAAGGTGAGTGTGAAGTCCTCCCAAGTACTTAGTCAGAATATCCTCATCCTCCAAGTCCATGTTTAACAATTGGTTTGCCTCCAAAACTTCGTAGTATAGTCCTACACACTTTGACCGCTGCCTTGTCTAAAATATTGCCATTTAATCATTTGGTCAGTCTTGTGGCCAATAGGATAGAAGTTAGCTCTAAATAATTCTTTAAATTCTTACCAAGATTTCACAATAGGACGTTTCTTCTTTTCACAAGTGGTTAGATGAGTTTCCCACCAAACCAGAGCGTGCCCCTCCATTTTGAGATGTGCAAAGATGATCCTCTGTGCCTCAGTGACATTATGGACGCTAAAGTAGACTTCTAACTGTTTTAACCATTTATCAAGCAACTCTGCATCTACTTGTCCTTCAAAGCTTTCAATCTCAACTTTTGTCTCAACTTTAAAAGGAGTATGATCAGATTTTATCTTTTCTCTTGTGTTTGAAGTCTCTTCTTCATGCTCTTCTCCATAATCTTCCTCATGGTGGCTCGTCCCTATGCCAAACTTTTTAGCTAAGCCTTGAACCACTGAGTACATGGAGTCTTGCTTGACAGAAGATGTCTTTTGCAAATCTGCAAATTCTTCTTGCCTTAACATCCTATCCATCATGGTCTCCAACATCTCGATTCTACGGACCAAGTTCTCTTCCTCCATTTGTCCTCAAATTCTCTGTTTCCACTTCCTTGTAGAAAATTTCTGGATCGCAAGGTAAAGCCTCTTCGTCTTTAGATCTCGTCACTGTTATACAAATCCAAGAACGAATACCACAGTCCGGGATACTTGATAGCTCTGATACCAAAATGATCTGTAAACTCTTCAACTTTGGAATTATCCACATAATCACAAATTAAATGTTGTTGTTAGAAAATGACAGAGATAGCTAGTGAATGAATTTTGCTTGTGCTTAGAATCAACAATTGCAGGAAAGGAAAGAATATAAACTCACAAACACCAACAAGTTTTATCTTGGAAACCTCCAAAGGAGGAAATACCAGTCAGGAAGGGCAATTTCTCTTTCTTCCCACTTTTATTGGCCAATTTAAACAATAAGTACAAAAATTACAATAAGTATGAAAGAGAAGTAGATAATATCTCACACTTTCTCCAAATTACTTGTTTGCTCTGTCTCAACACTCCTTTGTTCTACAAAACACAATTCTAGCACTAAGAACTTCTTGCTCACTTACTTTCATGCTTCGATGATCTTATTCTCTTCTACAAACATGTATTTATAGCCTTTCTCATGTCATCCCATGCACTGGAGAATGAGAAAGGTCATGGAGGAGAAGAGACACGGACAACCTTTCAAATTCTAAGGTTGTTAATTTCATGTTTTTCTTTTCTTTTCGAAAGATCCAGGACTGCCACCCAATGCAGACTGACGGTTTTCTGCCACCCCGGTTGGGCAGTAGTTTTGTAACTGTCTCTCTGCACAAAGCAGTGGTCCTGTTACATTAAAGACAAAACCTCTGTGTATTTATTTTCCTTCTTCGTGCTGACTGATTTAATGAAGTAAATTCATTTTGGATCCCTATGGATCAGTGAACAAGTTTAAGAACACCTTTATTGTCTACATACATGGTGGTAGGTTTTTCCTATGGTACTCCAAGTCCTTCCAGTATGCGATGTAGCCATATCGCTTTGCGGACAACTCTACTTGCAGCACGATATTCGACTTCTGTAGAAGAGCGAGAAATAAAGTTTTGTTTCTTGCTTCCCCATGATATTAGTCCATATCCCAAAAAATACAAATCCAGAAGTGGATTTTTTGTCATTAATGTTACCTGCATAATCTGTATCCGAATATCCAGTTAAGAAGAAGTTATCGTTCTTCTTGTAGTCTAGACCAAGATCCATAGTACCCTTGAGATATCTCAAGATCTACCTTGCTGCTTTCCAATGGCAAACTCTGAGTTCCTGCATGAACCTGGAAAGATAGCTCACTGCAAATTTGATATATGGTCTAGTATTAGTTAGGTAAATGAGACTCCCAATCAAGTGTCGATAGAGAGTTGCATTTACCAGAGGAGATAGATCTGAACGAGTTAACTACAGTCTCGTCTCTATAGGTGTGCAATCCATCATCTTGAATTTCTTGAGCGTTGTCTTGGTATACTTCAATTGAGAAACAAAGATGTGATTCTCTCTCTGTCGTACTTCCAATCCAAGACAATAGTGCATGAGCTTGAGATATGTGATGTCGAACGATCGATTAAGATATTTGTTCGTAGCATCGATCATCTTCATTGTGTTGTCAGTGATGACTAGATCATCAACATAAACAACTATCAAAATCTCTCTTCCTTGCCTTCTGAGGTAGAGATTGGGATCATATGGATTTCTAACAAATCCATGTTGAACGAGGTGCTCATTAATTTTGATATACCAAGCCCGGGGTGCCTGTTTAAGGCCATACAAAGATTTCCTAAGTCTTCATACCTTTTTTTTCACTAGGTACGACAAATCCCTCAGGTTGAGTCATGTAGACTTCTTCTTGTAGATCTCCACTGAGAAAGACACTTTTTACGTCCATCTGATGGACTTTCCAACCGTACTGAACAACTAGAGAAAAGATCATCCTGATCCTTTTGATTTTAGCTGTGGGAGCAAATGTCTCCTCATAGTTTATTCCTTCCTTTTATGCATACCCCTTTTCTACTAGTCTTGCTTTGTACTTGTCTATGGTCCAATTTGCTTTATATTATGTTTTTAATATCCATCTACAACCAATGGGTTTCTTCCATGGTGGAAGATCAACAAGATTCCATTTTTTGTTTTTCATCATTGAATGATACTCAACATCCATGACATATTTCTAAGCTTTCGAATGTAGGGCCTCTTAGTTATTAGATAGATCAAAAATATTCAACAACTCTACTCATCAAAGTAAATTTACCTTTTCTCGATGCTTTACTGCGATTTTCATGGTCCAATGGTGGATGTATCTAGTGGAGAATCCAATTTTTCATCTTGAATCATATTAGTATACCACTTGGGCATACATGTGTACTAATTCCCATGGGTCATGGTCCTGTCTGATCATCACCATCATCCCCATCATCATTTCATCATCAATGGGAACATCTACTTCTATTTTTACAATAGGTGAACTATCTACATCAGGTGAGTCTGGAGATGGAGTCTCAACTTCCTTCTTCTCAAAGAACTCAACATCTCTACTGGTGTAACACACATTTTTGGTCTTCAGATCCATCAATCTATACCCAAGAGCCTCTTCATTGTAGCCAATGAAGATGAGTTTTTGTGATTTCATATCCAAATTTCTTTATGTTCTACTTTAGGTATGTGCATGTTGGCTTTGCACCTGAATACTCTGAGGTGTGTAATGGATGGATTCTCACTTTTACCATGATTCATGCGGTGTTACAATCAACATCGACAATGGGGAGACTATATTTCAGCAAATATATTGATGTCTTTGTTGCTTTTATCTACAAAAATTTCCTTGCTAGTCCAAAATCATCGATCATAACAACACACCATTTCCATGATAGTATGGTTCCTTCTCTCAACAACAACCATTTTGTTGTGTGTGTGGAGGAGGCATTTGATTGATGAATCTTGTGAGCTTAAGGGTAGGATTTGAACTCATTACCTGGTGAATTCCCCCTGCTCAATCTAAGTGGAGAGATCTGATATGATGAATAGTCTCGTTTTCTATAACCACTTTGAACTTTTTGAAGTTCTCAAAAGCTTTCACTTTTCTTATGAAGACAAAAAATCCACATTTTTCTTAGAATAATCATCAACACATAGCATGAAATAATGAAATCTAGAATGAATAGGGTTGTATTGGACCACAATATTCGATATGAACCAAATCAAGCTTACCTAAAGCTCGATAAGTAATCTTCTGGAATGAAGCTCTGTGTTTTTTCCTGCTAGGTAATTAGGACACTTGTTCAATATCCTTTTTGAGATATGGAAATCCTCTCACCATATTATACTGGCGAAGTGTTTCAAGATATTTGAAACTAATGTGACCAAGTCTTTGATGCCATAACTATGCTAGAGGAATAATTCTTAGCCACTAGTGCTTGATCATCCCTGTGAATAAAATCAAGTTGGAACATGCATCCCACATTTGAGGCTTTTGTATAACAATTTTCAATCCTCTTGATTTGTCTCGAATCAAACATACTTTCTTACTTGAATGACTATCAAAATCAATCTTCAGATTATGATCTAGAAGTTGACTAGCTGATAGTAATATTCTTTGTTAAGCCAAGGACATATAATACATCAAGATAATCTACAATTCCATGAACCAAGAGGTAGAGAAATATTACCAATACCTTATACTTTGTAAGAAGAATCATTACCTAATGAAACATGGTTTTTTGAAGGTGTGTCCCTCATGGTGATAAACCAGTCTCTGTGCCCGTTCATGTGTCGAGTGGCTCCCAAATCAACATACCAAACAACACTAGATGACATGGATGGTTTACTGGAATGAGCAGTGTACAAGAATTCCTCATTTTCTTAAATGATCTTCTTGTTCAACTACATTTCCTTGTTGATGAGGGTTTCTTTCGCTAGTTCCCCTTCTTCTTCCTTGCTTGTAGTGTGATTGTCCCTGATGAGATTGTTGATTTTGAGGTCCTAGAATTGCTTGATGAACCTTTCTTGTATGTGTTGAACCAAAAATCTTTCAACTTCATGTCCTCTTTTGCAGATAGGACATTTCTTCTTTTGTTTGTCCCTTACTGATGTTGTTTTTGGGAATTTTGAGAAGATTTTACTTTGCCTTTTCCTTTCTGATGAGAAGATAGTGCCTACTCCTCTTCATCATCTTTATTGTACATTGCTTCTTCTTGTTGTAGTAGATTCAATAACTTGTCAAAAGTAACTGTCTGATCCCGACAAGTTTAGTGTCATCATAAAATGTGGTAAGAGGAGGAAGTTCTCTCAGAACAATGGACACTAGAGTTGTATCAGTAACCTCCTCTCCCAGGGCTAGAAGTGAAGCCCTCAATTCTGAAATAACTCTCCACAAGAAAGCTTCCACTTTCTTGTTCTACTTGAATTTCTGTGTATGTAACTGACTCTGGAAATTCAATATTGTGTTCTTGTTTCTGGCCTCGTACATGGTGCTAAACTTATCCCATGCCTTCTTTGGTTGTTTTGGCATCTTGAATGTGGGGTTGCACCGTCATCAGACACTGCGAACAAGATTATAACTTTGGCCTTCTGATTGGCCTTGTCAAACTGTCTTTGTTGGGCTGCATCATTTGGTGATCTGTTTGCAGAACCGTTCACAACATGCCAAATCTCTTCAAAACTCAAGTTGTGTTTGATCTTACAGGTCTTCCATGTAACAAAATTATCTCCTCTTAGGAGATGTGAGTATAGAAGAAATAACTTAGGGGAATTGGTTCCCATTTTGTTGAATCAATTGACATAAGGGTAAGTATCTTATCACTCAAGGTATAAAGGTCTCCCAGCAATCTATATACTGTCATTTTGATATACTAAACCTTTCTATATACGAAAGCCTTTCCAATATACTCCATTAGTACATGGAAGAAGCTTTCCCTTTCATGTATATAACCCTACGGTATGTGAAAGAGTGTTCGTTAACTTATGTGAAAGAATTCGATATGTGGTACTAAGATAATAATGAAAGGGATTTGTGCGATTATTGACACCAGACCTCAAATAAATATCTGTGTATGTGTACGTAAATTACACTATATACTCATATAATTTCAGTGTTTGAATTTATGGCGTACAATCAGATTCACAGACAGCCCTGTGATGGACTCAAAGTGTGTGCACATATGTCCTTATTTCTCCCCATATCGATTTATAGGGACCCATGTCCAAGGTGATGTTGTTGCAAACTATATTATGTGTTAAGTGCAGTAGTAGTCATGATGGCTTTACCTGTGAGCGTCTTCCCAGAGGCACTATATATAACAAATGCTGCAAAAGAGGTCCGAAGATCTCATGAATGTTACATAACCCAAATTTCAATGTTTTTATTTTCAAATCTCTTACCATAGTTTTTATCAGTTATAATGTTTATGGTTGAATATGGCAACTTGCCAAATTAGTACAATCCACTTAAATATATAATTACATCCAAATATGCGACAAAAATTGAATGAAAGGCAATTTGTTTTTGTTTTGTGAGGCCATGGTGGCCTCCGGAGCTCCAAATGGCTCACAAACTGCGAAAAATCGTAAAAAAAAGTTGAAAAACATGTCAATTTTAGGTACCCCTCCCTTTACAAAAGTTGCTCAGAATGAGTTTTCTAAGTCCAATCTAGGAGAAAATTGTTTTTTACCAAAATTAGTGGTTTTTGTCACTAAAGTTGGCGGGGTGAAATGACTAATTATAAGTTGGTGCCCCAAGTGATGGTATTTTCCACTATTCCTGCCACTAAATTTGGGGGTTCTGCCAAACGAGTAAATTATAAGCGGTTAGGGGATGGGGGTTGAACTTGTGACCTCACTGCCCCCAAAACCTTCGTACCCTAACCACTATGACATTTAATGCGCATTGACATAGTAAAATGGAGGCTGAATTACTATTTTAACCAATATTTTAACTAATCTACCAATCTTGTGATGAATGATGACATGTCAGTCACCTGAGGAAGGTCCACATGGCAGTCTGTGAAGTGCAAGAGTGGGATTAGGGCATGCGCTTCTAGCGAATCTGTAGGAGCAGTCTGTTAAATATATAGTCTTGGTGCTTTATTAAATTAGGTTCATTCCATAAGTTGTCTTTTGTAGCCTCAGCGGAACGTTAAAATATAGTATTCTTCTTCTTCTTTGTTTCCATTCATTGATTTTGTTTTGTTGTTACTTGCCATTGTGCTTTCTTTGCACCATTTGTTTGTTGGATTTGTTCATAGTTGCTTAGCTCAATCCGCAATGGAGTTGTGATCAGAGGCTCCAAATTGTATAGCATGGATCAGATCTACAATGTAAGGTGAACATGTGTTGATACAAGGCCCAATAGGATGTAACTTGGGAAGGGAGCTTTTTCATGATCCTTAACTCCAGGGAAAAATGCAATGTGCTGCAGGCGTATACAAGGGTAATTTTTTGACAGTGGTGTGTAAGGCTTTGGATTGTAACTCGCAAAGAGATCACACAACTCGTACGAAACATGCAAATTAATGTTGGATTTTCCTAACTCGGTCTTGAGCTCGCTTGTCCTCAAGTGATAGCTCAACCTTACAAAACTAATGAATATCGCACCCAGCTTCCAATGTAGCTCGCTTCAATTCTGATGAAACCAACTCGGCTTGGGGAAAACCACCTAACCTAATGCTTATAACTCGCCCCTACAAGTAATGATAAAGATCTCATATCCTTGTTTGGCTTGCTAATGCCAATTCAAGTTGGTATGAAAGCTTACATAGATCAGATGGCTATGCTTAAACAACGAGCTTAGTCAAGGTGCATGCTAACTCGCTAGAATGCTCTGCATAGCTCAGTAAAGAGCTCGAGATCCTTCAAACTTGGATGCACATGTAGTTCAGTCCTCCAAGATAGAGTACCATACTTGACTAGTTATATCTAGTTTTAACTGTGACTATGTGTACCTCTAAATTTAGAGGAAAAAATCCCTACTTAGGGCAAAATAATTGTTTTTAGTTTGTGATCTGATTTTCTAATTTCATGAACCAAAATTGTGCAACAAGAAAAATTTACTTAGTTGCAAGAGGCACTAGTGGAAATTTTTTACTTTACTTTCAAACACTAAGAAATGAGTTAGGAGGTTGTGGAGATGTAGGGATGGGGTTGGGAAGTTGTAGGAGGCTGCACATGCTCTCCAAATGTTGCAACTACTTCTCCAAGCTCCTCTATCTCTTCTGCACTTTGTGTACACCTTCTTTGTTCACACAAGCTCCTCTAAGATGCTCTAAAACCAAATATAGAAGAGGGAAAGAAGCCTCACAAAGATATTGATGTTCATTGAAAGAAAATTACAATAGTGATGACTGCAATATTTATAGATATTTCACAACCAAGTACAAACAAAGAATAAGTTGCATAGGTGTAACTAGAAACCATACGAGAAATAATACATACAAATAGGATGTTACAACTATGCAACAATAAACACATACGTGATATAATAAAACAATATAAACAGTTATAACAACATAACCATAAAACCAATTACTATAATCTACCTAGTTACCATAGTAAAAACTAAACTACCTCAGTAATAATAAAACAACTCAGGGAAAATGCATAATTACTACAGTAAACTATGTTTACCTAACAGATAGAAAGATAATAACTCATTGTATACACTTAAATTCGACATTTTTTTAGTGGTGGATAATTTGGCATGCACAATGGCATCCATTTTATACTCTTAAACTTAATTATTATGTCTTTTCTTGTAAGAGGATATAAAGATAATAAATGGGTGTAGACACTTAAATTTGACAATTTATCATTTGGAAATGACTACTTGGGCCTTGTACCTTAAGTATGACTTGCGTGCACATTCCAAACCTAAGTGACTTGTCCCTAACTCCTTTCCATGACTTACTTATCTATGCACACTTGTACAGTTAATCAAAGAACATATTCCATTAGTCTATAGTAGTATAGTCTCCACATGCATCTTGCCCAAAATATTGCATAGTCCATTGAACTACAGTGCAAAACTTTACAATTGGGGCCAACATTTGGTCTCATGACAAATAGTCCCATTTTCTGCCACCGAACAATCACTTTTCCAATTTGATATTTTTTCTTGGGTTGTCTCATATACCATAGGTATGTCTTAAATGCAAAATTAAACCTATGAAGACTTATATAAGCAAGTCTAATGCATTTATTAAGGCATTTGATAATTTCAAGAGTGCTAATTGTAAAATACATTTCTAAAGTACTACAAGGTCTCCTAAATTCTTTCAAAGAAACAACACAACCTAAGAGCAACCCATACACGTGTCTGAAGCCAACCAAACCATTTAAGAGCCATACGTCTCATTCTACAGACCTCCCAAGCCAAGCCAAGTCATAACAAGGTCAAGCCACTACAAAGCATTGTCAAAGTTTCCAAGGGTAAGGGAATCAATCTAGCACTTACAATAATTACACATTATATCACAATTGCAAAGGGTACATTCTACTCTATCTATAGTTATGCCCACTATCTTTGTGTCAAGAAACAAAAGGGCAAAAGAGGGGGTTGGCTTAGATTTGCATACACAATTTCAACTACACTATGAGAACTACATGGAGTTTGCTCACATCTTTAAGGGAATATAGTACAATGCCTAGATTGAATCAACATTGGATGATCACCAAGGTCAGTCCAACTTCACACAAATTTATCTCCTTTTGTTATCTAATTGTGTTCATAAAGCGTTAGTGCAGGGATCTAGGGTTTTCATCTATTGGAGGTCACTATAGGGGGTGTCACACATTTGCAAACCTTGACATCAGACAATGAAGTAAATTTACAAGCTACCGACGACCATTAAAATTTATAGAATGCCAACATATCCTTGTGTAAAATCATACAACTTAGGACTAGATCGTACCCACTCTAGGACAGATAATATGATTCCATACCAGTTTAGTTTGTAGTCACGGTTCTAGAGATGAAGCACCTCAAGGGCATTTCCAACTTTCGGAGTTACTTTGAAGTTCTAGATCACACCTTTTCTTATGTAATCAACTAAGCATTCTTCTCCTCTTGTGTTTTGAGCAATCATTTCTATCATTATATCTTAGAAATTATTTTGGGAGATATATTCTACTTTGTGCATTAATGTTTATCAGTTAATCAGAATATTCAACTTATACTATCCCTATGCTTTTAAATAATCAAGAACTTCAAATCCATATTTATTTATTTACGGTGTAAACATTTGATGAACTTGACGTTGCTCGAACCCTAGGTGGCCCCAGCGATTATCGTCCTTTCTTTGGTATATGATCCTTTAGCTATCCTCCTTTTTCTCTCATTAGTGCTATCATGGTCCATGCCTCTAACACATAATTATGTTTCAACGAGTTAATATAAAAACAACATGTGCTTGAAGATGCATTCAATAAGGTTTTGTAATGAATAGGGGTCCCTACTCATATGGACCCTTAATATGTGCAAATTAGTCTCCATATTGGCTTTTAATTGTTGCCAATATATGCAAACCTTCAATCCTCGAGCCTTCTCCTACTAGTGATCTAATAATTGTACGTAGTCTTGAGCATGCACATAATACACATTCTAATGATGGTTGCAATTGTGATTATGATTGTAGTAATAATTCTAATGATATTGGACATTATGATACTTCTTTTCCTATTATACAAGATCACGTGACGAATGTTGGCAATAAATCTTTACGTTTATGTGAGATGGCAAATGATACAATTAGTGTAACCTCAAATTTTATACTTGAATATCATCATGATGCTATGACTAAATGCACAATTAAAAATGATACATTTACTTGCAATACTTCATTTATACATGATAATGTGGACAATCCTTACACTTAATATCTTTCTTGTATTACGATAATAAATGTTACCACTATTTCAAATGATCTGTTTACTGTTCTTATTATGAAGGATTTGTATGTTACTACTGATGATGTGTCTCTATATCCTACATGTGGTGCTAGACCCCTAGTTCATGATGTTATACCCTCACTATATCTAGCGCTTCACATCCTATGGCTATACCCACTATCGTTATCTCTACGGTGCCTATATCTTTGGTGACAACCCATACCCCCCACAAGATATTACAATGTCTATTTCTATGGATTTTACTATGACTACATATAATATAATGCACATGTGAATGTATATGTTTCTAATTCTTCCAATGATTTTATATAAAAAAATCTGTTATCTGTTAACCTCATGTCTCTCCCTCTTTCTAAGGTTGATACGAACAAACCTCATGGCATCGTGTCTCTTGTATACGTCTTACAACCTTGGTTTAATGTCCCCCTTTTCGACTTGAGAGCCTAACAATGGACTTCTTCCCATTCCCTTTCCTTAACAATGAAGGTTGATTGAGCAAGGGAAGGAATTGCATTACATTTCATCTTTCTTTTCTTAATTTCAATATTTCTTTTAGTATTTTCCTCTACTTTAGCAGGTCAGATGTTTTGGAGAATCATAAAGTAAAATTAAATGATTAAAAGACACTTAAAGAGGCCTGTCCATTTCTAATTGGTTTTTGGTGTAAAGGGAAGGATATAAAAATAACTTAAGGACTTCATTTGCACCCCATCTTGGCACATTTTTATCTATACTTGGTTTTTTGGGCATAATGCTCATTGAATTTCCACTTGGGGACGAAACCCCTCTTGTGTGGCATTTCAAGGAAGACAAAAACCTTCCTTGTGGTTTGGTGGAGGACAGAAACCCTCTATTGTGGGTATTTTGAATATATTCATTGAAAACTTCTTGTAAATTTTTACCTAGGGCAATCAAGGAAATATCTACAAAGGCTTTACATAGATTCTGCAGCTCTCCCTAGAGGGAGCGACTTGGGTTAAATGGTTGTTGGGTGCCTTCTAGGGCACATAATTCAAATTTTATGTGATATTATGATTCAACATAATTTATAAGGTCGACATCTATGTTTTATTGATTTTTGGCGGAGTATATCTATCATTTTTAGCCTTAGTTTGTGGATGCCCGATTGTTGTTCCAAATTTAATTACAATAGTGTGTTATCTTGGGGTTTCTCTATTTGTTTATTGCAAATTGAATGGATAAGTGTTGTCGTACATGAAATAATTATTTATAAGTGTTTTCGGCTATTGTTCATGGTTTTATGGTGCATTTAAGACCCTTTTACAGTTTATTGCTAGGGTTTATATTATTGTTGGAACTGCTGTCATAAAATTAGATTATTTTATTTTTTGGTGTTGGTGTATTTTCATATATGATTCCTAGGGTTTGTGGCCAAACCCTTATTTTTGGTTTTTTTCCTTGAAAGGGACATTACAGTGGTATCAGAGCTTCGATCTTCCCAACCTGAGGGTTTCCTTGTGGAAGATCAAAATGTTGGATGGAATTTTCAGTGATGCTAGGCTCGAAAAGCTTGTCCTAGGGAAAGAAAGATTGGCCAACAAAGTGGCTCGGCTGATCCATACCCTTCAAGGTCCAAATGGTGGAAGGAGCTCTTCAAAAGAAGTCATTAATTCTCAGCCATCCCAAGTGAGCAACATTGGTACATGATATGAAGAATATAGAGCTCTTCTAGAGAAGTTTCGAGATGCCCTACCTTTTGCAAAGTTCATGAAGTTCGAGACATAAAGAGTTGGAACTGACACGATGTCAAAATCCCAAACAATAAGGAAGGGGTCAATACTCCACAAGGACCCCACACTCAAGGGTGTGGATACTGTGCATAAAGAAGTGCTTGAAGGTAGAGGGTTCTGAAGTCCACATGATGAATTTTTGGGCTTTAATAATCACATACATGTTGGTGAAAAACTTAGATCTGCATTTTGAGAAAAATGGAACCGCAAAGGACGAAGAATTGGCCCTTACTACCATCATTGCGATGAAGAGTCAACATGATGAGGTAATTATGGATCATTTTTTGGTTAATACTGATAATATTTTAGCATGTGATGAGTCTGTGATTGAAAGGATAGGTGAAAGACAAGAATTCATAGAGCATGAGCCAAGGAAAGAGGGGAAATTCGATTTACAAAGTTGTGGAGAGAATTTGGCTGTTAATGCCAAATCTATTGTTGATAAGGATGATGTTTGAATCACTAGAATTTTCAGAACAACAACTCCTAAGAGTCAAGTTGAGTGTGTTCATGGATTTGGTAAGAACCAAAAAGAGGATCCATGCATGTGCCAACATAGTATGGACGAATTCAAGGTGGAAAAATAAGATCGACAAGTTTGGGGTCACCGAATGTATGATCACATTTCAATTTTTTCGTCTTTCGCTAGGTCACTACCATACTTGTCTCATCATGGACAACATATGGAAAATAATGATAAGGTGAAGAACACCCAAATTGGATAAGAGTACATAGATCCTTTGAGTTATAAAGAAGCAAAAGTCTTCAACGGGTTCCATGTTACCTTGGCTAGTGAGTGCCTCATTCCGGGCTCATGGTTAGAAAGATATTCTATGAGAAATCATATGGTTTTTGTTGTGCATTTGAACTTCCTTGTGAAGGAAAAGATGCTACAACATGGTCTTATCATCCTTTTAACCAAGAGGTTTCAACCCCTCAAGCCCACCTTGGAGAAGCACGTGGTAAGTAATTATTTGATGTTGTTGATAATGAAGGTGTGGATTTGATATTTGAGATTCAAGGGTTGCATCCTTAGGGTGAGTTTACCCAAAACTATCAAACTAGGGAGTTGAGATTCAAAGTTGGTAATCAAAAGGTTGTGCTTCAAGGCATGACAAGTGGTGATCCTCAAGTTTCTACAACGAAAAGGATGGAAATAATTACCGGATTAAGGCAAGAGCTGTGGATTGCACATGGTAAGAAAAATACCACATTTTCAGTTTTAAAACAATAGTCCATAGAGATTTTCAGCTCTTAATTCATGTACATACTCTCAGAAGAAGTATTCCAATGAAGGTGGATGTTGATTTCATAAATTTTACATTTGGAAGTGAGCAAGCTAGTTGTTACCTTGTTGCACTAATCATTATAACTCAGCCGGAAATTAGTGGTACAAATGTAGGTAGTAAAAATCATGTTATATGGGATTTAAGGCACACTGCCATAAAAATTTATATTGTTGTTATCGACATTTTCAATTTACTCAACATTGCATCGATAGCCATACAAACAACCTCAACCATACAAAGGATTAATTTTCAGTTCTTGGATGTTGTTAAAGCATTTCTAGTCCCCACATGGTTGTTTTTTATGAAGAGTTTGAGGTATGAAAACTATTACCTTATTATTTTTGTTAATTTTCACATTAGAATCAACTGGTTAACTCCTTTAAAGAAAGTCATCAAAGTGTTTTCGATCTCAAGGAGAAGAGTTTTCCACCTACCCCCTAGGAGGGATTGTTTTTCATTGATTTAGAAGAGTTTTCGGCAAACATAATGCTAATTTTGAGCAAGAAATTGCAATGGCACAACTACAACCATACTTGGGACAACGTGAATGGAACATTAGAAGTTTATCATGTGATGAGTTGCATGTATTGCTTACATCTGAAAGATGAAGGTAAAAGTTTCAGTTTCAATTTTTCCTCTCTTTGCTTATGGAAAGGAAGGAATTTGATGAATTTGTATGAAGTGGGAAAGAATTCTAGTGGGACATGTTGGAGGAATCATAAGCTTGATAATAATTCTGATTTCTTCTTCTAGATGTATTGCTAACCCATGATTCCACAAAAGAACTGGAAGGAATATGGGAAAGAGAGAGAAGTTATGATGAATTTGTAGTTGTACATATGTTCGTCAAAGGGGGAAAAGATGATGGCTCTAATTTTCAGTCTCTTATATGGTTAACCCATGACCCCATAAAAAGGTATGAATTTTGTTTTGACTTTTTTTTTTTAAGTTTACCTGAGGCACACATTGTTTTTGGGGGTCAAGAGCTCTAAGTTTTAGAGTAAATTACCCTAAAAGTTTACAAGGAGATGGGATTCCACTTGCAAATTGATGAAATCAGAATTTGTATGAGTGTTAAGCAAGGGAGTGATGATTTTATCAAGATAAAGGCCATATGTTTGTTGATTTCAACTATAGACCTGATATTCTTAGTTTTTCAGCCTATGTAAATCAAATTTAGTCCCTACATTACTAAGGAAATTGTCTTTCTTTTTAAGATTTCCATTTGGTAGTTATTTTTCCATGGTTATAGGGACGAATTTACAAAAATCAGATTTGGGACTACAATTAGCAGCCATAAACAACAATGAATTCTCATTTTTGAAGAGCATTCCATCACATGTTGCTATTAGAAGAAGGTTTCAGCTGAAAGGAGGGAACAAATCAGATTTGTTAGCCTCAAATTGGATAAGATTCCATGATAATTATGACGGCATTTGCAGGGATTTGAGGACAATTGAGCATGCAAAGAAATGTAATATATGTTGTTGTTTTTGAAATTGAAGATGATGAAGACTTCCATGAAGAAAGGGGCATAAGAGGTATGAGTTTGTTTGGGATGAAGCTCCTTTATTTAACATGAAAAGGATCCAGTATGGGAACACTACAACATGTTCCTTTACTTTGATATAATGATGCTTGGGCATATGAGTTTGCAATTGCTTGGCGACAAACGATTTTGGGAAGGGATGATTGTAATGTCCCCTTTTTCGATTTGAGATACTAATAATGGATTTTTTTCCATTCCCTTTCCATGGCAATGAAGCTTGATTGAGCAAGGGAAGGAATTGCATTGCATTTCATCTTTCTTTTATTAATTTTAATGTTTTTTTTAGTAGTTTCCTCTACTTTAGTAGGTCGGTTGTGTTGGAGAATCATAAAGGAAAATTAAAAGATTTAAAGAAGATTAAAGAGGTTGGTCCATTTCTAATTGGATATTGGCGCCAAGGGAAGGATATAAAAAGAACTTAAGGACTTCATTTGCACCCCATCTTGGAGCATTTTTATCTATACTTGGTTTTTTGGGCATAGTGCTCATTGACTTTCCACTTGAGGACGAAACCCCTCTTGTGTAGCATTCCAAGGAAGACAAAAACCTTCCTCTTGGTTTGGTGGATGACGGAAACCCTCCATTGTGGGCGTTTTAAAGATATTCATTGAAATCTTCTTGTAGATTTGGACCTAGGGCAATCAAGGAAATATCTATAAAGGCTTTACATGCATTCTAGATCTCTCACTAGAGGGAGAAAATTGGGTTAAGTGATTGTTGGGTGCCTTCTAGGGCACATAATTCAAATTTTATGTGATACTCTGATTCAACATAATTTATAAGGCCAGAATCTATGTTTTGGTGATTTTTGGTGGAGTATATCTACCATTTTTAGCCTTGGTTTGTGACTACCCTATTGTTGTTCCAAATTTATTTATAGTAGTGTGTTATCTTGGGTTTTCTCCATTTGTTTACTGCAAATTGAATGGATAAGTGTTTCCGTACATGAAAAAATTATTTAGAATTGTTTTTGGCTATTGTGAATGGTTTTATGGTGCATTTAAGACCCTTTTTAGAGTTTGTTGTGAGGGTTTATATTATTGTTGGAATTGTTGTCATAAAATCAAATTCTTTTCTTTTTTGGTGTTGGTGTATTTTCAAATCTGATTCTCAGGGTTTGTGGCCAAACTCTATTTTTGGTTTTTGTCTTTGAAAGGGACATTACACATGTCTTCATATGTTACTATTCATTATTATTGCACTTGTTACATTTGCTTCCACTATTGTTGCTATTATTGACAATGATGCTCTTGCTTTTGCTAGTTTTGCTATCAATGGTTTACATGCTCCTTTTATTAATACACTATTCTAAGCGCGGCTTAAACCTTTTGTTTTCATATTGTTCATGTGTTATGTTATGCATACCCTATTCATAGATCATGAGTTCATATTGGAAGTTCTTGTTCCTAGAGTGTACTATACATATTTACAGTCCGAGCCTCTTATATCTATAGAGTTCTCCCCTCACCCTAGGAACACTATAATAGGGTATCTCTTGATTTTATCTTGCCTTTTATACAAATATTTCAAAAATACCAAAACATTCAAATAATCAAATAAACATAAAAAAACATTCAAATATTATCAAAATATAAAATCATGACCTACATATGACCCAATTTGTTAATTTTTTACTTTAAATATAATGTTTGTCATATAATTTAATAAATTTTGATATATTCTATAAACTCTTTACATACATGTGTTTACAAGGTATTTTGAGCTTGATGTGGAACACACATATGAATTATAAATGATGTCAGGTGTTGGTTTAAGTCCGCCTCAGTAGGCTTACAAATTTAGGGGGCATCTCTTACACTATTTTGGTGCTTTTGTTTCAATACAATTACTTTCATTTCTTTATTATACTTAATTTTATATATTGTGCAATGTGATATTTTTCGAACTAATATGGCTAACACGTGTTTTGTGCAATGCTAACTTCTTTTGATTTATGTGCATTTAGGCTATTGTTTGCTATTGTATTCACTTGTTTGATTGTTTGTTAATTTGCTTGTATTTATGCAACCTATGATCCTTACTACGATTGTTGTGGAAAATTATTTGTGTTCCTTGTTTGGGGTTTCTATAGCCTATTGCATATGCTTGTTGTGTGTGTGAGATCTATGTGTCCCTTTCTCATGGCCCCTTGGCATTTGTTGTGACTAACATATGTGACATTGCACTACAAGGTCTCCAAAATTATTTCAAAGCAACAACACAACCTAAGAGCAACCCATACACTGAAGTGAACTAAACCATGGTCATTTAGAGCCATGCAAAAAGACACATGAAATAGATATTCAGAAACATAATAAAATATGGAACTCACAAGTATATTCTATAAACCTCCTAAGTTGAGTCACTTCATAACAAGGTCAATTCAAACCAAAGTATTGCCATAGTTTCTAAGGGTTAAGGGAATCAATCTAGCATTTGCAAGTACTGCACATTATATCATGATTGTGAAGGGTACATTATGTTTTATCTTTAGTGATGAACACTATGTGGAAACCTTCCCATTTTTTGGAAGAAAGCTTTGTGTCAAGAGACACAAGGACAAGATAGGGGGTTGGCTTAGATTTGCATACACGATTGCACCTACACTAGGATTACATGGAATTTTCTCCTTCCTTTAAAGAGAGTGTAGTGTAGTGTCTAGATTGGATTATTTCATACTTTAAAGGGGTTGACCACCAAGGTTAGTCCAACTCCACCACACATATTTATCTCCTTCTATTATCTAATTATGTTCATGAAATGTTAGTATAGGGATTTAGGGTTTTCATCTATTGTGGGTCACTACAAAGGGTGTCACAAATTTGCAAATCCTAAAAGGCATCATACCAACTCTCCTAAATACATTCCTAAACAAACACTGACAACACATAATATTAAATACTCAGGTTTTAGGGCACTACAAACATAAAAACATAGAGCTATCCCAACATATCCCTGTTTGAAATCGTATAGCTTAGGACCGGATCATACCACACTCTAAGATAGATCGTTTGGTTCTATACCATCTCAATTTGCAATCATAGTTTTAGAGATGAAGCACCTCCAGGTCAATTTTTAAAACTCTTTAGCTTTTTGAGTCACTCTGTACACTCACATCACACCTTTGTTTTAGTAATCAGCTAAGTACTCTTCCCCTCTTGTATTTTGAGTCTTGTATTTTGAACAATCTTTTTTATTATTATATCTTGTAAATTGTTTTGGGTGATATACTTTAATCTATATATTAATGTTTATTGATTAATTAAAATATACAACCTATACCACCCTTATGCCTTTAAATAAATAAGAATTTTAAACTCTCCCAAATCCTTATTTATTTATTGGCGGTTTAAAGAGTGAAATTATTATGCACATTTTGAGCATTTAATCGGGAGCATATGAATAAATAGGATTCAATTGAATTAATGTTCTACATATTCCTAATCGTGTATGCTTCCTTGTCCGATAAAAATCTTGTGTGTAATTTTTTCTCAACGTATTGGAGTTCAACAACAAGAGGCCAAAAATATGGCCCATAACAGAAGTCATTTGGACAAATCCATTCAAAATACCTGGAGTAGTAATGCTACAATATCTTGCAAAACTGGCTCTTCAATATTCAATTGAACTATCGTCAGGGGATCGAAGGGGAATTGTGTTGTATGAGTTGAGAAAATCATTTTTTATCGTCTGGGTTTGAACAAGTTAAGTTTTCCTGTCAAATTAAGTCCTAGAAGCTATATAAGTATAGGTGAGAACTCATTTTCAAAAGCTTATATACTAAAACAAAGAAGAAATTGTTTCAGTGGTAGAAAGCACGAGCTACAGAGCTAAGGAGATAGAAACTCTTCTGCAAAAGTACAAACTACATTGCTTATCTCATAACTTTATGTGTAGAATAATGGAGAGTTTTGCAAATATGTAATTAAAATCCACTAAATGTTAGAAGAAATTACTAGAGCCTTGAGGTGACTAAACAAGGAGAACAAGCTATGTTAACTCACATACCCAACTATTCACTCCAAAAGAACACAATACTATTTTGTTAATCCGCAATCTGCCATTCTATGAGTAAGCTCAAACCATATAATAGATCTCTTTTCTAAATAAAGAAATTTTGAATATCTACGAACAGGTTAAGGGTTATGAGTGCCCTATGAAATACTGGGGTGACACCTTCTATAAATAAAAAAAACTTTCTATACTTAATAAAAATAATTAAATGTAATCAAATATTGGATTACTTGGTATGTTATGCCTATATCATCTGAGGAAACATTGCTAATACATTTTTGGTACCTGCCACTACCTAAATTTCCCGGCTAATTCTCTAACATATAGTCTATTACAATCCTCTTTTCCTCGTATTTTTCCCAACTATATTTTCCCAAGTTCTTCACATATTCACATTTCTTTATCTCTCCTTTGGAAAAAACTTCCAAGATTTAACAACAATACAAAATATGAAAACTACATGTGAGTATGAATTAAATTTATGAATGCTGCAACAAAGGCAGTTGCATAGATATTGGGGCCTGCTAAATATCATCATCTTAATAGATTTTTTTTAAAATTAATATTATTTACAATGAAGATAATTGATTTGGTATGTAAGGCTGGCCATTAATTGCTACTAGCATAATTGGTTACTAAATTTATTTACTCTTCATAAAAACTATAATAAAATAAAATAAAATTATGCCCCCCAAATGTTGGCACCCTAGAAAGTTGCCTAGTTTTCCTAGGCCTTAATCCCCCTCGGGAATATTGTCATGCCTTCCTCTTGCTTCTCAACAAAAGACGCTCCTCTATAATCTATGTTTGTTGCTTTGATGCAAGAAGAAGACAATAAGAATACTACGTGTTCACTTCCTTGGAACCGATCAATCTTAGTTGATTTCCCTGAAACAAACTTGTCCACGAAGTTAAGAAATTGTAAACAAATGTGAATTAATTATAAAACAAAGCCGTAAGAATCTAACATTAACACTTTATGGAAGATTTATTACACTTTGTAAAATATCAATGTTGTACCCTTTCTCCTCTCTGCTCCCACATAACATTATAGACTTCTACTTATGTTCACCTCTACTAGCCAAAAAAAAAAAACTCTAAACATTTATTGTAAACCCAGGGTCAAGAATAAATCCGTTGCTAAAATCGCTTTCTACTTCCACCTACTCTTCCACCAATGCTCGCATCTAGTAAAAATAACTCTTTAGTATGATACCAAAGTTAAGAATGACGTTGTTTTTGTAATCACTAAAAAGATTAATTTTGGAATTTGGGTGTTGGTAAATGAATGATGATTTTAGAGTTGTAGAAGCATTTCTAAGATGCATTGAAGGGGCTTATCTAACTTGGAGTAGTAAGGCATGTATTTAGAGGCGTGATTAAGATTTTCTTAGGATTATGAAGCCACACAAGAGGAGGGGGAAAGATCAAGCAAGCAAACATAATCATTGCAATCAATTAACCATTATGTTAGTAGGAGGTTCACTTCAATTGTAGTATCATTACTATTGGCATAAAGATCATCATATATTGGGGTTTATATGTTGTCTTATACCAAGCCTACCAACCAAGTGTGATTAGTTTTTTGAATGTGGATTTTAATGTTATAGAAGCAATTTCAAGATGTATTGAAGAGACATATCCAATATAGGGTAGTGAGACATGTATTTAAAGGCAATTTATCATATGTTTTTTAGGGGATTATGAAGCCACAAAGAAGAGGGGAAGGCAAATCAAATGAACATACTCATCATACAACCAATCAACCATTATGTTAGGAGGGCCACTTATAGTATGACTTCACTCTTATTGACAAAAGGATCATGTGGTATATTGGGGTTTATATATTTCCCCATACCGAGTCTACCAACTAATGTGAAATTATATTTTTGAATGAATAAATATTTTAGAGTTGTAGAAGAAATTCCAAAATGCAATAAAAAGGCATATTCAATATGTAATAGTAAGACATGTATTTAGAGACAATTGATTGAGATTTTATTAACATTATGAAGAACTAAACGAAGAAAGAGGAAAGTGAGCAAACAAAAATACTCATATGGAAAAGTGGATTCACAAAGTTTAGTTTATTGTATGGTCTTATATGCCAAATTAGCATTCAATAGACAATGACCCAACAAATAACTATGTATAAAGGCAAATATATTTTAGAGTATATATAGGTAAAAAAAAAAAAATTTAATATGTTAAAGTTCAAGGCTAAAGTAGTTTTCTTAGGTGAATTTTCTTAATAACATCGAGAAATTCAAGCTAACCTGTTTGGTGAGGAAGGGGAGGAAATTGTGATAGCTAGAAATCATGTATTTGTCTGGGCCTCTGGAATTTGTTTGATCCCTATAGGTCTTGGGGCACCTATCTTATTTCCTCAAGGAACACCTAAATATGTTTTCTTAGCTTGAAGATCCAAAACAATACCACCCTTCATGCCTTTGTAGATAGTGAGAGAAATGAGGTCCTCTAGCTAAATTGAGTGGTGTGTAGGCGGGAGAAGAACTCATGTATTTTGACTAGGACGACTTAGATCCGGGTTTTTTTAGATCTCTTTGAAAGGGTCCTTATGTGCAAGTTCACTAGTTGATAGATAAAGGGGAGAGACTTGTTATCGTGGTGATGTAGGGGCATCTAAAGATGATTTGTCTTAAAAGGGAATATATGAAATTAATGTGGTTATTGACTAGGGACACTGTCATTAATGTGTATGCTTTGTTTGCTTTTAGATGTAAGTAATACATTATAGTAGTAACAATAATCTGTACGAGGAGAAGAGTCGCAAAATAACTAGATTAAGTAGAAAATTAAGTAGCATAATAGGTAGAGGAAAGGGGAATAAAACCAATGAATGTGTAGCAAGATATCAAGCTTCTAAAAGGATTGTGGTCAATATACTATTTTATGTTTTAATGAGAAGATTTGACGCTGCATTTTTTTAAATCTATGTTTTTCTATGTTTCATGTAACATTTAGTAACATTTAGGGTATAAGTGTTGTGTTCTTTTGAATTTTAGGCTCCTACAAATATGTTATTGAGTATTCTTAATCTTGAAAATTCTAAGACAATATTATCAATGTTTTATTGTAGATTTAAGGTGTGAATATGTCTCACGCTCCAAAATTTTGGTATCAAGATTTGATAAAAAATTGTAGAAACTTTGTGTTGTGGTTGAGAAAGTGAGAATATGCCTCCAAAAAAGGGATCCGTGGAAAATCTTGTTTAAGAGATGTAGGCCTTAAGACAAAGGTCGGAGGAAGTTGTAATAGAGAGGCCTAGCAAAAAGAGCGAGTTTGATGCATGTTTGATGAAGACCATAAGAAGAAGAGGAAGAGTAGGGAAAGGCAGGAGAAGAACCTTAGTGGGCATTAAGAAATTGTGTGATATCTTTTAAACAAATTGATGATATAGTAAAAATGGAGGTGTCTTACTACAATGGTAGTTTGGAGGATGAAGAGTTGATGGATTGTTCTATGAAGTGGAGATATAATTCGAATGGAAACAAATAATTATTCAAAAAAGACAAACATTGAGCCATCAATTTAACATGACATTCTTCCATGTGGTGGGATTACATGCAAAAGGATAGGGTTAGGAAGGGAAAGAATCCATGAGGACCTGAAATTAAATTGTATACACAAGACAAAAGAAAATATTCTTGCTCTAGATTACAAACATAATCTTTTTAAAGCAATTTCATGGATTGAATTAAAGGGTAAAATCAATCCAACTAGAAATTTTTATATTGAGGTATATGAAGAGATTTTTATATTGGTATATGGAACTTATTACGCCGATAGGCGTTTATTACAGCCAGAGAAGAGCTGGATTGTTCACAACGGTTGAGGTATATGAAGAGATTTTTATATGGTAATTGCGTTTGGGTCATGCAAGACCATTGGATGCAGGGGAACCGTTGATCCAGGATCTTGATTACAACAGTTCTGCAAACAGCACAGGACAAAGCTTTTTACAACGGTGGTAATTGCGTTTGGGTCATGCAAGACCATTGGATGCAGGGGAACCGTTGATCCAGGATTTTTTATGGCAATCGGGTTGGGTCAAACAGTTCTTGAAATATGACAGTACATGGTTACAACCATTCAATTCATCGTGCTACTGTTAACTGTGCATTTTTAATATTGGTCGGTGACATCTACAGTGGAAAAGGGTTGCAGTTAATAAAAGTTTGCATTAGTCTGTGACACTGAAGTGCTCGGTACTATTATGTTTATCGACATCACAGTGGAAAATAGTATGAGTGTTGAGGCTTGTTGATGGTGATAGAAACAGTATGCAGTCTGGCATAATTTTTTGAGTTTTCTGTAGTCGTAATGCAATGAGCTGCATTGCCTGATAGTATGAAATCAACGGCTAACATTTGCGTTGTGCAGAGGACGATCTAATAAATTTGGTCCGCTCATGGTTTTTTCATGTTACAGTGATCAAGTCTTTCGTTCTAGGTACTGTGGATTTTTTCAAAAACAGCATTGGTTACGTTGAGAGCTCAGAGGAGAAATGTCAGCAGCTTTTTACATTTTGCGCCGACCATTTAATAAATGTAATCAGTCAATTTATGGCATCCTTTTATTACATGAACTTCAGCAGTATTTGAAGTCCGGCTCGGTAATAAAGACCATTGTAAAGATCTACCACCACTCTTAAATTAATGCAATCGTATGTATATACTTAGCTTCTGAAGATTTCAGGTTGATTCTACAAGAAAATGCACTATATTAAAAGGCATAAGCCACAAATTTTGTGGTGTTTTTTAAATTGTGGATTTTCCATGTTCTACGCTTGGAATTGGAGGGATGTACATACCCTGTTTAATCCTCTTAACACTACCGAGCTCATGTTTTCCCACTTTATGGAAAAAAATAATAACATACATTGTTCTCCAACAAGCTCATGTTTTTGCACATGCCTTGGAAACGACAGATTGTATTCTACTCTAGTGAGAAATACATGAAGTGAAAGGTCAAAAAGTGTTGTGAGATATTCAAAATTTTCAAAGGGAGCACACATATAGCATCTTGTTAGGTGATAAGATGAGGCAACCTTCTTTAGGAGTAGCGAGTTTCAGTTGTCTTTTTTTTTCCATTTTTTAAATGAAATTGTTCTTTTCAAACTATAATATTGTGAAAAAATTATCTTCAAATAATGTTATGATGGTTGTCGATAACATGTTCCAAATATCTTATATTGATTCACGCTCGGATTATGCTAACCTAGGCTCGGATTATGCTGTAAAACGCGAGTTCAGTATGTTCCAAAAAAAACTTTTTTTTTCTTATGAGCTTTAGTATGACAGTTACACTGGTTGTGGGAGTTGTTTCTAAAAGTCGGTTTCTAATAAATTCTAGATGCTTTGCTAGAGTTGTAAAAATTGAGGCAAGAATGGAATACAAGGCTTCTTTTTATTGTTTACTGCTGAACTATCATTCTCCCTACCGTTTCATTGTTTGTCCAAGTGTTTGTTTATTATTGATAAGCTGATTTTTTTCATTGGTTTCCAAATGTTTCTTTTCTACATCTCTGATGCTCAGAATTTATAAATATTAACTCTTGATTGAATGTAAGGTAGCTGACTAGTATTTCAAAATTATTAAGTAGGAAATTAGGCTAATCAAATTATTTTTTGTTGTTGAAATGGTTTTATCTGCAATATAGTTTAGTGGTGAGGGAAATTTTCATTTTGTTTAGTAAAATATCACCACTGTATTTGACATTTCTTATTATGCCATCCTAAATGTTTTCTACATGTAGTCCACATACAATTAAGGACTTTTTTTGCAAATAAATGGTGTCATGACAGAGAGAATTTATTTCTCAAATATATGAGAACTAGCCTTAAATTTTTTTAGTGGTTAAAAACTATTTGTTTAACAATAAAAAATTATGTGGTTGGTGCAAAACTTAGATCTTTGAAGACTCTTACAAAGTAGTGTAGTTGGTTTGCATTTTGAGATAAAGATATTTTCCTCGTATAGTTGCGTAACTCATGTATGATGCATGTGGAAGAGCCTATCCCTCATGCACGTTAGCAGAGGAGATAGAAAAAATTGAACATATGATCTCCAGGTTCACAGCCACGTGCCCCACCACTGCACCACAACATTATTTTGGCAAAAAATTGACCTCCGTCGTCTAAGTTGACTCTGTGCATATCTGTACAAACAAACTAGATATATTATAGATTTGTGTTCGATATATGGGTTAATCATAACACCAAATCTATTTATCCATGCTAGGAAACATATTCAACATTTAATGGGAATACATTGAGATATATTATAAACATATATGGAGCACCGAGATGCTTGTCAAGGAGTTGATGCAATGTTGCAATCTGCAGGTTGAGAGACCCTATTTAATCATCTTTTAATCTAAAATGTCTCACAATCATCTTATGGAATTTATAAAAGCTAAATAGGTTCATCTAGCTTTGTTGCCTCATTCACAACATTGTACTTTTTAGCACTTCCAATAATTTAAATCAATATAAAAATTTATATAAACCTTTCTTTTAAATCCTCAAGTTTTTTCTATCTCTTAATGATGGTTTAAGTTCATATATTAAAGACAAACTAGAAACTAGGTGAATTTACCATGTAATGAATACCACCTACTAAATTTTACTCCTTCAAACTAAAGTTCTTCACCGCATTCCTTTAGGTGTATCCATTGCCCAGCATGCATACGATTGATAGTTTATATTATGTTAAGGTTTTTCCTAAAAATTCAAAAAAAAATAGAGTCAATGGAAGCTATATCGACTCATCGTGTGAGGATTTCTTTAAAGTGGACCCCAATTAAAAGAGCTCATATTCAAGTCCTCAATTCAAACCCATTAAAGAGTGGGACATCTACACCGACACCAAGGGTTATAGTGGCGAAGAAATTCAAATCTATGACTTTTATTTAAAAGACTTTATGAGAAGACTTGTTTATCAATTAAAAGTTTCAAAATAATAACAATATATCTTATTAGTTCCTTCCAAAGGTAGGACAATATACATTTCAGGTCATCCAATTAATAGTGTTGTTGTTAGCCAATAATATGCAAGATTTTTTCTACCCATGTCAAGTTTTCTAATGTGTAAACTTTGAATTGACATAATTACATGAATATACTTTTAGATTATTATTTTTTTTGCTATTTTGATTGGTGAGAAAAAGTGATTCAACTAATTTTTTCCCTTATTAAGGTACATGCTTTTATTTTTTTTGTTAAACCAATATTTATTAGTACATGTAGCCTCCAGCAATTTCCAATGAGATCACAACATTTATTGCCACAGTGATAATGGACAGGTCGATGCGAATTGGGTTAGGGCCTAGGCTTCCCTTGTGAGTTTCTAGTATTGTAAAGAGTATAGGTCTTGAAATCAAGGTTTCATTGAAGTATCATGCACAGTTAAGGAAGTATGAAGGTCTTTATCATGATTTGAAGATGGTTTAAACACTAAGATTGTATTGATATTAATGAGTTGGTCTAAAGTATACTAGAAGGTCAAAAATGAGATCTACCATATATATCTGAGTCTATGAAGGAGGAAGTATGTGTTCTTCATGATGTCTTGTGGACTACACTCTTGAAAGAGGCAAACTTGATATGGAATGGAGAAATGTAACTGAGTTATGATCAAGGTGTGGTTTGAATTTTCAAGAGATCTAATTTTGAGTTCAGATCCAAGAAGGTCTTCAAGTAGCTTGATGTTTTAAGTTAGTATGAGTATGCTTCAAGATGGTTGCAGGGTTGATCCAAGAAGTTATTATTCCTATCTATGTCTTTGAGTTCATGAAGTTCTGATTTTATATACAAGTTGGTGTTCATGAGACAAATTACATGAAGCATGGACTGTGTAAAGTATGGGTTTTAGAGATGTTCACCATGTGGTTAAATCTATGAACATGTGTTAACTATGCTTACAAGTTCTGATGATGATCCAAGAAGTGTGTCATAGTGTTTATGCTTCATAAGAGTTTGACTGGAGAAATTCAAGGAAGTTATTTGAGTCCGCAGGGTGCTCTTGCTCAACTGTTGCATTTTTGCTGCAATTTTGTTGTGTTTTTGTTGTAATTCTACTACTTTTTAACATGTTATAGAACTGGGTTTCTAAGTTGATATATAATCTATCTAGCCCGTATATGAGTGTTGGAGGTCTTGCCAAGTATGATGAAATTGTCCCTGATGGTTGATGAGTTCTTAAAGTCATGTTACAGATGTTGTAAGAGTATGAATATAATACAAAGAATGCATGGAGGAAGACTAAGAATAGACAAATGAAGTAAGTGAGTTTCCAAGTAGATGAGGTTTGAGTTCCAATCTAAGGTATGTATTCTAAGCCATGTTTTTGAAGTAATAATAGAGCTATGAAGGTATTGTAAAATTTGAGCATATGCATGGAGAATTCATGATGTTTTTACTCCTTGATATGTGTTGAAAGGAACATTGAAGTAGTTCTTAGACTTGAATTATGAAGACAAATATGCTTGCAAAGTTAGTTTGTATTGTCCTCCAACTTGATTGACCAAGAGCTTCATGACATGGTTTTATAGGTGACTATTGTGGCATGACACAAGTTTGTTAATGCCTTTAAAGGTAGGGGATCTTGTTTCTACTGTGAGTTAAGTATGGAAGGTCTCGAAGTGGTCTACATAGAAAAATGAAGGGATTTTATGTGTATGATGGCTTGTGGAGTAGGTATTTTGTCCAAAAAGAATGTTATGGCATGCAAAAGAGGTAGAAAACATTGAAGAAGCTTCTCATTGCAAAGTCAATATGGTTGAGACATCTCTATGACTCATATGCAAGATAAGTGGTCCTAATTTTGTGTTTTCGATTAGAGAAGGATAGTATGGTTCTAATGGGAGATATAAGGAGCGGATTCATGTTATGTATGGGTTTTCATGGTTGGAAAACGTTGGTCTAAATGGCTCTGAAGACGTGGTTTATGGACAATGGTCCTAAAGGAGGTTTTGCAAGTATTAGAGGCATATTTTGTGATTTCTTGCATGGTTCAGACCTAGATTGAGATGCTTAGCATGAATGAAGACAAAGTAAAGGGGATATTTTCTCAGGGGGAGTTGTTTTGAGGCTCATTACATGTCTATGGATCCTTCATTGTTGTTGTTGAGGTTAGACAAGAGAAACTACAATCTAGGGGGGAGTGTTTTGAGCAAGTAAGTTGAGTTTGTGCATTGTTTCTATTGTGTCATGTCGTACGTTGTCATGTTCCATGTAGTGTCCTCATAGTATCCTTTATCATAGATGTCAAAGGGGGAAAGAAGCATCAGAAACATGGAAATGAGGTCATGTAGGCATTGGTCTTGTTGGTTGCTATCAATGTTTCTGAAGGTGGTTGCCATCAATGACAAAGGGGAAAATTGTTTGCCATTGTGTGTATGTGTTGTCATTGATGTCAATTCCATTGATTGAAAAGGGTGTCATAAGGTCATGTGAGTCTCCATGTGGTGTTATTTAATGGTAAAACATGAAATTTGTTTGGTAATGTCTAAGTTTGGTGAGTTCTATGAGGTCCTAGAGCTTGGTTTGTTAGGCATAATCATGGTATGAGCTCTATTGAGTTGGTTGGAGGTTTTCATGAGGGCATTCATGGTTCATGAGGTATGTTATAGGTGTATAAGAGTCTGCATGAGGTCAGAATGGTCAGTTCATGAGGTTTCATGGTTGAGTCAGGTCATTTTAGGCCCATTCCTAGCCCTAGAGCATGCAGAATGAGATGGAGGTATGAGATTTGAAGTTGATTTATATTGTCCAAGCATGGTAGAAGCATTGTGATTATATATAGGTAATGCATTGTGAGTTTCAAGTGAGAACTTAGAGGTATGATGCATATATGAGGTCCTTGGGAAGTAAACAGGTGAAGAACATACATGATAACATAAGTAAGTCTAATGGATGGAGAGTTTTAGAGCTATTTGGGATAGATGGTGAGTATGGCCAGTTAGAGGATGTTTTCATGATTCTTCATGACAAGTTTCAGGTCATTCTGAAGAAGGATTTGCAATATACAACAATTTTGGTAAAACCAGGTGAGTTACAACGTGTTTTAAAAGCAAAAGTGGACCTTTATATGCTCGTTGTGAATTGTATGCTTGTGTGGGGACATGAGATATTTGGCATATATTACTAGATCATTTATGAAGGTTTAAAAAATATAATTAGGTGGTTTAATCATCATGTTTTTATGAACGATCGTTAACAAGATAAGTTGCTTTGAAACCCTCGCTCAAAGTGACTTGGGAGAAAGTGAGTATTATAAGCTTGTTTTGTTTCCTTTTTTCAAATTAATAATTTGTTTTTGTATAGGACTCATCCATATTTCCAAAAATTTATATTAGAGAATGTGAACATATGTGGGACCTACCTAAAAATGCTTGTTTCTGAAGATCTTCAGTTTAAGGCAAGATCGTCCAAAGGAGTTGAAAAATAAATTGATATTTTTTTATCCCCTAGTTTTTTATAAATTTCCATTATAGTTTCAGATCATGGTTGAAGTGAAAAATGGAAACGAAGACTGGTTTTTAGGGCAATTTGCAGCAGCTTGTGGTAAAAGTTGAATTGCAAGAGCTACATGAAGAATTAGGTCTTCATTCAAGTTTTTTTGTGATATTGGTTCGGAGATATTTCCAATGGTATATAAAAATTTTGTTTTTCATATGATATGAGGAATTTATGCCCTATTATTTTATGGTCAACTCTGGAGGATGCTAGATCTAATAGGGTGTCAAGTGGCTTCGTGAGGTAAAGTGATAATTCTGATTTTTTCATGCTTTTTGAAGGTTTCTGAGTGGTTAGAAAATATGTATAAGGGTGTTACATTCTTTGATTAATTTTGGAAGTGATTTTTGAGTTTAAGGAGCAAGTTGAGCTCAATGTCAGTTCTTGAGTCCTATAAGGCTTAAGAAGCAGTTTATAGAGATAAAACTGGTTGAGGCCTTCCACTTGGATTTAGAAGGAGTTAGAATATAAAATGGAAACAATATTTAGAGGGATTTCAAGTGGTATATTTTTTGTGTCTTGGTGATGATATTTGATGGGTCTTTCAGGTTAGTTTGTGAGAAAAGAAGGTATGCTGATTTTTAGGACAAATTAAATTTTACTGAAAGATTGAGTTAGTTGATGCATGCAATGGATTGGATGATGCTTGATAACACATGGAAATTTAAGAGGGGTTAATTTTGTTCCTATTGAATGAATTTTAAGGTCTTGGAAGTGACAAAAAGGTTGCAAACGAGTTGAGTTTGTGAAACTTATTTCTAGGCATCTTGATTTGGTGAAGAGGAAAATAGGCATGGTTTGCACATATGGATATTTCATGAGCTCTAACACACATGGATGTGATTAACAGATCTTAAGGATTCCATAGAGTGGTTACATGCCATATTTGAGTTGTTCTTGAGTGGTATTGATGCCCAAAGGTGAAGACATGGTGCTAGAAACAACTGTTTGGTGAAGGTTTTTAGCCTTTTGAGTGGTGTAATGAATTTTTTGATTTGTGAAAGATAGTTAATGAACATTGTTGGATGTTTTTATTTCATATTACACATGTATGGTGATTTTGGGAACTTGAAGAAGTATGGTTTTGACATATGTAGTTTTAGCCCATCTAGGTGATGAGGTTTTTGAGCTTGTTTTGTGCAAGTTTGATGGTTTTGGGCATGACCAACCTATATGGGTCACATGTGAATGTTTTAGTGAAATTTTTGGGATGTTATTAAGCTGTGTTGGTTGAATTATTCATGGTGGACCAAATTGTTTTGTGTTCGAGGGAAAGAATGCATATAAAAGTGAGTTGTGAGTTCATTTTTGAACTAGTGCTTATAAAGGGAAAAATGTGACTTTCCCAAGTGTGAAGGAGATTCTATTTTATAATTTTAGATTTGATGAAGTTTTTTCAGGTTGAAAAATTTTATAGGGAATGTGAGCATTGGTTTGAGGCTAATACAAGGTGTGTAAGAAGAATAAAGAGCGAGCTAGAGGAATGAGGGTTTGATTGTGTTTGCGTGAATTTAATTAGAGATCTCCATCAGTTGTGGCAGAAAAAAAATCTTAGATATCATCATCTTCAGGTGGTTGAGTTGGTCCTTAGTCATCTTAGGGGGTTATAGTCTCTTTGTGGAGTGGGTGCTTCACTAAATTAGGGGTTGGTGCTCTACTAAACTAGGGGTTGGTACTCCTTGTGGGGTTGGTGCCTAACTAAATTTGGAGCATGACTAAATAAAGTTTATGTTTCGGTGGGTTTTCTTCCCCTTGATGGTTTCCCACTTATATTTGGTGTCTTGTGTACTTGCTCTTGCGTTATGTTATTGTGAATGGTTAATGCACGTCTAATATGCACATGTATAGTTATGAATGATGTATGGAAAAATCATATGATGAATACATGGTTTCGTAAATGGTGTAAAAATTATTTTATGGATAGATTCATCCCCCCCTTCAGTCCATTGTGCTTCCAACAGTATCCCCTTCAAATCCACTTGTGTTGTGCACATCTCATGCTACACATGATAGGCTTCATTTAAAATATAGTCCAAAGTGCACATTCTCAAGCCTTTCACAAATGATTCTATCAACGTCTATTGTCAAATGGATCCAAAAATTTTTGCTTCTTTCTTTAACAGATCACCTACTTTCCCTCTAACATTTTTCCTTTTTTACAATTCTCCTATCTTTGTCCCCTTTTTCATCACCCCACTTTCTCCTGCAATGTTTATTTTTTGCTCCCCTTATTGATGTATTGATTACATCGCTTACATGTGATTGACATCATTACCATTGAGACAAAAATTCAATAAACAAAAGCAATGTGAAATCAAAGAATCGTGTAAATATTTCTTCTAAATCCTCTTGTTCTTTTGTTGCACATGACAAACCATGCTTGTGTGGTGGTTTAAGTTATTTGAAAAATGCTCAGCCATGAGGTTTAGGTGAACAAAGTCGTGAATTTCAGTGAGAAACAAGAGAATGATAAGAACAATGTCAAGCCTTATGTTTAAACATTGACAAAACAACATTCTTAGTAAAAAAGTCGACTTAAGCATTAGGAGTACTGAACAACAAGTGTTTACTTTCAAATTTATCTCTAGAGTATGTTTCCTTAAGGATTTGCACCTCACATCCCCTTTCTCCTTCAAGCAATTCGCACAAATGATATGTGGTCAATATTCCTCTTGTAATTTGTGTATCCTTTCTTGCTCGCTATTGTCGTTTCCAATGCATTACTTGCATGTGATTCCTTTTATAAAAACTATAAGATTGTGATTTTCCTTAGAGAACTGTTCAATTTTGTTTCTCATACTAGCACTGAATTTCTATGTTATGTTAGGGTTTTTCATAAAAAAATAAAAAAAATAGAGTCAATGGAAGCTAGATGGACTCATCGTGGGAAGATTGTTTTAAAGTGGACACCAATTAAAAGAAATCACATTCAAGTCTTTAATTTAAATACATTAAAGAGTGGGACATCTACACCAACATCAGGAGATATGGTGACAAGGCAATTCAAATTTGTGACTTCCATTGAAAAGACTTGACAAGAAGACTTGCTTATCAAATAAAAGTTAATACAATAACATGTATTAAATGAGGAAAGGTGGTTAGAGCTATCTACATAATTATATGAGCGATTGATGGGGACTTAGGGAGGAAAACACAATGGAACGTGGGAGACAATGGAAGTTAGATGGACTCATCGTGAGAGGATTGCTTTAAAGTGGACCCCAATTAAAATAACTCACATTCAAGTCCTTAATTTAAAACCATTAAAGAGTGAGACATCTACGCCAACACGAGGGGTTATGGTGGTAAAGGCAATTCAAATCTATGACTTGCTTATCAATTAAACGTTACAAAATAATAATAATGTATCTTATTCTTCATAAACATATAATTTACCATGTAAAAATACTTCTATGAGAGTCAGGTGTGATTAATACATACATAGTGGCATGTGTTAAATGAAGAAAGGTCGTTACAACTACGTATATGAGCGGTGGATGGGGACTTAGGGAGGAAAACATGACGGAACGTGGAAGACAATGGAAGTTAGATGGACTCATCGTGAGAGGATTGCTTTAAAGTGGACCCCAATTAAAATAATTGACATTCAAGTCCTCAATTTAAAACCATTAAAAAGTGGGACATCTACGCCAACACGAGGGGTTATGGTGGTGAAGGCAATTCAAATCTATGACTTGCTTATCAATTAAAAGTTACAAAATAATGATAATATATCTTATTCTTCATAAACATATAATTTACCATGTAAAAATACTTCTATGAGAGTTAGATGTAATTAATACATACAGAGTAGCATGTATTAAATGAAGAAAGGTCGTTACAACTACATATATGAGCGGTAGATGGGGACTCGTGGAGGAAAACGCAGCGGAACATTACTAGTTTACAGCCGTTGATTTTAACTAGAGCGTTTTTCGTGTGTCATATATGAAAGATACCTCCAAATCCGTACTTAATCACCTACTCTATTTGTTTTCTGTCTATTTTTTCTACGAAATATTGACTTTCGTGGCGATGTTTTTCTTAATATATTGGAGCGAGTGATGGAGTTTTTGTGAACATAGATAGGTATTGGAGCGAGTGATGGAGGCCCCAAAGGAATGGCTTCTGGATATCGAAGCGATAAAAGAGATGGTGGATAAAGAAAGTGATGAAAGATTTCGACGGCCGAAGAGTGCGCGCATATACGAGGTTCCCCATGTTCTGAAGGACGTAGACAGGGAGGCATACGCTCCTCGATGGGTGTCTTTGGGGCCTTACCAGCACAACGCCGCTCATCTGTTACCAATGAACACCCACAAATTGAGAGCTGTTAAGAGAATGATGGACAGGGCTGCTAAGAATATGGAGATTCACAGGGCTGAATATAATCGAAGTTTCTGCTTTGAATATGTAATCCAAGAAATCAAGAATCTAGACAGCGAAATTAAAGACAGCTATGAGAAGGTGATTGGATCAGAATACACTGATGAAATGCTGGCTTGCATGATGACAATAGACGGCTGCTTTATCCTGGAAATTCTCAGGACTCTCTCCGACGCTTCACAGGCAGATAAAGATTCATCTTCTTTCGATCCTATTTTCAATCGATGTAGGATTGAGTGCACTGGCTACGGACTCCTGACCGATATGCTCCTCCTGGAAAATCAAATTCCTCTATTTGTGCTCATAAAATTGTTGGAATTGGAGCTTGGAAAGGATGAAAATGCAGCAGCAAAAGAGCTTTATCGGATGCTTGTTAACGGCCGTCTAGCAGGGAGATTGTTCTACCCTTTTGTTTTTAAAGCAGCTGATTTTGAGAACCAAGCTGTTCGGGATGAGATTAAGCGCTCGGCACACCTTTTGGATCTGGTCAGTCGCTTGGCTGGATCTGGCCAGTCGCATGAGGATGAGACTAAGGGAAAAGAGGCACGACCCGCGGGCCTTTTGGATCTGGCCAGTTGCTTGACTGGATGTGCCCAGCGGCGTTCCTCTAAGGAAAGAAAGCATCAACATTTGCTTATGCCCACAGTCTCCGAACTGCATGAAGTTGGCTTAAAATTCAAATCCTACGAAGGAGGTGCGATGAATATAAGGTTTGACAAGAAAAACTCCACTCTTGAGCTTCCCGTAATCAATATATCCAACTCCGTACGAGTATTTCTTCGCAATCTCATGGCTTACGAACTGTATCAAGCGTCCTCTTTGTCTGACATGATATTAATTGTCATTCCCAGTTTCGCAATCTTGATGGATGAGCTCGTTAACACCGAGAGGGATGTGGCACTGTTGAGAAAGTACGGTATCATTCAGAGTTACACAATGGGGAGCGACAGGCAAGTAGCCAAATTTTTCAACGACCTGCGCAAGGGAATTGTTACAAGTTGCGACGACGTTTTCATGGAAGAAAGAATATCAATTCTTGATTATTATCACAGCAAATACCGTGTCATGCTTGCGGAATTCGTGAAGGAGCATTTTTCCCGTCCATGGCGAGCAGCATCAGTAGGAGCTGCAATCATTCTGTTAGTACTCGCTTTTTTGCAAACGATCTTCACTATCCTCAATGCTTAATTAGACTTCTTCCTCACTATCCTTTTACAATCTTTATTAGATGGTCTGGTTTGTTAAAAATATTTAGAATAAGGGCTGCGTAGTGACTCATGACCACTTCTTGTTGGAAATAATATTATTTTACAACTTCAGTTTGTTATGGAAATATTTATAAAATAAACGAGGTCACATATGAGTAAAAAAATTATTGTGAAATTATAATTGATTTTTATTATTATTATTATTATTGAGCACTTCAAGGGGTGTCATATAATTGGGCACTAGATTACATAATTTAATGGTATCTTTGCCTAAGTTCTGGAGGGAACATATAGATTCAACAATGTAAAGTAAGCAAAGAAACTAAACTAATGAATACCTTTAACTTACTGGATTACATAGTTTACACCTTAAAGGGTGTTGTACAATCGGGCACTGCATTACATAGTTTACACCTCAAGGGGTGTTGTACAATTGGGCATTGGATTACATAGCTTACACCTCAAGGGGGTGTCGCACAGTTAGGCACTAGATTACATTTGACTCTCTGTGTCAGATGTGTAGAAACTAAACCAATGAACACATTTATCAAGGCACAATCTTGGCCTCAACCATTTGACTCTCCATGTCAGGTGTCTCCAGGCCTTCCACTCATCAAGACTTAATCTTTAATGGGCTCATTGAAAGCCATACATCAACACCAATAAGCCCTTCGACAGTTATAATTAATTAGAAAAGCACAACTCTTACAATATATAAGGTCGCATAATTAGTTCTTTCCAAAATATTATTATAAAAAGTGTAAAAATTGTAAATGGAGTTGTGTTATAGGAATAACGACCTGCTATTCAGCTATTTTTTTTTTCAAATTTTTCATTTTTTTTCTTTTAATCAATCAAAAAGAGGCACAAGGCTTCATTATGTAATGAAATTACTTGTATAATTCAGATTATGAGCAGAAATAGAACACAAAATAACACAATATTTTAGAATAATTATCTCAATATGCAATTATATTACCTTCACCAATTCGAGGGGGTAACCTCCAAACCATAAAATAGACTCAAATGATCTAATGATGATTCATCTACTACCTACAATCCCCTATATATACTATTCCTATGTTATGGCCATCACCAAGGCCGACCTACTAAGCATGAGAAAGTATAAATGATATAATAAAATGATATGGTAAGCCACAAGTCGGCTACTCATATCCTAATACAAGCAATAGGTTAAGGGCATAACATGCTAATTCCCCTTCAAACCAACGTTTTCCTCAACATTGAATAATCATGGATGTTGTTGCAGAAAACCTTCATCCTCCCAGGTTGCATCTTCTATGCTCAGATTCTTCCACTTGATCAAATATTCCTTAATGTCTCTGGTTCTCAGCCTCTTAGTACGTGTTTGCAGAATCTTCTCTGGCTCCAAAATGATTCTTCCTTCCTCATCAAGTTTTGGTAACTCTATTCTCAGGCTTCAAATTTCTATCCAATAACCTTCTTTAGGAAGGAAACATGGAATACTGGGTGTATGTGTGAAGATGGAGGCAAATCTAGTTTATAAGCAACACTGCCAATTTTCCGTAGAACCTGATAAGGGCCATAATATTTAGGAGCAAGTTTGTTGTCCTTTTTCTGTTGCTTTAAGGACATCTGCTTGTAAGGCTAGAGACGTACAAAAACCCTAGTCACCAATTTAAAAATTTCTTTCACTACGGTGTTGATCTGCTTGTTGTTTCATCATGTTTTGTGCCAATGCTAAATTCTCCTTCAAACTAGCCAAAACCTGTTATTGATGTTGAATGTGTTCCTCAACATCTCTAACCTTAGTTTACACCCTCAAGGAAGAAGTGATAGAAGGTGGATGGTAACCATATAATGCTAAAAATGGGGTCATTTGAGAAGAGGTATGAAAAGATGTGTTATACCACCATTCTGCAAGTGGTAGCCATTTAATCCACCTTTCTTGCTTATCTGATACAAAACAACGTAGATACCCCTCTAAGAATTTGTTGACCACTTCTGTTTGCCCATCAATTTGAGGATGATAAGATGAATTGTGAGCTAGCTGAGTACCCAAAACATGAAAATAATTCCGTCCAAAAATTACTTGTGAAAATAGGATCACGGTCACTTACAATTATCTTTGGGGTTCCATGTAGCCATTGAATTGTCTCCAAAAAAATAGCTGTGACTGTACTGGCTGCAAATGGATGTGATAGGGCACAAAAATGGGCATATTTTGTGAGCCTATCCACAATCACCAAAATAACATTCTTACCCTCTGAACAAGGCAATCCGGTGATGAAATCCATGGAGACTTCCTTCCATCTCTGGCTAGGAATTGGTAAGGGTTGCAACAGACCTAGTGTCTTAATTTTTTCCCCTTTGTTCTGTTGGCACACTAAACACTCTGATACAAAATTTTGTACATCCCCCTTTAGTCCTTCCCAAAATAATTCTCTTTTTATTCTATGATATGTCTTCAAAAACCCAGAGTGTCCTCCAATAGGTGAGACATGTAGCTCTGCAAGAATCTTATGCTTCAACTCAAAATCTTTACTCAAGTATAACATGTCCTTGTACCATAGCACATTAACTTTCCACTCAAATTTGTTAGATGTTATAGATCCTTGCTTGATATTATGTATTAGGGATTTTGTATCCTTGTCTTGATCCCATTCCAATCTGGATTCATCCACCTAATCGGCCGTCAACATGGACATTCCACATAGTAAGGCATCTACGGATGTATCCCTTCTGGACAACGCATCAGGCTACTACATTTTCTTTACCCTTTTTCATATATGATTTCAAAATCATAACCCAACATTTTTGTTACCCACTTTTGTTGTTCCTCAGATGATAACCTTTGACTCTAAAAAGTATTTGAGACTATCATGATCAGTTTTTACCTTGAAGTGTCTACCCATGAGATAGGGCCTCCATTGCTTGACCGCATGAAGAATAACCATCATTTCTTTCTCATAGACAGGTTTGAGTATATATTTTCCTTTGAATTGGTGACTCTCAAATGCAATTGTTCTTCCTTCCTATCATTAGAACTACTCCTAATCCTGATCCTGAAGCATCACATTCAACAATGAAGGTTTTTGAGAAGTTGGGAGTAGCCAAAACTGGGGTGCACTGCACATGGCTTCCTTTAGCTGGTCAAAGGATTTAGTGGCTACATATTGTCCAATGGAAGGCATCCTTCTTTAACAATTCAGTGAGTGGGGTTGTTATTCTACCATATCCCCACACAAATATTCTGTAGTACCCTGTTATTCCTAGGAAGCCATGAAGATTTTTGAGAGTTCTGGGCCTTGGCCATTCCACCATAGCTTTGATCTTCTAGAGGATCAATTTTGACACCTTCATGGGATACAATGTGACCCAAGTAATCTACCTCTTGATACACTAAAAGTAACATTTGGATGGCTTTACATAGAGAGTATGTGTCTCCAAAACTTCCAACACTTTATTTACATGTTGTAAGTGTTCTTCCCATGTCTTACTATAAATCAATATGTCATCAAAGAAAACTAATACAAATTTCCTTTAAAATGGCCTAAAAACAGTGTTCATCAAGCTTTGAAAGGTTGAGGGAGCATTTATAAGACCAAAAGGAATTACCAAAAACTCATAATTGCCCTCATGAGTCCTGAAAGCCGTTTTATGAACATCTTCCTCTCTTATTCTAATTTGATGGTACCCCAAACGAAGATCTAATTTTGTGAAATAAATAGCACCATGCAATTCATCAAGTAAATCATCAATTACTGGAATAGGAAACTTATCTTTGATGGTGTACTTGTTGAGTTCTCAGTAATCTAGACACATCCTCCATGTTTCATCCTTCTTACGTACCATGACCACTGGTGAAGAATATGCACTCTAACTATGCCTGATGATACCTGCCTTCAACATTTCCTGTACCATTTTCTCGATCTCACTTTTCTAGGAATATGGGTATCTGTATGGTCTGATGTTAGGTGTTTGGCTCCCAGGAATCAACTGAATGGAATGATCATGATCCCTAACTTGTGGTAGTCCCTTTGGAATTTCATCAAAAATAGACGAGTGAGCATTAACCAATCTTCTGAAGATCGGGTGGCATTGAAGACTTTGTATTTTGTACTTCTATGGAAAATAATTTTTCTATAAATCCATCTACTCCTTTTTTGAGAACCTTCTACATCTGATGAGAGCTAATAATCTATGGAGACTTAGCTACCATCCCATTCAATTGTATTGTCCTTCCATCTGAATGAAATTGCATGAACAATTCTTGGAAATTCATCTCTATAGTACCTAAGGTTGTGAGCCATTGGACACCCAAAACAATATCTTCCCCTCCCATAGAAATAGAAAACATAGGTGAGTCTAACAGGTAGTATCCCATGGAAAGCTTGATACTATGGCACTTTCCTGTGCACTTGACTATCCCACCATCCGCAATCATAATCTTGCATTTCTGGAGCTGGGTAGATAAAACAATTGAGGCGGGCAGCTAAGTTACTATTTATGAAGTTATGAGTGCTCCCTGAGTCAATCAACACCATCACCTTCTATTTTTTGAGGTATCCAATAACCTTGAGTGTTTGAGGAGTACTAATACCTGATAATGCATGGCAATAAATTGTAGGTTGGTGATCCTCTACTTCATCTTCTACTGGTTCCTCAGCCTCTCCTATAATTTCAGCTTCCTCATTATCCTCATTACCTCCATCAATATAAAACAACTTCTTCTCAGCACATTTGTGTCCCAGTCCATATTTTTTGTCACAGTTAAAACATAATCCTTTTGCTCTCTTTTCTTCCATTTGCTGAGGAGTCAGTCTAATTGGCCTAGTGAATGAAGGGGAAGAGATACTACGGTCTCTGGTGTTAATGAAAGGAAGCCTCCTACTACAAATAACTTTTTCCTCTACTCGACGTGCCATGATAATAGAATCATAAAGCTTGAGTGGATTAAACATACGTACCTCATGCTCGATGTGGTCCTTAAGACCCCCAAGAAATAGGTCATTCAGATTCTCTTCTGGAATATTATCCACCCTTAAGGATAGGTTCTGGAATTGATGCACATAATCTTTGACTGATCCTTTTTACCGTAACTTTTCTAATTGACTAAAGTAGTTCTCTGAAAACACTGGAACTATAGTGTAATTGCAACTCCTTGGTAAAAAATTTCCAAGTGACACTGAGACCATTCTTCTACCTCTGAGCACATAACCATCGATACCAAATGAATTGGTCTGGTTCAAGATACAGGGATGCCAATGTCACCTTTTGTCCTGATGGTGTTTGATGTAACTCAAAGAAGTTCTCCATTTGATTTATCCAATTCAGGGGATCCTTACCATCAAATTTGTGCATATCCACTTTCAGCATCATGTTCCATGGTTGCGAATAAGTTGGATTCTGATGGGGCTAGAAAAGTGATCCAACATGGTTATTTTGTCCATGATTTTGAACTGAAGATCCTCCTTGGTTGATATGGGGAAGATTTGGGCCATATTGTTTACCCTTTACATGTTGCATGATATCATCCAACCACTGATTGATTTGGTCTATGTCTCCTTTAGAGGCCATCTAGAGATTGTACATTTCACAACTCATACTCAAGTTGGCTCACCTTATGATCAACTGAGGTAAACCCTAGTGCTGAAGAATCTATTATTTACCCCTTCTTACTCCATCTCTTCAATCACTACCCCATCTTTATATCTGGGGTTTTACCTGGAGTAACCAGATTCTTTTTTTGCTCTTGTGGAAGGCCCCTCCATGATGTCAAACCTTAGGGTTTAGGGTTTTGATACAAATTCGGCCAAACAGGAAAAAACACAGAGAAGATACTAATACTAATTTTTTGAGAAATTTCTGAAAATGTAAATAGTCTTGAGAAAATTCCACAATTTACACCCTAGGGAGTGATTTTATGAAAAACCCTAAATTTGTAATAACTTTTGCAAAATAAATAAAAAAGTTTGAAATTTTCAGGGAACTTTACTTGAAATGCTTTTGCAACTCTGGTAAAACTATCTCCCACCAATTCTCTCCGGTTCACAATATATGGCATGGAACAACAAAAAATTAAGGGTTTTTTGCCCTAATTTTGGCCCAAATCGCAGCTCTAATACCACTTGTAATGAAATTACTTTTATAATTCAAATTATGCGCAGAAATAGAACACCAAATAACACAATATTTCAGAATAATGATCTCAATATGCAATTAGAATAGCTTTTCCACTTCGAGGGGGCAACCTCCAAACCATAAAATAGACTCAAATGCTCCAATGATGATTCATCTACTACCTACAATCCCTTATATATACTATTCCTATGCTATGGCCATCACTAAAGCCGAGTTACTAAGCAGGAGAAAGTATAAATTATATAATAAAATGATATGGTAAGCCACAAGTTAGCTAATCATATCCTAATACAAGCAATAGGTTAAGGGCGTAACGTACATGCACACACACGGTGTGTGTGTGTGTGTGTGTGTGTGTGTGTGTGTGTGTGTGTGTGTGTGTGTGTGTGTGTGTGTGTGTGTGTGTGTGTGGTGTGTGTGTGTGTGTAAGAGCCTGAGAACAGGGATAGCTCCAGTTACAAAAAACCATCTGAGATGGTGGAGCCAATAGGTATTACATTCAACAAAAATAAAATTTATAAACTAAAACTATTTGATCTCTTCATCTGAAGAGTTGGTTACCATGAGTGTTGCAGAATCAGCATTCCTATCTTCATCAAAGTTGCCAAGGAATTGGCCAGGTTGGAGGCCTCAAACTGCTCAGTAGGTATTTATAAGGCAGATAAAATTGCATGAATCTTTTTACCTTGTTGCACACTTTCCACATCCATGTCCTTAGTAAGTTACCACATTTGATCCAATTTCAAGCCCACATCAAACCCCAATTTTTCTAGATCTTCATGCATTGTGTAGGCATTATTGGCACCGAGCAATACAGTCTGGACCCCAATTATCTGAGCCATTTTGAGAGTATCCAAATGTGGGTTGGATTGCCTCGGGTCACTCATGACTTTTACTACCTCCTCAACCGCAGGTGTTTCATCCAGTCTTGTAGAAATTTGTGCCCTCAGCAAATTGGTGGCCATCTATTATAGGAGCTTAGGGTCTTTAACTCCGTTAATAATCACCTATTGTCAATAATGCGTTACCTCATTAGATGTAACATTGGTTCCGTATTGAGGTATTGAAGAGATATTTATATTGGTATATGGAAATTATTACACTGATAGGCATTTATTACAGCTGGAGAAGATTTGGATTGTTCATAACGGTGGTAATTTCATTTGGGTCATGGAAGACCATAGGATGCAAGGGAGCCATTGATCCAAGATCTTGTTTACAACAGTTCTGCAAACATCACAAGACAAAGCTTTTTATATTTTTTATGGCAATCGGGTTGGGTCAAACATTTCTTGAAATATAAAAGTACATGGTTACAACCATTCAACTCATCGTGTTATTGTTAACTATGCATTTCTAATATTGGTCGTGACATCTCCAGGGGAAAAGAAAAGGGTTATAGTTAATAAAATTTTGCATTAGTCTTGCACAACTAGGTATGTTGGGAAGAATGACACTAAATTTCTTCGTACTATTATGTTTATCGACATCAGAGTGGAAAAAAATTTGAATGTTTAGGGTTGCTTATGGTGATAGAAACAATATGTAGCCTGGTGTAATTTTTTTTGAGTTTTTTGTAGTCATGATTTAATGAGCTGCATTTCCTGACAGTATGAAATCAACGGCTAACATTTTCATTGCACAAAGAATGATCTAATAAATTTGGTCCACTCATGATTTTTTCATGTTACAATGATCAAGTCTTTTCATTCTAGGTACAGTGGATTAAAAAAACACCATTGGTTACATTGAGAGCTCAGAGGGGAAATTGAGCAGCTTTCTAAATTTTTTTCCAACCACAGGTACATCAATTACAACCGTTAATATAATAAATGTAATCAGTCAATTTATGTCATCCTTTTGTTACAGAACTTTGACGGTATTTGAAGTCCGGCTCGGTAATAAAGACCATTTTAAAGATCTACCCCCACTCTTAAATTAATGTAATTGTATGTGTATACTTAGCTTGTGAAGATTTGAGGTTGATTGTAGAAGAAAATGCACTATATTGAAAGGCATAAGCCATAGATTTTGTAGTGTTTTTTAAATTGTAGAGTTTTCATGTGGATTGTCCATGTTCTACACTTGGAATTAGAGGGATGTGCATACCCTGTTTAATCCTCTTAACACTACTAAGCTCATGTTTTCCCACCATACATTTTTCTCCAACAAGCTCATGTTTTTGCACATGCGTTAAAAACAACAGATTATATTCTACTCTACTGAGAAATACATGAAGTGATGGGTCAAAAAGTGTTGTGAGATAGTCAAAAATTGCAAAGGGAGAATGCAGATAACATTGTGTTAGGTGGTAAGATGAGGCAACCTTCATTAGTAGTAGTGAGTTTCAATTGTATCTTTTTCCATTTTTTAAATGAAACTTTTCTTTTCAAACTACAATATTGTGAAAAAATTAGCCTCAAATAATGCTATGATGGTTGTCGACAGTATGTTCCAAATATCTTATATTGACCCAGGCTCGGATTATGTTGGAAAAATTGAGTTATGTATGTTCCAAAATAAAATTGTTCTTATGAGCTTTAGTATGAAAATTACACTAGTTGTGGGAGTCGTTTGTTTTACCTTCTAAAATTCGGTTTCTAATAAATTCCAAATGCTTAACTAGAATTGTAAAAATTGAGGCAGGAATGGAATACAAGGCTTTCTTTTTATTGTTTAGTGTTGAACTATCATTCTCCCTACCTTTTCATTGTTTGTCCAAGTTTTTGTTAACTATTGATCAGCTGAAT